>JAQMYF010000015.1:6500160-6536192 GCA_030014195.1 Neosilurus mollespiculum
GACGAGCTCCTATACCTTAGACTTGACTTTCACAGATAAAAATGAGTAAACAACTGTATTAACCCTCAGTCACGTGACTAATGCAGTTAACAAATCTAGCTCAGGAATATCTTTTCAATAAAATTAATTAAATGATGAATTAATACTAATAATAACAACAACAATAACAATAGAAATAATAGTAACAACAACAACAACAATAATAATAATAATAATAATAATAGTAATAATAATAATAATAATAATAATAATAATAATAATAATAATAGAGGCCAGTGGTGACCCGGTGGTAGGGTGCTGGATTACTGATCCCAGGGTCGGGGGTTCGAGCTCCTCTATCACCGGGTTGTCACTGCTGGAATCGGAGAGTCGGTTCTTTTCGTGATCACCTCCTAGCCGTAGTTGGAGGTGGATGTATTAGTATAAGAATTTTGTTCTTCTTTAAATAAAAAGTAAAGGTGTAAAAAGTCTCCAAAAGAACAGACATTAATTACAGTATATCCAAACCCTGTCCCAGAATTTCCACGTGTCCTCAAGTGCCAAGTTCATACTTATTTCCTGCTTAAAATCCTAAACACAAGTCAATATAACAGTGGAACACTTCACAGTGGAAAAGGTTAGAAATATACAGCTTGTTAAAAAGCTCAGTTCACCTCTCCGCAGGCTTAAACGTCTGGATCTCCAGTAACCTCCTCCTGCCTGGTCATGAACCGGTATTCACTGCATCACGTAGTGCACTCTGTATCCTATAGAGGTGATTCAGGACACGACCTAAGACGTCACATGACTGCTTGTCATATGACCCAAACTTTTGCAATTCAGCACAATGGAGTTCTGTAACCATAGAAATGAGTCATGATCAGGTTTGTGGGAATCAGTGAAGTGCCCCAGTGGACAGTTCTGGTCCTGATGTGAATGATTACACGTGGCTTTGATTCCAGCTGTTCATTTTCCCAAACTCTGGAACACGTCACTTGTTGAGAGTTCTGCCGAAATCTTATGTCCCGGATGCTGGACATCTTAAAGTAGGAAGAGGGAGATCAGACACGTCAGTCTTATTTTAAGCAGATCTCTGTTCATGCTCAGGGAAAGCCTGGGGCTTTTTAGGGAGTCGGATGGAATCAGTTCAATCAGAAGAGTCGACTCTTTCAGGTCCCAAACGGCTTCTCTATGGAATCCATTCTACCTTCTAACAACCATCAAACATTCTACCTTCTAACCACAAAAACGAGATTTAACATCAGTGTTAAAGATTCCTGTGAGCAACAATTCTACAGAAAACAGACAAGTTTTTAATCTATCTATCCATACATATATACATATATATATATAATATATATAAACCTGAGTCGATATCCCATAGACCAGTGCTCAATACATAGAAGTATTATATTGATACCATATATATATATATATATATATATATAGTCATTGACAAAAGACACATATGTGAACATTTATGTATAAAAGCCCATCTCTCACCGACATTAATCAACTCTGCCTTACATTAATCCTACGAGTATACAGAGTTTTGCGAAAGCAACAGGAAATTGTACATTAATTTATAATTTTTACAGCTAATAAAAGATGAACATATCCATTCTAGACCGGACAAAAGTCTTGTCAAATTCTGGATCAAAGTAATTAGTAAAATTTGTAAAATATAATTAGCAAAATTAGTAAAAATTGACAAAAAGTGTTAACTAAATATACATAAAACAGAGGTGTTAAAGCAGCTTTTAGGCAATTTATAAAAATCTTTTTGCAAAAACTGTAGAAACCGTCAAGATCCCCAAAAAGCAAATGAAAATAATTTTCAAGCAGTAGTAAGATATTTCAGACGCCCTTGGTACACATAGGTGAGCTCGGTCATGCAAAGAAAACTATCCACAAAACTGGCTGCACAAAAGTTGTAGTTCTTCCTGATGACTCTCTCAAAAGCTCCATTAGGACTCATAGCTAGCAATGCCTGCTTCAGCATCAACTCTACATCATATTTCTTACAATGTTCACCATACACCACACAGGTCCTGTACAAGACACAGCAAGAACACCATGACGTGCTTACCAAGACCATAACACGTGGAAACTGTTATTAGCAGAAACAGAGGAAAAAATGGTATTTGAGATGAATTATTAATTCAGTATCATATTGCTACGCTACCAATGGTATTACTGACCATCTAGAAAATTGCTGTATCCAGAGTTCACCAAAGAGCCAGTCATGTATGAAAGTGAAACATCATGGTTTAAGGTCACCTCCAGTACATCAGCATCGTCATCATCTTCCTCTTAATCCGGGGTTGGGTCGCGGGGGGCAGCAGCCTAAGCAGTGAGGTTCAGACGCACAGTACATAGGTATCACAAAGCTTTGTAAGATGGGTGGTAACATTACCAGATGCAAATATCAACAGATTTTTGCTTCCCATTATGTTTCAAACCTACAGGTGGCTCAGATTTCTCACCATAGGGTTCATAACACACTGTTTTCTGACCATTAACAGAAAATTGAAAGGTGTCGCAAATGTTTGGTTTTTTTTTTTACTTTTGCATAGCAAAGTAAGTGAATGAATGGGTAGATGTATACCCATGTATATTTTGAAGGATACATAATAATAGCAACATCATGCAAAGAAAAATTCCAAAAGTGAAAACGCCTTCATGAAGATCTCAATGGCTGGGGGCGGAGTTAGTTTCAGGGCCAGAAAAATGTCAACAAAAATTTTAAAGTAGGGAAAGAGCTGGATGAAATAGAGCTATTACAAGTTACAATCTAAAAATCAACCATTTTACTTATTGTTTTTTACAGGTTACAAACGGTATCAGTAAATAATAAAATGGCACATTATATTAAAATAAATATTGAACCTCATCAGTTATTGAAAAATTACATCTTGGTGATCTTTTATTGTAACAGAATAGTTCAGACTCCAACCTGTTTAATTCAGTTAGGTAAGAAAACCTTTTATAACACGCCTGCATTTAATATACATCTGAAAGGGGAGTCGGAGATTTGAGAAAATACAGTAGTGACCGTTTTATTGGGGAAGAAAAATGACCACTTATCAACCTCTCAAACTGAGATTAATTATTTACAGAAGAGCACAAAACTGCAACAGAACAAATGCACGTATACAAGGAGCAGATAAGCCGCAAATGTTCATCATACAGCAAGACAAGCAGATGGGAGTTTCAGTCCTTTTATAAAGCATAAATCACAACAGATTTACAAATGTGTATATGACATTCTTTAAAAAAAAAAAAAAGAAAGGAACAAAAACATTTATTTACTCAAGTCCAAACAAAGATTTTAAATACAAGGTTTTTTTTTTTTTAATTCCTCGTCAGCACCTTTCGACGAGACAGACTAGAGACAAAATCCAACTTTTCTGATGACATCTCCCAAAACAACCTGAACGAAACGTTAAGACTGATGTTTCATAGTTTTTACTTATTTACAATAAAACTTCATAGTAAGCAGGACAGTTACGTGTGCTCTGGATGCCACTGAGTCCAGCGCGAGTCAGGCAGAGCAGAAAGCCAGAGAGGAACTTTGAGGAAGACGGGGAA
The DNA here is from genome assembly GCA_030014195.1 of Neosilurus mollespiculum. Classification (NCBI taxonomy): domain Eukaryota; kingdom Metazoa; phylum Chordata; class Actinopteri; order Siluriformes; family Plotosidae; genus Neosilurus; species Neosilurus mollespiculum. Next base: position 6,503,731 of record JAQMYF010000015.1, read on the forward strand.
AAAAAGAGAAGAAAAAAAAAAAAAAAAAAAAACACTGGTGTTGCAGCTCCTGCGTCCTGCGGGATCCTTTTCACTTTATGTGCACAGGCTTTTCCTCAGGCTTTAACCTTTTCCTCTTCGGCTGCACGACGTCATCGTCCGAGTCCTCTGTCGCGTCCTCGGTGGTGCCCTCGCTGGTGTCCCGGGATCTTTTCTCCGCTTCCACTGGGAAACTCTGGTCAGGAAAGATCACAGCCAGCTTTTCCTCGAAGTACAGACTTACAGCCCTGCCTGCCTCAGCGACCTCTGAGTCAGCCTGCGAAAAAGAAGAGAAAGAGAAAGAGGGAGGAGATAAGAGACAGCGGCAGAGAGAGAGAGAGAGAGAGAGAGAGAGAGAGAGAGACCGAGAAAAGTGAGAGATGAAGGAGAGCAAAAGAGGGGAGAATTAGAGCAGAGGGTTAAGTGGCTCGGACGCCAACGCACCTGCCCCAACCCTCCATCGGTGTGTGTTACGGAACAGCTTACCTGCACATTATTCTGTTTCTCCTCATCATATACCTGGATTATTCGAGACATCTAAAAAGGGGGTGATAACAGTGTAATAAAATAGAAAAAAAAAAAAGGAAAGAACAGAAAGGAGGAAGAAATATTTTATACCATACATACAGAGAGGTGACAACCTCAACTGTATCTGAGGAGCACAAAATGTCCAAGGAGCACAATATTCAAGCTGGCCAAAAATGTACGTTTGGTAAAAAAAAAAAAAAAAAAAATGACTCGTTTTCCTGGAAAAAAAATCCAAAGCCTTTGATGTCTCGCTATCACATTGTAAACCAAGTTTAAAAATAAATCTCTAATTGAATAATAAATATATAGTGCTTCTTTGACATTGATTTCAGCAGAGTGATTACAAGAAAGAATACTGTAAAGTCACAGAAACGTTCCTGTCACAGATAGATGTCGCAGGGAAAAACGAAGCGACAAAACATCTGAAGATGTTTGTTCCTGAATAAATAAATAAAAGTTTGTGAATGTCATGGATGCTGATCGGAGATGAAGAGCTGGTACACAGCGGATCGAGACAAAAGGAAATGAGACACGAGACACTACTATTGGACCGACACCTTTGGAAGTCACTAATCGCTTTAATTAAAGACTGACTGCATCAAGAGCCTTTTGTGCCATGATGATATTTCATGAATTGACCTTTAAGGTGCTTAATAAATGTAGATAAATTATGACTGGTCTCAACAATCAAAGCTTGTCAGAGGCCTGATGGTAAAGCAATTAGCTGCAAACCTGAGTGCTGGGCTGCTTTTAAAACCTGGTATTAACATCTTCCTCAGGTGATCCAATCACGAGTGGACAGCCAGGGCAGATAGATTCGCCTTTGCAGATGAAGACTGGGGCTAGATTTTTGGATTATCATTTATTCTGACAACATTTACTCTCACATTTACCCAAAAGACTTTTGAATTAACTCCGCTTAGAACGATTGTTCTCATTCAAACACTGATTCTGCCAGGTTGCCTTTATTTGGAGCCAACTAACATCTGTTCAGCCCAAATGATTATATACACTACTCGGCCAAAAAATAAAACAATTGTTTTAATAAAGAAATAAATACAATATCGCACACTTCAGTATTTTCATGGAGTGCATTTGCCTTGATATACAAGAGTACAATAGCATGTAATCTCTATGTGGGAAATGATCACTGAATCATTTAAGATCATTTAATCTGAAAGCAGAGCTCCAAGGCTGGCTAAAATTGCTGCATTCCACAGCCTCGTTCTTGGGCACTGATAAATAACAGAGGTGGATGGCTGGTGTCGTTTTATAGCTGTAACTTTGCAACTGTTGCTCTGTTGTTGTCGTGCTGCCGTGTAACCATACAATCTGTAATGTGTCAGTCAATCTTCACCTGTGACCTGACTGAGCTGTCAGATAATTCCTAGTAATATTGCTAAGGTTCCAAGATAAATAATGTAATCATGTGATTAGCGTCGCCTCTCGATAAAATTAAACTCTGGGGCTGAGCAGATTGGGACCCAGCTGTTCAAACAGTGCAACTGTATGAACTGCACAATCAGTATGATGCTGATTTCCCTAACCTACAGTATATTATCATGTCAAATTGTTACACCCCCAAAGGAATCTCTGTAAGGGCAAATGTTTTTTTTTTTTTTTTTTACTTCATTACACTAGAAACTATTTTTTTTCTTTTTTTGTGACCAAATCCAAAAGCTTCAGTGCTTCACTACATCACTCCCTACAGACGGTGTCCAGTCGAAACTAAAAAGTAAATGTGAAAGGAAATGAAAAACGTGATCATATTTTCTCATTGACTGCCGGAATATTTAAAATGGACAAAATGAAACCCGAGTACAAGGCAAGAATTTTTATGGCACCAAAGGAAAAAAAAAAAAAAAAAAGCTCTTCATTTGACTCACCCTCATACATAGGAAATATAAAGCCAACTAAAATTTGGTGTAAATGTGTTTATGAGAATAAACTTAATCTTGCAGATTTTTGATGTAAAAAAAACAAAAAAAAAACCAAATAAAAATCAGTGAATGTGTATAAGGTGGCACGGTTTTGTAGTGCTTAGCATGTCTGCCTCACAGCAAGGAGGTCCTGGGTTCAAGTCCCGGGCTCAGGCGTTTCTGTGTGAAGTTTGCATGCTCTCCCTCTGCTTGCGTGGGTTTCCTCCTCCGGGTACTCCGGTTTCCTCCCACATCCAAAGACATGCATGTTAGGCTAACTGAATGTTTCAAACTGCCCCGAAGTGTGAGTAGGAATGGTTACGTGTCTGTTGGCCCTGCGATAGTCAAGCTGTTCAGGGTGTACTCCACCTTCACCCAGTGTTGGCTGAGATGGGCTCCAGCCTCCCCACGCCCCTTGCTGGATTAAGAGGTGAGAGTGTGAATGAATGAGTTTGATTTTTACAGTCCGTCCAGGATTTCGTGGGCGTGTTATAACAACTACAGTCTAAAATGCATAAATAAATGAGTGCTAATACTGGTGAAACTCATTGTTAAATAAACAAATTGGCCAAACTTGTAGAAAAAGATGCGGTGACTGGTTAAAATGAAGGTCACACAGAACGCAGTAGGATTGGTTAAATTCGGGTGAATTGAAATCACGAATTCCTGAAAAGGACTGATGTTACCTGTTCATATGAAGGTTTGCTCCATTCAAGAGTAAAATTATAGACCAATTATATGAAGGGCGGAGAGCCACAGTGGTCTAACCCCAAAAAAACGAGATGAGGTCATATAAGGTATATGCGTTCCAGAATGGTCTATCCTCATCGTGCCATAAAATAAGTGAAGTCGATGCTGGTGCATTTCTGCCACTCCAATGTTCTTAGTCACTTAGTCATGTGCAAGTCCTTTCCACTCTTATCTAACCGGCTATTCCCCGTTTTAAATAAATGCTCCCTTGCTATTGGATATGCTACAGAAATATGTGATCATATACATCCGACCCACTGTAAAACCACCATGAAATGTTAATACCAGGTATAAATAACAACGAATTTCAAAACGTCACTGAAGTGAAGACACTGAAAGGGGCAGGTAGTAGATCAAAACATTTTGTACAAAAAAAAACTATTTGATAATTAGATCAAAAGTAAATAACACCAATATGCAAATCCGGTATGATGTAGGAGCTACAGACATGTGACAGTACGTTTTGAGGTGCCATAAGCCTCTGGCAGTACTATGATGTGCCTTGGCACAGACTTTGAACTGCAGGGATAAACATCATTATAAACATCTGATGCCGTTGTGGAGGTGGTGGTTGAACGCACTGCCTAACACACAACTCTGTAATCTGTGGTATAAGAGGAATAAAACACGGTGGAACACGCTGTTATAGGAAAATAAAACAGCATCAGCTCCTGATTATTTTCCTCTAACTCCCCACCCACTCATGTTTTATTCCTTTATCCAGGGGAATAAGGCTTTATAATGCGGGTGGGTTTTAGGATTGGTTATTAATAACAGATATGACTAAGGGGGTATAAGTTTTGCATTTTAAATCTATTTGCTTATCCATGATTTTCATAGTGTAAAACTCGCCGCTTTAGTTTGTCTAATATGTTAAGTGGAACCATTTTACATATTTATGTAAAAATGATGTCATTTGAATAAGCAGGCTCTCTCATCTAGCCAAGGCTTTGGTAAAATTACTGTGAGAAAGTGCCAGAACAATGAACTCAACACCAGGCAACATCTGGATTTTACTTGAAATGAGAAGGGGGGGAGGAAAAAAGTAAACAAAAACGTGCAGTGCGTGTTACACAAATATAATACGTGTGTACGTGTGGGAAAAGTGTGTGAATTACTGAACAGCCATTTGCATTCAGAAAATACACCATAATGTTCACAGCCATATCAGGTCCATTCACTTGTTAGTATGGGTGTGTGATGAAAGAAAGGTCGAGTATACATGGTGCATCAGACTCATGCAAAACACACTGCTGTCTGTGCTGATTCTGACACCAAAACATTTACATCTAATTGTTTGGTTATGCGTTTATTCAAAACCACTTGCAAGGGGTTGGGGAGGAGAATAAAATCCAACACACACACACACACACACACACACAAAATAAAACCACCACTATCCGTGTTCATGCATGCAATGAGTCCCGAACCCTTAGCTGGCGTAGACATGCTCCCACTCACCTCGTTGTACTTGGCGCAGTTGCTGAACACCAGACGAACGTCGTACACAAACTCTTTGGGGCTCTGGTAGTGCTGCGGGTGCTTCAGCTGCAGTTTTCTCTTCACCAGGTTCAGGTCCATGGGGTGTTTTATGATCTTATAATAGTTGGGGACCTGGGGAAGAGGCCAAAGTGTAAATCTGGGCTGTATGGAATTTGGAAATGTAAAACAGCCAAACACATGTCTGATTGGCATCTGGACACAGACTGCAAGAGAAATTCTGTTTTGCTGAGCTGGCTTTAAAATCAATACGTGATAAAGCATGACTAGGTGCGTTGTTTTGCTTTTAAGTTAATTCTTTTCCTACAGTAGCATACTCCAAAATGTTTCATTGCTCTTACACAACTAGAAGTTGAAAACCTGGGACCAATGATTCGCTCACTCTTTTTGCCAGGTCACTTAATCCCATTAGGGTCATGGGGAGGCTGGTGCTTATTGCATTCAACGCTGGGCAAAGGAAGGGTACACAGCTCGCCAGACCATCGCAGAATAACACACACAATCATTCACACCTTATCCCCCGTCAGGGTTTATTTTGTGGTAACTGCTGGCTCCGTGTGTTTACACTGTCATTTGGGAAACCCTTACATTTTTTATCTAATTTATGAGCTGAAAACTGAGCAGCTGAGGGTTAAGAACCTTGCTCAAGGACCCAACAAGGACAAATGGGTGGTACTGTGGCTTGAGCCCCTGGCATTTGGATCAGTAACCCAGAGCCTTAACCACTGAGCCACCACTGTCCACTTTCTTATTATACAAGCTTTATTGAATGCTTAAGTCTGATTAGTCAATTACAGCATTCTATCTGTCATTTTTGTATAACAGACTGTTTTTACGGACCACATCATAAACAAAACCAAGGCTGTTTGTTTAAAAAAAAAATAAAAATGAAAAAGATTCTTATATTTTGTGTCAAATTATTTCCTAACTAAACATCTGCATAATATGTATAAGATGGACATCATCATGAAATAAACACTTCCAGGGTGACATACGACCAGCACCTTCAATCACCCGATCAGGGTTTATTTCAGTGTGTGGTATTTCTTCCCCGAGGAAATTAACGTAAACCTGAGCGCATTAATATAAATCTGTGATTTAAATTACTGCTGGAACTACGTCCAGAGCTGCTGTAAAGGAAATCAATCAACACTTTCTGACAATCAAAAACAAACCAGCAGCTCTTACAAACGTCCTGGATAGATACAAAAAAATACACTATAATAAGTATACTATACACTAGATTAGTCCATCTACGACATAAACACCACTTGTGTTCAACAAAGCAGGCAAGATGCTCACGCCCACGCCCACCCCCTTCTTTTTTTTCTTCTTATAAACTAAATAAAAATGACATTGTGGTGATCTTACCGAAGAAGGAACAGGTTCCTGAAACTCTGCACTCAACTCATGGCAGAATAAATAAAGCAGCAGACGCTCACATCTCTGGAAAGAAAGAAATAAAGAAATCAAAACCCAACAAAACCTTATTTCTGATCCAAACTTTGCAGTACCAAACAATCAATTTCAAAGTTGTGCTGAAAGAGGTTTGATTTGTAATTATTCATTCGTTTATTTTAATATGCTTCAGCTTTTCAGGAACTCACTCTCTTTTCCTCAGGACTCAGACCCTGCTCACTCTGGTCTTTCTTACTCGGAGGATCATCATCACAATTATACTCCAGTTCAGGACTGGTTAGATTTCTGCAAAATGTGCACATCCAGTCTCCACTGTATGGAAAGAAGAAAAGGAAAGAAGAAAAATCATCTCATGCACATCATATCGTTTGCGAAACTGCTTAATCCTATTAGGGTAATGGAGAGGCTGGCGCCTATCTCAGCCGACACCGGGCAAAAGGAGGGTACATCCTGAACAGCACACCGGACCATCGAAGGGCCAACAAACACACAACCATTCGCACTCACACCTTGGGTCAATTTGCAACAGCCAGTTATCCTATCGTGCATGTCTTTGGACTGTGGGAGGAAACCAGAGTACCCAGAGGAAACACATGCAAGCACGGGAAGAACATACAAACTCCCAATCCCAGGAATCGAACACAGGACTTTCTTGCAATGAAGGTAGACATGCTAACCTCTATGCCACTGTACCTCCCAAGAAAAAAAAACAATAATTTTGTGGACAAGACGTGCTATCTTAACAGAGGGACTTTAATTTTGACGGAATTCCATTTTTCAGCCCAGGAACCAACACCCATGCACCTTAATCTATATGCAATACGATCTTCACATATCATGGATATTAAAAATAAACAGCCAGATGCAGACCACGTCCCAAAAAAATCCAGAGCAAGTACATCCAGCAGTACATTAAGCTGGCACCGACCTGGGCAAGCTGCGGAGTGTAGGAATATGACAGGTGATGTGGAAGACTTTAGGGCAGCGGTCACAGCACAAGAGCTCTCCCCCATTCTGACACACCGCGCACCAGTCTTCATTCGGGTCATCCTCTTTTCCTTCGGTGTTCGTCTGGCTGTTAGCGTTGGCCTGAGAGCCGCTGAGGCTGCTCCTCTGAGAGCGATGGGAGAACAGAGTGGTCTGAGTCCCGTTGGTGAAATGAGTGCTGCTTTTGGAGCTTGGCTTTTGCGTGCTGCTGCAGGATGGCGGATGGTTCTCGCTTTGTTGCTCCGTTTTAATGTTCTCGCCCAATGTCCTTAAAATGTCCTGCACAGAACCGGTCGACACGGAACCCAGCACAGGGAGAGGAGGAGTCAAGCTGGCTTCTGGACTGCTCATCTGGACACAGTAAGGAAATAAGTGACAGTCTGTAACACGAGCACAAAGCTCCAGATAGCAACATATAAGGAAAAAATCTGTCCCTATTTTCTAATTATTTATTTCTATAATATATTACACACACATACAACCTTATGTTATCAAAAACCCCAAGTCTGAAAATATTTACCCACCAAAACGGCTTAATACTGGCCGACCAATAAAAATACTGACCATAATTAGAACTGATACCTGAGAGTTATCTCTTTCTAGGCAGTAAGCAACAGTGACCTTTGACCTCCAAAATCTAATCAGTACATCCTTAAGTTAAGGTGGACATTTGTGCAAAGTCTGAAGAAAAATCTTAAGGTTTCTTGATACAGAGTTCACAGAAATGGTGCACATAATGCTGTACAGACCTTTACCTTTAACCTCTAACCTGAGAAATTAATCCATACTTGAATCAGATTCAACTTGGACGTATGTTAGAAGAATATCTCTCAAAAGCATTCTCGAGATATTGAATTCACAAAATTGGCACACGAGACTGCAGTGACCTTGACCTTAGCCCTCCACAATTTAAGCAGTTCAACCGTGGGTCAAGGTGGACATTTGTGCAAAGTTTACTGAAAAATCCTCAAAGCGTTTGTGACATCGTGTTTATGGATGGCCCACATGATGCCCCGGTGACCTTGACCTTTGACCTTCAAAATCTAATCAGTTCATTCTTGAGTCAAGGTGGGCATTTGTGTAAATTTTGAAGAGATCCCCTCAAAGCGTTACTGAGATATCGTGTTCACAATAATGGCCTGGACGGACAGGCATATGGATGGACAACCCGAAAACAGAATGCATCTGGCCTTGGCTATCACCGGCATGGAGGCATAATCATATGATGTTCAGGTAAAAATACCTGCCGAACTCTTCAATCTGATTTATTGCTAACATGATGAGACAGATTGGTGGGAAAATGAGTGTTTATGCTATAATGCAAGAGAGATCAAGAATTTAAGCATAATTATAAATGAATTTTTACAATTATATAATTCTCAAACAAATAAATAAACCTGTAAACAAAGGAACAGGTAACTACAGGTAGTTACACTACAATTACATTGATTACCGGCTGGGTTTAGGGGTGGTGACGTAATCACTGGCATTTGTTTGTTAGTTTGTCTGTAAACAAAATCCTGACTACACACGTGTACAGATTTTCACCAAACCTGCTGTGGCCATGACACTGCCCAACCCTACCCCACACCCTACCCTACACAGAGACAGCTTGATTTTAGAATATCTAGGTCGAGACAGAAAGGAGAAAACAAGGTTTTATTTATTATATATTAAAATAACAGCTCTCAGGAGGTGTGTCTTTAAGGGCTTCGAGATGAAACATGGGAATCCATATAAGGAATCTTCCCATACAAGAACATGGTGGCATTTTAAAACTAGCATGCTGGCATTATGCTAACCTGACAGGAATTTCTAAATAATTATCTCCACCCAAAATGGGTTTTCAGAGATAGTGTTGTAAGTACTGACATTTGTTTGTCAGTTTGCCTGTGAACAAAACCCTGACCACACCCGGGTATGGATTTTCACTGGTCCTGCTCTGCACACTACTGTACTCAAGTCCCGGTGAGGATTTGAATTTGGAATGCAGAAAACAGAAAAAAGAGATAGAAATCGATAAACAAAGCCATGTTTAGCACCATGAATCCCTCATAGTCCACCATACACGTACAGCCAAAAAAAAATGGCTGAACAACTCTGACAAACACTGAGCTTATCATCTACTGCACTATCCCTGTCCTCTAAATCTGGGTGCCTCCAAATCACGTGTGATAAGGCCTTGAGACCAGTACGATGCTTGATAGCTTAACGCATCATCAATCAGAAGAGTTTCTGGGAGTTATTTGTGACTCACCGTAACACTACTGATATTTCTCAAAATGTACTGCACTGGTTCTTATCAGGGTCATTTCAAACATAGTCTAAAAGCGACAGAGAGAAATCAAAATACCATGCAAGCACTCCGTCGGCCATCTTTGCCCCGTTCGGACTTGACGTTGGCCCCAGAGAATCCACACTCCTCCTCCGCTCCAGGCTCTTGTTTGACCTTCACCTGTTCTGCAGCTGTGTTCCCGGGCCCTGAACTGGCTGCTGACCCTCGGCTGCAACACACACACACACAAGAACGTTTTCACAACAAAGTGATCCACAATAAAGCTACTAATAATTACAAGAAAATGTGTGTGTGCCTCATGATGTTTGCTGACTCTCTCAAGAATTGTGACCAAGCAGTATAGCTCTTATTCATTTCAATAGGGGCAAAAAGGTAACGCCATCAATGGGAGAAAAAAAAATAGCCCTACAAAGCGAGCAAAACCCTTTATCCCGCAGCAGCCATACTGGATATTGGAGTGGGATGGGTGAAAAAAATCAATGGGTTTGTGTAGTTACTTAGTCCCAATATCCGCCCCAAAAATGATGATTGGTGATGGCAATTTGAGTTAAATTGCATGGATGTGCAAGTATGGAAAGACAGACAAACATCGGTCGTGACAATACCTCTCACGCCCACTGGAGGGCTGATGGGTAAAATTGAACGGACAAAAAAGCAAGAACACGATGAGCATGGATGACATGGATGTCATGGATGTGTTGGAAATGTATTAAACTTAATGACTGTGCATTCACACTAATTTAAAAAACTTTTTCCATGTTGTTTAGTGGGGGACATTTAAAACAAGTCCGACAGTCCAACAATACTGTCATGTTCACTACATACAAACACGCGCACACACACACACGGTTATGCACATACATGCATACACTTGTGCACACTCTTGTGCGTGTGCATGCATGCGCACAAACATTTATTTTAGACTCACGTCTGTGTGAATGACCACTGTGTGCATATCCCCCACACATACTGCTTAAAAAAAGCCTTTAGGGAAATGACCTAATGACCAACATGAAGAGAAAAACACTGCCCCAGTATGGTGAGCATTGCACCACTTACCTGCCCCGACTTCCTGTGCTGGACGAGCTGGATGGCCGTGCAGGAGTGAGTGAGCTTGATAACCCTGGGGAAAGCATCACAAACATGCACATCAGCCATACATACATACAGAATCTGTTCACCTGATCACAATCTTACTCTACTGGTTGGCACAAAATATTGATCTTATTCTTTTGATGACTACTAATATTTATTTTCTGAACACATTACTGATGTACATTAGCTTGAAGTACCTGATGACCCTGGAGAGTGCGTGGAGGGGCCTGGTGACGAGTTGAGATTGTTGTTGGATGCCAGAGTTGGGGGTTGTGTGCTAGCAGAGATGAAGCGACTTAACAGATTGTCCAACATGGTAGAACCTGCATCTTCCAGCTGATATAAAGCAGGAAGGGAAAAAAGACAGTTCAGTAGGTTCAACTTAGTACAAATCACCAGAGGTGAAATCAGTGTAAGAGCACTGTGTGTGTGTGTGTGTGTGTGTGTGTGTGTGTGTGTGTGTACCTGAATGGGAGGAATATCAGGGAGGCAGGGCAGGTTCTCAGGGTTGGTCACTGAAGGAATGAGCTCGATGGAACCCACCACAGGACTGGTGGGTCCCCGGTGGCCATGGGCACTGGCCATACTGGCGCTGGTAGGGCTGGTGGGGTTGGCAGCACTGACGTTGTGCAGGGACGCCACAGGGAAGGGACCGGCATGGCCGGGGTTGGAATGCTATGGGGAGGAGAAGGTGGGACGTTTTTAAAGGGAAAGAAGTTACAACCTCTGATTCCAAAATAGGAAGGGTACCACACTGACCTGTCTCTGAAGTTGTGGTTGCATCATGGGATACGGCTGCCCGTTGATGCGGGGTTGGACCACAGTCATTCGGTTCTGCGAGTTGGCCATGCGCAGGTGAGGGGGAGGAGGGTACATGTGGGGTCCGCCATTAACACCCTCCCTTGGCAGAGACTGCATACTGATGAGTCTTGGAGGCTGACAGAGAGAGGAGGCCCATTAGCGGTAATGAATAACACGGGTAAAAAATAATGAAAACAAATCAGGACATTAATGAGCGTACTAATTTAAATATTTGGCTGAGGATTCACTGCTACTTCACACTAGTGTTTCCCCAACACTAATACTACTACAAACATTAACTTTATACGGTGTTTAACCTTTGTATTTTGGCTATTTCGAAGTAAACCCAGTTACACTGAAGAAATGAAATATATGAAAAACATTAAAGGTTTATGAATATGATTTATGTTTACATAGTTAGATTTATTAAATTGTATTTTATTTAGGCGCTTACTATCTGCCCAGGCTGCTCCTCCTCTTCCAGCCGAGTGTCTGGATGCTAATTACTACCCAGGCTAGAAAAGGGCGCCGTAACTTCATTTACAGGTTAGCCCTGAAGAAGGCCAGTTTGAAACTGAAACATGCTGGCTTTTCTTTTGAGTGCCATTATGAACAAAGCATTTACTAATAACGCTTTTTAATATTAGAAGAGCGCCTTGGTTTAATTTCGGCTTATGTGTATATAAAACTTCTGTCAAGCTTTTCTTTCATTTATAATATAAATATTTAGGCACTGCCTAAAAGCAAAGCTTCGAAAATGTTTAACAGTGTAAGTTTAAGGAAGCATACATAAGCAAGTTCACTCAGCGCTGATGGTGGCGGCGCATGCGCGCCTGTGTGGGAATGTGAGCACGGACGCAACAAAATTGAGCTCATGGCTTTACGATATTTGAAGAAGTATGAAGCTCGGAAGCGGCAATATAAATAAGAACAGTGCTATGGATATTTGTCGTTACGATCAGTGTAAAAGGTCGGAATGGGTGTCTCAACAAAAGTCGAATATGACAAAATGAAAACGCTTTAATTGATTCAAACATTCTTGAGAGTTTGAGGGCTGGATAATATTTATTAGCATATGCTGCAAGAGAGCGGTGCAATCTGACTGGCTCGCTATCGGAGATATTTGAAATAATCTGAATGAATAGCACTTGAATCAAAACAGCTAACTCACAGGACACGGTCACTCTGAGCAGGTGGTGTCATCTACCATAAAAATCTCATTTGGTTTGTCCTCCATGCATTTCCATGGAGTAAATTCGGTGAACTGTGAATCATCTGTCATGATTAAGAAAAAGTAAAAAAAAAAACTAAAAAAAAAAACCACCATATCTCATATTAATGTGCTTCTTTGCTTATGTTCCCATGTATTAAATACTGAAACAATTACATGCCTCAGGGCCGGTGGATGTAGCGGAATTGGATAGACTATTTAGCGCATTCCAGCTCGTCTTCAGGAAATAGCTGGTAATTATTTCTTGAAAGCAAACCTATGATTTTTAACTGAAAGTTCTCATAATTCAATGCAAACATTTGCACTTTAATCTACCTCAGTATACAGCAAATCCATTTTTTTTAACAAAAGTGGAAACAAAAATGGAAAGAAAAAAAATATAAAATAATATATATGTAAAAATAAATAATCCACACACCTGCTGTTGCTGCATCATCTGAGGTGGTCCTCCCTGCCGTGGATGCTGGGACATTTGCGAGGCAATGCGCATTTGCTGTTGCATCTGCTGCTGATGCTGCTGCTGCTGCTGTTGTTGTTGATGCTGCTGATGTTTCTGTACAAAAGCAGCCTGTTGCATGCGTTGCAGTTGTAGCTGAGCTAGGTTGATCTGTCCAGGGTGTTTTCCCGCTGAGTTGTGGCCCGGTGAAATCTGCTGCCCAACCATCATGTTGGGAGGATGTGGGGCTGGTGGGGGAACCTTCTCAATCACCAGGTTCCCTAAGCATGAGAAGACAAGAGATGATTCAGCTTGAGTGTACATGGAGTGCACTGATCTGCTACTATGTAGTGTTTTCTTTACCAAGGTTTACGACATTCTTGGCCCAGAAGGTGGGGTCACAGAAGAAGCGGACCGCCCCATTGGCATGAGGCACTGGGTCAACCCGAGCTTTAAGCATGAAGCGCAGTTGGTATGTGATCTAAACCAAAGCAAAGGGGGGGAAATTGGAAATAAATTCAATCATTAAGACTGGAAAACAAAGCAAAGTGTAAAAAAAATTAAATACATAGTCACAACAGCATAGGATGTAACCCAAACTGTAATACACAGCAGTGAACCGCGGGGGCAGTATTTCAGGTTTTAAGTGATTTGAGCAAATTCAAGTTCAATTTGGGCAAATTCACAATATGAAACCAACTTTACAGGTTGTCATGGTACCTTATTGCCCAGTGATGTTTCAGCTCTGATCTGCTCCCCAGTGTATATCACGTTTAAGAAGCCACAACATCCTGTTCACACATGTGTCCCATTTGAACCCAGTAACACCTGTACTTGGAGCGGTCCTACTTAACACAAGATGTTTACTGATGCCAGATATAATAGGGCCTAAGCTGCTAATTGGCTTTGGACAACAGTATCTGCTAAAATGCCACTGATGTAAATGATGAGAGATGATGCAGTGTTGCTGCACAGACATGTGCCCATGAACTAGAACAACAGCTATTATGCGTTTACTTCTTATATCTTCTTCATGCGAACAGGGAAGAAAGTTAATACAAACCTCTTCAAAATGTTTACTTGAAAGAAAACATGCTGGATTTTCACCCCTTTCAAAAACTGCCTCAGCCACCATGCATGGGGGCATCTAAACACAGCTGCCCCAACCAGGAGAGGGTATTGCATGAGGGTACTCATTACAGACGAAGACATTTTAGATGCTGCACAGACATTAATGCACATCAAACTGCTCTTAAGAATCGCCTGACAAAGTGCATCAAATCCATACAAAATCCCTCTTCGAAATCCCTGTGCATGCCACGCATCATCAAGCGTCCCAGGGGTGACCCGTTCACAAGCGGACAGCAGAGATGTGCAGACGTTCACACCTGCCATTACTTCAAAGACCATATGCGAACGGATTTCTTACATCGTTTTTGACGGAGGACGGTTGTGACATATTGATGTCACTCTATTACTTCTATTTTTAGGCAGAAAAGTTGCACTATCCATCTCCCATGTAGCTTTACAGGTCGTTTCAGAAGTTTAAGTTAACCTGGCTTGCTAATGGCACTTGGAAAAAAATGAGAAGAAATGATGAATGTCGCTAAGCTGCTTTCGTGTCTGCTGTTACAGCATCATTTATATCGATTAACCTGGAATCGAAGTGCTCTAGAGATCAGTGTGATTACATGTTTCCAGTTCAGGGAATGATGCATTCGATGGCACTGTCCTTCGTTGCTGTCTGGGACACACTCATTATGTTTACTTGACGGTAGAGAAAATTGAATAATTGTGTTAGCCCGATTAAATCTGGACTTTTTATTACATGTAAGTGTGTTGGTCTGTCTGAAACTGTACTAAAGACTGCTGAGTAGACCATTTGCAGCGGAGCTTTTTATTGCATGCACACGTTTAATTCGACTGCACTTGGACTCAACATCTTGAGCAAGCGCCGCAGGTATGACCGCGGGCTTTCAATTTAACCTTACAAAAGAAGCATCATAAGTCCTCAACCTTTATAAGTCTGTTTATGTCTAGAGTTGTTCATTTTGGACTGAGAGAGTTCGCAATGTACGAGCTGAAGCAGTGTAATATTTTGAAATGTACAGACAAAACACGGAATGGTGATCTGATTAGAAAAGTGTCCAAACAATGCTGGCTTTGAAAGAAAATCCGTGTTTGCTGACGCAGTCCAACTTCTACAACAGGAAACACAACAAAACCAGTGGACATGATCCTGTTTATTACCCAAACTCTATATTTGAAAGAGTGTGAATAACAACACCCTAGAACACTGATAAAGATGTAACACGAGACTGTAGTACTAGGATTTTCATTTCTTCATTCATTCATTTTTCGCGGGGAGGCTGGCACCCTTCTCAGCTGACTCTGGGCGAGGGCAGAGTACACCCTAGACAGCTCGCCAGGCAGATACACACTGACAGCAACACAATGGCCTACTCTTTATTAATGACAGGAATGGTTCTTTTACATGCCTCTCACCACAGACAGTGAGAGACATGGCTGGCCTTTGATAACACAGTTAGCTGCACTGGGGGACAGCAGTGACAACTTGGTGATAGTTGGGCTTGAACTTCGGATCAGTAAGCCAGCAGCCTACCACCGGCCACCACTGCCCCATGTTAGGATTTTGATTCACATTTTTTAAATAGTTGTACATAGAAAAAAATATACGTATAGGGAAATCCTGGACAGTGGGGGGCACAACAGAGATCATCTCGTGGGTCTCATAAAAATATAACTTTTTTTTTTAATGTAATAAAAAAATTATAAAATGAACATCAGGGGGAAAATATAATGCACATCCAAGAAACATTAAAATAATAATAAAAAAAAATTAATTAAAAAATAATAATAAAACATTAACGTAGGTTAAAAAAAGTATACAAAATGCTCCAATTCACAGCTTTAATTTTTTTAATTCAAATTTAATTGGTTAAGAAAAAAAACAAAAAAAACAGCCAGCAGTTACAGTCTGAACATGGGAATATCACTATTGTAGCGGAGTCTGTCGACCAGACTAAAACATTTTTGGATATTAATACGTTTATAAGTTTAATCCCATGTTTCAGGTCTTCCTTAATAAGAAGATCTTTTTTTAAAATCATAAATCTTAAATGGTTACTAAAATAAAGGCTCTTAATCTAAAAAAAAAAAAAGCAGGAATATAAGATGGCTTCTCATGCACAGTGTTCTCACCAGTCTCTTGCTGTAGAGCAGCGCGGTGCTGCTGCCATTGCTGATGGCCCAGTGCGTGAAGCGCAGAACGTGTAGGATCTGCTGCGCCAGTGAGCTGATGTCCCGCTGCTGGTTTAGTAACTTCACGGTGCGCTCCTTCGTCACACTCTGCAACACAGCAAGGACACAGAACTTCGAACATATTTTCCTTTTACTGAAAACGTATGATCATCTTTTTTTAGTATACACTGCTATGGGATAACAGACACTATAAACCTCACAAAGCAATGCTTTCACCAAAACGGCGGACAAAACCATTGAGGTGTGTTACTAATTTCCTAATATTATAAATTTATATTTTTATATTCTACTTACTAATTCATACCTTACTAATTAGAAATTCAACTAAATAAAATCCCAAAAAATGAGCAGAAAGCTATGCAATATGGCCTTCAGATGGTTTTATGTTCCCATGAAGTATATACTAAAATTATCCAATCAGTAATTCCTATTTACATAACAAGGGTTAAATTCTCCATACTGATTGAAGAGAAGTTATTAATGAGCTTGTGAGGGCAACCAACCCTTGGCATAAAATTGCAGGGTGTATAATCGATAAGAAGAACAGTATGACTATCAGGTAACTATCAAGTGTACTTTCATTTTATTGCTAGTGGATCATGTTTAGCATCAGTCCAGACATAAAAGCAACAAAAGCATAACAGATATGATATCGAAGCATTTTGAGCATGCTTAAAGGGTCAGGTTGTGAGGTGTGAGGATCTTTGCTTTCAGATCATTTTCTGAAGATCAACTCTCTGCATTGTTGTCTGATTGTTTGACTGCATGCTGCACTCTTCTTGGACTGAATAAACATCTCTGAATTGGATCCTTCGTCGTGAATTCAACTGTTTTTGATGCAACATGTTCGATTAAATATACTATAATTTATATAGCAACAGCTAAAGGACTTGTAATGCACAAACTCCACATTTACCCAACAATTTTTAAAAATATATTTAACCGTGTTTGTGGAATACAAGCAAGAAAGCAAAAAAAAAGGCTGCAGTTTTCATATTTCTGCATCAGCACTCCTCCGTACCTCCAGCTGCTGAAGTAGAGATTTGCCTTTCTTGTTGATTTCATTGATAAGTGTGAAGACGGCAATCTTAATCTCATGTTCAACCTTCTTATGCGTCTCAGCCGCCTCCTTTAATCTGTAACAAGAGAAAAGCAAAAACATCCATTTTTTTTTTTTATTAAAACAAACAAAAATCCAAATTTTACTTAACAGGAAGTGTCACAGAACATTACCTAATCTTTGGGTATATATTATACGGCAACGGGCCAATGTGATTCTTGATTGTCTATCTCGGGTTAATTAAAACTTTAGCCCTGAAGGGGAGGTGGATGTCACTGACTAGTTCTCAGGATGGAATGTAGGATTATAGAGCATACACTCACACAGAAGTAAACTACACAGAAACATAAAAAAGCAAACTAAAATGAAATTTTTATAGTTTATATATAGTATTTTACCCATTACAGAGGCAGGTCAGGTAAACTCCAGACTGTGCCTTTCACTTGTTGTACATGATAATTAACAATTATGCACCAAAGGTGAGGTGGACATCCCTGAATAATTTTATAAGAATTGCCTTAGTATTTACTACATGGGAACATTTGCACAAAAAAGACACATTAAAATGACATTCCTGTGGCTTATTTATATATCTCATTAAAGATCTCCATGATTCCTGAAGAGCCCGTCATGCTGCTCACAATCAACCAACACCACATGATGACTTGTTATGCCCAGATTGCCAGTGTCACTGCCATTCACGTATAGGACTTCTCAGCCACCGCAGGAAGGATATTGGTCTGGACCAGTAATGCTCAGAGAGAAAGGACATCTATCAGATCGACAGCTCAGTCCATCCATTCAGTCAGGTAAGCTCTGTACTCCGAGGCAAGCTAAGTGGTTGTTTAGGCTAAACGCTAACCTTACCCAGCCAGCTCTTCTATTCCGTCAATAATTATTTTACCTAGCAACAGGCCTTTCCCATGCAGTATATACTAAGAGACATTATGATTCAATCCGCCTCTGCCAACAACCACTTTACTGAATAATTCCTAAGTCATATTCCGCCTCACTCAATAACTGCTTATCATCATCCACCCCACTAACTCAGAATACTGCCTGAAATCAATTCATTCGCTTTCCCATTCATGTGTTCCCTTTCTTCCTAAACTGAATAATGATCTTGAAGAATGTTCAGCAATATCCACTAAGCCTGAGCAGAATGCTCGTCATATATGAAATAGGGAGTGGCAAAATTGCCATAATCGTTACTTAGTGAACCGGTTCCAAAAGCATTTTTAATATGAATTAATAGGTTTAACCGTAATGACGGGAACACGCCGATGATTTTCACACATTTAATCAGCACATAATTTTTTCAGCCTTACCGATTTTGCACCTGAGCTGCAGAAAACTGTACAAAATTCCTCTTCTCGTGCAATTTGGCCATGAAGGTCTCAATAATCCCTTTCTGATTCTCAAAGGCCTCCTCTAGGAACTGGTACCTGTGACAGAGGACAAGAAAATCACAGGGTTTTATACACACACACCGAAGTGCTGTTCCTTTCTCAAGGATTCATCACCCTGAAGGCCTCCGTGGAAGAAAAGAAAAGAAAAAGACTGTCATATATACATTACAGCACAGTTATATTCTTTTCTTCGCTACATCTTGATTATTCAGCAACTACATGGAAGGGAAAGAACTACAGTTAGAACAGACAGGAAAGAGAGATTAGTACCACGAATAGATTTTTGGAGTTTAATCCTTTTATCTGATTATTTAAAAAAAAAAAAAAAAAAAAAGTTTGTGCTGGCTAGGAATTTAAATCACTAAAATATAATATTCAGGGATGAAAACAGCAGAAGCCCAAAAAAAAAGGAAAGTATAAAGAGAGAGCCCTAAGTACACGAACCAGAACCAACACTCCAGATACAAAGAAAGCTAAACCAGTACATCAGACTTAGTGTGCATTAGTAACTAAATTTCAAAAAAATGACATTGGGACGAGACATATCAACACCAAGATGTCATCAGATGTCACTACAGCAAATATATACAAGAGCGCTTTAAGCAGCTGGTTTTATTCACCGAGCACCAGTGCATAGTGACATGTCTGTAGGCGTTTTTATTTTAAATTAAATAGATTTGATTTCTTACCCTTTTGTGTTTAAGCCAGTTGACAGCTTCTGAACGTCGTTTCTTTCCAATCTGCTTGCGATCGTTTAACTCGCCTAATCCATTCATCGTGCATTTCTTTTTTGTCTGGGTCCGACAGAAAAACGAATAAACTAAACGCTGACTCACATGTAAGTGACATAGCCGCAAAATTGTGCGACATTTTTGGCTGGTTTCATCTGAATATACCGCCCTTATGCTTGAAATTAGCGGTCTCTTCAAAAACCTTCGAATATATTCGATCATCATATTGGTGGGTGTGAAAAATTCTAATTTCTCACCAATTATTTCTGAAAATATGCGAAGTCCACTGCAAATTTATTCAATTCCCTTCTAAATAATATTCGCTTGTACTTCGGGACAAGATCGCGTAGGTGAGAGTGTGAGTCACGTACTTGCTGCTATACACCGTCGAGGCATGAGCACTGAACCAGGACTTAAACTATTAATAAATTTTAAATCTTTAGGATGCATACACAGAAATCCTCATGCTCGCTCTGTTGACATTTTGCATAGGAAATACTAGCATGCTAATGAATAAGAGCGCGTCCCCCTGCTTACGTCTCATTTCCGTTTTCCCGTCCAGGAACTAACACCCACGGTCGATATTAACTACGAAATGCACCTGGGCGCTGGCTGTTTGGATACACACCATCGAACAATCCTGATCGAGTATAGAGACACTCCATACACAAGATTTACCTCTAGACGTCTGAAAACCGCGGAATTCCACAGATCCGCAGAAAATCCTCATCCCTGAATATCATGCAATGATGTGGTTATTGCCAATAAAATATTTACAGTTTACATATTTTGTATATTCCCTTTATCTTATTTATCTTTCATGCTCACAAATGGCAGAAATACCATAACGTAGTTTATTACAGTGACCTATTAACTGAGACAGGATCCAGCATGCTGTATGTCTAAATAAGTGAAACCACCTGAAGCTACAGATACGACGGTAAACAGAAAGGGTCGCGTCTGTAACCAGGTTCAGTTACTAAGAGAACATGCTGGTGAGTAAAACAGAGCTCTTCTCTGTATTGAGAGGAAGTTAATACAGCTAAAACAGGGCGAAAGGAACATCCTGACAAGTAAATCTCCGTCTTGGCTTCAGATTCTGCCTGGTTGAACATGCCACAACTCATGAAAGGTCACAGCTGGGGGCAGGTAATATCAAGCATGATGTCTGACCTGTGCTCTTTGTGCTCCAGTAGCTGGCAGTCTCTGCAAGTCAGCTTGTCGCAGGTCTCACAGAAGAGCTTGAGCGCCTCCTGTTTGTGGTTTGGACAGAAGACCGTCCTCTGTCCCGATGTACTTACTGACTCTGAAACATCAAAACACAACACAACTTAGTTAAGACCCAGTGTAAGATTACAACATGACCCGTCATGCAAAAGAACACAAATCCTTCCACTTTTGCTTTTCTTTTCTGATGCTTTAAAAGGCGATAATGGTATACAGGCCCTTTTAACATCATGGAGATATTTTTACAGAGTAATTTTAACACACACTGAAAGTAATACAGTGCTGATAAGACGACAAGATGAAGAGCTGGAAGTAGCAGAGATGATGCTATGATTTTCTCTGACACAAATAGACAGATTTAGAAACAAACGTTAAAGCACAGGGTGTCATACTTAAAATCAAACTCATTTCATGTGGCCCACGAAAGCTTTCAAAGAATATGAGTGTCGCACATTCTTTGCATCGACCATTACCATGAAACGTAATTCATCATCCACCCACTAGGTGGCGGCAGCCTTTCAATTAAACTGCTAGTCATCCATGACCCAAGACTGCAAGCTAGCTTATCGCTGTCAAGCTGTCAGAAAAGAAAAGTGAACAAAATAAACATGGAGATGCAGAATTTATGTTTGCCCTTTTTCTGAATAGACGTCCCGTGTTCATTTGGTCCTTGACGACCTAGAAATTTAGTGAAAATGAGTGACACCCCTGTGTTAGAGGGACAGCACAGGTATTAGTGTTTGGGGATTAACTGAGAGAGGCTAGTTTGAGATGGTTTGACATGTGCAGTGGAGGGATATATTGGTAGAAGAATATTAAGTATGCAACTGCCTGGTAGGAGGAGAAGAGGAAGGCCAAAGGAGAGATTTATGGATGCGGTGAGGGAGGACATGCAGGTGTTCGGTAGGACTGAAAGGGATGCATAGAACAGAGCAAGATGGAGAAGGATGATCCGCTGTGGCGATCCCTAACAGGATCCCTAGCAGCCGAAAGAAGGCGGCGGCAGCCGAAAGTAACACACGATATTCCCAAAAGTAACTTACCAATCATTTCATTTACAAACATGCCCTCCAGACTCTTTACTGTTTTATTTGGAGTACACTGAGCCGTATTAACTCCATATTAACTCTACACATTTCTTTCCATTTCCTAATCCCAGAAAAAATAAGCCAACCCAGTAATCAGTATTAGATTATGCAGTTTTTAACACATCCGCTTTATTTAAACTGCCTATTTTGGGTTTCATGACCACGCAGGGCTCATGCCATTAAAAGTAAGATATGAAATCGGATAGATCAACGTGTCACATCTGTGTGCCTCCTGATAAGGAAAGGGTGTGATAGCTCCATTCCTCACTGTAACCAATGACCTTCACATCTTTCACAGGATTTAAAGTGAGAAAACTGTGTGTGCTGTTTGTGTATTGAAAGGTTCCTGCGTTATAAAACTAAGAATAATAGAGCAAAATAAATCCCCCCACCGGCTTCTATTATTATTGATGGTAAATTATGCAGTAGATTGCATTGGTTAATTAGTGTTGTCTCAGCTGTACTGCACTGGGGGAAACGTATTGCATGCAGCATTAATGACCTAAATCCACGTAAAGCCCAAATCTCTAATCTCGGCTGTGATATTGTCTGTGTATATACACATCAGGTCGAAAATCCTTCCCTCGCTCCGTCTTCCCTCTCAGGCACTCCTGAATGGCCATATGGTTTAGCAGCCCCTCTCCAGATCTGTTCGAGTTGCGTTTTGCGGTAATGAAAACAGTGCGGCCAAAAAAACACACTCACTTGAAACTCTGCCTGTTGCCATAGCAACTACATTACGAGCTCCGGTGGAACGAGGCCAAAGCTAGCAAATGATTAAGATCTATGGGCTCCTCGACAAGTTATTAGTTCATATATTTACTGTAATAACTGTGTAGGCAAAAAATAAATAAGTTTAACTTAATTAAAAAGAAAAAAAAACAGCTTGAAGATTTGCAACGTTATTAAAACCTACTGTAGACCCAATAAAGAGGGAAAACACAACATACAACGCACCGACTCATTTTTATTCAGGGACGAATACTGAACACTGCCAATAAACAATTTAATTACCACTCTATTATAGTATTTATGGCGTTCCTAGATGACTTCGCGTCAGTTCAGCTTAGCGGACAAAATGTAGGGCTATTTGTAAAACTCTGCGTACACAGACATGCATTCACATTTGACTTCTTACAAGTCACAGTTGTGCTCGAAAGTTTGTGAACCCCTTAAAACTTTTTCATTTTGCACAAATATGACCTCAAACCTCATCGGCGTTCCACACAAGTCCTTGAAATCTCTCAAGCGTTAGGATTCCACTGAGCCCTAGACAGACAGATGGTGTACAACGGGAAGACGTTTCGAACTCTGTTCGCTTGAATATGACCTAAAACATTCTCATTTAGTTTGTCACTCAGTTAATGAGATGAACGCAGCTGACACCCCACACAACACACAACCCCCCTTTTGACTTTTCCTAAGAAAACTTTCATTTGTTTGCACACTCCAGACAGGTCACAGACTTGTCTGTACTATATACAAGTTTTTTTCTTCCCAAGAACTCCACCACCTGCTGCACCACACACACACACACACACACACACACACACCAAGGACATAGCCTGGCTCTTAACGGGAACCCAGGAACTATTTTTACAAGATATCAGAAACTCTGACTAAGCTGAAGAGACCACTGTGATGTCCGGCATTTAAAAAAAAAAAAGTGATAACCTCACATTCATCATCAAGCAAAAATGAAGGTTCTAGCCAAACACCACTAATAACCTTTTACTTGCGACAAGAGAATACCGCAGTGCATAACTCAAATATCACCTAAAGACTTTCTGGCGAGGGTACAAACAAGATGCTTCATTACCAGAGACATTATCGTGAGAAGATAAAGATTTCAGGGGGATAAAATCCCCCTCTCTCTGGACTCGCATGCCTTTCACTAACTGTAATAAAGCACATAATTAGCTCATTGTTTTTAGCTGAGTTAATTGGACTTCTGGGTAACAGACCACAGGACTGGGCAGCACTCTGGAGCTTTCATTCTCCTCAGGGCTACTTTCTGAATTCACTTGGATTCTGTCCACACCTGTGTCACTTCCCACGGTCTCCTTAAGCTCCTCAATCACTCATCAGCCCACACAACAAATTTCCAAATCAAATTAAATGCACCGTATTTAATAATCTGTACGTGGCTTTGATGACGTTTCAGCTAAAAAAGTTTAACCTGGGACGCGGCTACTTCTGGAGTAAAAAAATAATAAAAATCAGAACACAAACGTCGTACCTTCAGACACGTCCTCTTTTTTACGTATCGTATGATCCTTGGTGAATTTCACTCGCTGGTGTGCTTCGATGCATGTCTTGCATAGCCATTCGCCGCACTCCACACAGAAGCCAATGGCGCTGGCGTTGTCTTCACAGCTGGTGCAGACCTGCAGTGTTACACCATACATACACACATAAATACACACCTATAGACCATGTTATACTTCAGCGCACAATCTACTCCCACAATTACACGCTTATGTAACCACACGTCACAATGACGCAGACTGCAACAGCCGTGATTGGTTCCCTTTGCTGTATCGCATTTCCCTCCTATGCATTTCTGCCTACTCGTTCCTCTTCTGGAAATTTTTATGGAAATCTGGTATCGTGTTAATAATAACATGAGATTCTGAAATAGCTGTCGTTCATTAAAACGGCCAGTTCAATCCTGCAGAATCGTACGCTTTACTAATTTTTTCTTCTAAAGCCATCCCGATAAACACTGTACGAACTTGACGAGTGGGTATAAACACCTCACCCTATGCAGGAATCGCCACTGCACCAATGGTGTAGAATTGGATAATTAGCACACTACACAGGAACACAGGATCTAGTTGGTCAGCTATCTTAGGGTTAAAAAATTAACCAGAGTGGATAATGTTTGAATCACAGTGACAGACACTAACAGACTTGTTATAGTCACTTGGAGCAGGCAGTTTCTTTGTCACGCTTTCAAATGGAAAAATAAATACAATTTTTTTTGCTTTTTTTCCACGTTTTCATGTAGTATATACTACAACACTGCACGAGTTGTAAATGACGCTGTTACTCATCACTCCATTAGCAGAGCCCACCAGCCTGCAGCATGGTTGTAAACTAAAAAGCGGAGTGCCAAAAATGTTTGCATTTATTTTCAGAAAACACACAGCTATAATACGAGTTACTGTCTTTTCAATTTTATTCGAAATGTTTACTACCTCAAGAAGAAAATCCACTATCTAAACACGTACATTTTCTTGGAAGTGCAAGTCAATTTAGCACCGACGCCGGTGGGGTGAGTGCGAGCAAACATTGGGTTGCCGGTGTGGGCACGTGAGCACGAATGCGACAACATAATCGAGCTCATGGCTGCTTTACAAGAATTGTATAAACTTGGAGCTCCACTAAAAAAAAAATCAGCTGTAAAAATCTCGTTTGCTTTTCTTTGTGTTTGCACGTAGTATATATTAAAACTTTGAAAGAGTTTTTTTTGGGTTTTTTTTAAAGCACCGTTACCCAAAACGCAACATGTTCACAGCGCTTAGCTGTCCTGCCTCTGTCATACTTAAACTATGTAAAAATGAAACGCATAAGTACTCAGTGTAATGCGTTGCTTGGCATACCTCCGCCATAAAACTGTACAATGTGTGCTTGAAGTGTTTCCCTGATCTTGGACCTATCTCCTTAAAACCTGTTCATGGGCCTTTATTAGCGAGTAATTGGTGAAAGCCTGGTCAATCCCCAAATAGGGGGTGGGGGGTGTCTGAGACAGTCCTCACAACGGAACTTCAGCAACATCCACGAGCCTTCTCCCAATCACTGTTAAGTATAAACTAGCCTTAAGGAACATGTACAGTTCCAAAATGCAGTATAAAAAACACTTGACGCATGTTTTTATGTATAGATAATCTCACCTGTGTCGACTTTTCTGTCGCGGTGCTCGAGGCCTCAGTCGTATCCTTCACAAAGTAATTGTCCACCATGTCGATCTGTTTGTAGTCCTGGTAGCACACCGTACACCGCATGACATTCACTAGCATCGGGTCAGAAACAAGAAACGAGGAAATGTCAGAGATGTAAATCATCACATGATCACATTTACGGCAACATTTCACAAAACAGAATTCTCTTTTTAATGAGCGTCTCAGTGTCGCGGCGACTTCACTTCTTCAGTCTGATGTCTCCGGTCGCCATGTTTCAGCCAGATGGACTTTTTTAATAAGACATGTTTAAAGACTTGTTTAAACGGTTGTGCTAATTCCTCCAAGCCTCCAGTGAGAATTATACCTCAGGAGTAATATAATGGAAGTGAGAACATTCCTGTCCATAAAAACGCTGAAGAAACATCTGCACAATAATAGTAATATTAACCAAGGAAGGATTTCTAGAATATCTCTCCACACACACACACACACACACGGAAAGCCAAGAATACACCATTGGGGGAAGAAACAAATGAAATGAGAGGTAAGAGATGACCATACCAAAAATATTAGCTTAACCTAACAGAGAAAACCTGTATTATGAAACCAATACTTCACTACACACGCCCACGCATGCAAAACAGGGAGTAAAGTCTGGAGGATAACAACAACAATCAAGCAAACAAATTATGCAAATTTTCCTGGTAATGTTTTAAACAAATTTAGGTATGGAAATGAACAAGGCCTGGAGCACAAAGCCGCATTACTTTTAGATTACTATGGAATTTCGGGGTATTTTTATATTTTAATTTATTAAAATTATTTTTAAGGACACACTCGCAAAGGCTTCCTTCAAACAAAAGGACCGAGAGTGAATTTTTTACTCGGAGTGTGCTTCAAACGAGTGCACAGGCATTACATTAATCTATCCATAAAACTAATTGAATTTTGCTCTAATCCAGTTTTTAAATCAGATAATGAGTGTGATATGGCCGTTTCCCTTCCCCCTCATCCCCATTCATCACTCCCCACTCTTAATAGCCTCTCTGACATGCCATCAATTCACTTCCCCCATCTAGCCGGCTGCAGCCAGAACCGGTACTAACTGGTTTGAGCCTGTTCAAGCCGGCACTTACTGCAATCAGCCAGTTCCCTCTAATCCCCGGCTGGGGAAAAGATACATGCTGATTGGCTGCTGAGTGCAGCTGAAGTGAACACAGCCAGTGGAGAGAAGTGATGGACTGCGTCCACTGCACAGGATTTAGTCTGAGCTTTCATTAACACCACTGGTATCTGCTCCAGAAAACACCTCACACAGAAAACAGCTCAGAGGACGGATAATCTCCGCGTCCAGAGCGACTATTAGAGATCCGGGTTCAGACAAATAAGTTCCGTTTCAGAAAAGCTGAAATATTTACAACTCTTGTGGGATTTGGGGGGAAATTCATATTTAAAGCATTTGGCAGACGGTCTTATTCAGAGCGACTTATATTTTTATCTCATTTATACACCTGAGCATTTGACAGTTGAAGGCTTTGCTCACGGGCCTAACGATGACAGATTGGTGGTACTAGGGCTGGAACCCCTGACTCTCGGATCAGTAACCCACAGCCTCAACCAGAATTGAAATCAATTTTCCAAGTGCTAATCCCTGATATGAAGTACTGACAAGCAGCACAAATGCACTTCAAATGTAAACTTAAAAGAAAAAAGTACCTAATTTTTTTTAAATCCCCAACATCCAAAGAGATGTAAGAGATGTACAATGTACATTTCAAAAGCACCAAATCCTTCTCCCAAAAAACTCATTAAAAATAGCATACCCTCAGATGAAAAATCTAATGTAAAAAAAAAAAACAACAACATTCAAGAGATTTATTTAAAGTTAAAAAAAAGTGTCCCACTTCACTGTATAAACGCAAATACTGACAAAATACAGACGTCTATCGTATATAAACAAATATGTGTTTAACCAAAAATGAAGTCAGCCCGCTAAAACGCTACAGACAAGCACGTTAATCGGCTTAAAGCTTAAAAAAAAATAAACCTGGAGGAGAAAATGCAAATACTGACAACATACTGACAAGCTCGTATTTCACTGTGGGAGTATAATTAGAATGAAGAGTGCAACACATTCATCAACAACCAACGTTCCTCCTAACCACAAGGGGTTTACACCCATCACATCATGTGACTATCACAATACTGACACCTTTATCTTGGGAAACAAACACAAAATATAATAATCAAAATGTTTTAATACCATATCATACAAAACACTAGATCTTCTGAGTAAGTGTTAACAGAGGTGCTCGTTGAGCGCTATCACCAGACATCAGGATTAGGGTAAAGCCCGCCGTGGTACAGAAACTGATTTGAAATGCCAGAAGGATCTTTCCCCTTTCTTATGGAAATAATGAAATGTTTAAACATACACAAATACAAACCAAATCATGTTCGTTAAAAACCTCCTCTCGGAGTAATGACACACAAACAGAGACGTAAAACAGACGCCTTTATTCCCCCAAACTAATGTTTTCATCCAACCCAACCTCCAGGGTCACACATGTCAGTGTCCTCTTTGTGCCAGTCCCGAGCCCAGGGTAAATGGGGAGGGGTGCCTCCAAAAGGGCATAAAATGTGTGCTAAATCAGATATGCAGATTGAAAATGTGATGAGGAGAAGTGATGGAGAAGATGCAGAGGACAGAACAAGATGGGGAAGGATGATCTGCTGTGGCAAGTCCTTATGGGATTTGGGGTAAGAAGGAGAAGATCATCGATCATGACTACTAGCACAGAACAAAGCAAAACGGCAACATAACATTTTCTGGGCTTGAGGTCAATAATTCTCAGCTTTTGCACCGTGCATAAAAACATCAACCAATCACATATTGGGGAATTAACCTCACTCGTTGGTTGATTGCGTTTCTAAGCACCCTGTATATAAACAACAAGCCGAAATAAGCTGGTATAATGGGTGAGGAGCTCATTAACTGAAAACCCATGTACACAGGAAAGGATGCAAATTTCCTGGTTCTTGTTCACGTCCAAGTGTCTCATCTTCAACTCTTTAACGAGTTTATGTAAAGCAGCGCTCACACAGGAAGCGACAAGCAATCATACAAAGTCAATGATTGTGCGTGAAACGCGCAATGTGAGGCAAAAAGTCCATTTTATCGAGCGACACAAAGTGTGCGGGCACGGAGTTTAACTGAGCCGGACTTTCGTGCAACACGAGTCAAACGATTACCAATCAGAACTTAAAAGATACTGCTGAATGACAGACGCCACCAAAAACATGGAGTATGCCACAACGCTTCCGTGTGGAATCCATGAACACGAGCATGCACACAGGGCATGAACACAGGAAGTAATGAGCGACAAGTGACCATGTAAAGTCAATGAAAGCCAGAAAAATGATCAATGAGGAAATACATTTTTTTCAAGCAGTACACAAGTTTAATTGTTCTGCCTGCATCAACACGGAACAGCAGCTTATTACTGTCCTGTGTAAATATCCTGAGCTTTACGACTGAACACATTTTATAAGGATAATGACCTGAAACGTGACGTCTGGGTCCACGTTTCTCAAACCGTCGGCATTTCCGGTGAATTTATATTTATATACAAGTTTATTTAATGCTACATGAAATGTACATGTGGGGGTTGGGTAGGTAACGCGAGTGCATGGTTTTGCTAACGTCTTTTCGGAACGAATCGTGTTAACAGCTAAATTTTAACTAAAATAAATAAAGCTGTAGAAAAAAAACTGTGTGCAGTTCAGAATAAAGTACTGCCGAAAGTGTACTCTGTTGAAACGGAGCTCCCGAACAAGGCTATGATTCTTCCCGTGGTGATACCGGGCTTGTATCACTGGGTGAACCCAGCATGAGTGGTGACGTTGTGGTGCTCTCTCTCAAACTGGCAGCAGAGATGGCGAGAAGAGCGAACTGTTCCCGATTCATGATGCACCCAAGTCTCCATTCTATACTCGCTGTGTAAGAACAATAATAATAATGATATTCTATAGATATTGAAAACATGAGCTTAAATACACTCAAACAATATATGATAACGATAAGAAAGGCCATGTTGCGTGTCGCTTAGCAGCTGTTACGTTCTCAAGAGCGTTGCTGCGTCTTAATTTGCCTATGATCGTTAATATACTTAAATGTAAAACACTATGTCGACTAAGTAAGTATTAATGCACTTATTTGCATACAACATGAATTTCAAGGTAGTGTCTCAAATTGAGCAATGCACTTTGAGCACTTACCCTGGGTTAACACTGGGGCATGATGTTCGCAATCTCAGTGATTCAAAAAAGTGTGGCGCTGCACGATTTATGAGCATGCTCGGAACACTGGGGTATAAGGAGGAGGCAGGGCGCATCCAAGAGACGAAACTTGAAGGAATCGTGTAAATCAAGATCCCCTACGATGGCACATCAAGGTCTGCCACACTCTTATGCTCTACCGCACTCTACCATGATTAGAACATTCTATCACGATTAGCATCAAATCGTAATACATCGTAATAACTGATCATCACAATCATCATAAATTTACCATGCTCCCTCAAGATCATCACGATTCGATCCTCTCAAATCACTGAGATTGCAGACATCGTGCCCAACGTAAACCCAGGGGTACTGAAAATGGCGTCATTTGATTTTTCAGCCATTTGACTGCGTCATCTGTTAGAATTTTTCCTCACATCTTTCTAAAACGAATTGTAGCTTTACCCCAATATCCACATGAAGCCCTAAGATCCATCTCCATGTGCACACAAGTGAATAAAAATTCATTTAGCAGCATAAAGTACGTGAGGGACCGAAGCTGTCCTCATGTCACTGACTACATCACTTCCTCTTGTATTATGTCATGTTTTGGTGAGCCACAGCTTCACGTCAGGTCACATTAAATATATTAATGTCAACTTCTAGTGCAAAAAGATTTTAATTTACACTTGAAAAGAAATCGATTCATTGCTTGTCGCTTTTTTCGGCTTCCCTGTCAGTGACAACAAAAGCAACAAGTATTTTTCTTCGTCATTGGTTATCTATTTAAAATGTCATGACTCTACCAGGATTTTGGGTAACAGCCTTCAGTGAAGTGAAGTGAGGTGTGATGTGCTCTTGCAGCAGCAGTGCAATAAGGACAAAAACCCCAGAGAATTGTGACACCCTACGGTTTTACACAACTAAGGGGCACAATGGCACCAGTGTGGATATTGGGACAAGAGGTATTTTTAAATTTTCCTCACTTGTGTGCGTCCCGTGTGTCTTTGGTCACCATTTTCAAAGTGGCTGAAAGCCACGCCCCTTCCATACATGGCCAAGAACAGGACCGATGAGATGAAGAAGTGCAGTGTTGCAGATTTTTGTTTGCGTACAGCATCTGAGTATCAATAGTACACTCCACACTGACAACCTTCACAATGTGAACACACTCGTACCCTCAAAATAGCATCTATGAGTATGCAAGTGCACAAATTCACACAGAGCACATTTAGAACAATTACATCATCATTACTGAACGACTCTGAGCGCAATGAAGAGCCAAGCCCGAAAACATCCAAGCGTCTCACAGGTGACATTCGATACACAGTGCAGCTCATATTTCAGTTCTGTTCACAATAAATGAAAGCAAAAAAAGCAAAAGACGACTGATCTCTATGATAGAATCATTTTCAAATATTCTCATTTTAATAGGAGTTCAATAATCGCTGCTTCCAAACAAAGTCAAGTTCCCACCTGGACCTGGGGGACATTTCACGAAACCTAGACAGCGGATAAAACCGGGATTTTCAGCGACCCAGGCAAATCGATGCCTTGATTCTGTTTCACAAAAAAGATGCACATAAATTACCATGGAGCTTTACTCTGTGTCCTGACCAGGTGAACAGCCAGGCTTGGCTTTAATCCTGAAGTCTCATTGGTTGAACCAGCTGTCACTCCGACACAGACGTATTTTCACAGTGATACATTTTATAATTACTGATGTGATCGCTGTTGTTACAGTCTCTGATAAGCATTTGAAAAGGAGCCTCTGATTGGTGTTTCCCAACGACTACCTGAATGAGGGGTAGAGATTTTTTCGGGATGCCATACACTTGTGCACCCTGTCAGGGTGTAAATTACGGCACACGCAACTTTCCTAGATCAGGATCAGTAAACCTGCATTCGACAACTGTGAGCACGCATTTACTAGAATGACTTACACTTGGTTTGATGTAGCCACGCCTCTTCATCCTGACATGGCCATCCTGAAATGCAGCAAGCCAGGAGGTACTGGATGGACTAGTTCAAACCACTTTCTCTGTCATCAGGGATTCAAGTCTGCTTTTGTGAAATAGCCCTCTGGTCTCAAATTTCGCTTGTCAAGAGGAAACGCAAGTGCACACACGACACGCAAAAATCAGTGTCTATTTTATTCAAGCTTCATTTCTGCCATTGCTGAGTGTGGCAGGGAGCTGGAGCTCACATCTGACCAAATCACACACTGAGTTTAAAAAAACTAAATGTAGACTTGTTCTACTATAGCAGAGCCCCTAGGAGCACCATACTTAAGAGACTGATTTCTTTTGTGCCACGCACATTGCGTCCATCCGTACGTGTACACGTGGGAACCCTGTGGTGATACTTCTCAAGCTGGTATTTAACCATCTTAACGGGAATGAATGCGTGAGTGACGGTGACTTTAACGGGAATGAATGCGTGAGTGACGGTGACTTTAACGGGAATGAATGCGTGAGTGACGGTGACTTTAACGGGAAT
>JAQMYF010000015.1:6536292-6546994 GCA_030014195.1 Neosilurus mollespiculum
GAATGCGTGAGTGACGGTAACTTCTACTCTATCTCCGTCTCCAAACTGTCACTTGTTTCAAGCTATAAAATAAAACACACTACACTTTTTTAATTCCTGTTCCTTCCCTTTCACATCCCTGGACTTTATTTCAAAAAAGTGTGGACAGCAATCAATTGTGAGAGACAATTTTTTTTTTTATCCGATTTGAATTGTTCTATAATATTTATATATATATATATATATATATATATATATATAAGATCTTGATGAAATTGTAGTACTGGGATGAAATTGTAGTACTGTTATTTTTTCCCAGATACAATATATATATATATATATAAAATGTTCACCAATTTAACAGACAAGGTTACAAATCCCAGTCCATAAAACAGCAATGTAACACTTAGTTCTGTGTGGAATCACTCAACGAGCTACATCTCTCATCTCACACAATATACGTCATCAACACCGACATGGCAATCACCGTGAAAAAGTGTTAAAGGAGGTGAAAACCATGACAAGTCTAGCCATGTTAAGAGCTACATCCAGGAAAAAGAGAGTTCACTGGCTCCCTGAGAGCCAGCATGTGGGACACGCCATACACCACTTACTCCTCCTATTTGCAGTTTTTCCACACAGTCTTATACTTCAATGGTTTCATGACAAACTGCGACTTTAACTTTTTTTAATTGCCAAACACCGCATGTGGGGCAGCACAGTGGTGTAGTGTCTAACCCATCTGACTTACAGCAAAGGTTCTGGGTTCGCTCAGGTGTTTGTGTGGAGTTTGGATGTCCAGCCTATGTTTGCGTGGGTTTCCTCTGGGTACTCCTGTTTCCTCCCACAGTCCAAAGACGTGTATGTTAGGCAAACTGGATGTAATTGTCCCTAGATATTGATGTGAGGGTAAATGGTCGTGTGTGGGTTACCCTGCAATGGACTGGCGAGCTGTTCAGGGTGTACCTTCGCTCAGTGTTGGCTGAGATAGGCTCCATACGCCCTGCAAACCCTAGCAGTAGGATTATGAGGGTCAGAAAATGAGTGAATAAGATCATATGTGCAATTCATGGCACAAATCAAACAGCATCACACAACGAGCAGTCGCTTGCAGTTGACTACTATACATATTTTTTTGACAATAAATTCCCATGGTGGTTCCTCAGAACGGGAGGAGCTCTTACTCTCATAGCCCGTCTCACTCAGCAGCTTTGCTTTTTTTCTTTATCTTTCCTTCATTCAGTTCATTCCCCGAACCGCTGAGTCCTAACTAGGGATGCGCGGAGGCCGGAGCCTGTCTCCAGACCTTCGCAGGGCCAACACACACAACCATTCATACACACTCACACCTAGGGGCAATTTGGAACAGCCATTTACCCTAATGTTCATGTCTTTGGACTACTGGAGGAAACCCCCACAAGCACAGGGAGAACATACATATTCCACACAGGCCCAAGGCCAAGAATCGAACCCAGCACCTTTGTGCTGTGAGGCGGACGTGCAAACCACCACACCACCGTGCCGCCTTTTCTTTGTGTTAAGGGTAAAGAATAAATAAATAAATGTATTAAATATATATATATAAAATAATAATCACCGTTACTGAGTACCCACAAAACATGAAAATCCTCTGTTCTGAATCTTACCCATGCTGGAAAAACATACGGAATGTTACCAAGTGCTGACGAGTTCATACACCATTTGTTGTCCAAAAAAAAAAATTATTTTTTTAAATAAATAATCAAAATTTCAAATAATTTATTATTATCCTTAGATTATGTCAAGTCCACCATACAACCCCTCGTTTCTATGGAAATGAAAACAAGCACAGCATTGCAGTGTAAAACAAATTAATCCAACCAACAGGCACGCGCGCACACGCACAGACACACAATATACAACCACTAATCCCTTGAATCTGATATTAGGGGTAGCGATAATGGGGAAGTAGCAGTTCCTTCCCTTTTTAACTCATCCATGCTGATATATTTGATTAATTACATAATACTGATCTGGAACAACAGACAAATGGATGGCATTAAGTGACATTAAAGGAAGTGGTTATAGAGCACTCCAGATATGTTAGAGATAAATAAGTTTTATGAATAAGAACTCATCTCTCAGGGCAGGACGGTGGCGCAGTGTTTTGCACGTCTGACTCACAGCAAGAAAGCCTGGGTTCGTTTCCCGCGCTTGGGACGTTTCTATGTGGAGTTTGCGTGTTCTCCCTGTGCTTGCGTGGGTTTCCTCCAGGGTACTCCTGTTTCCTCCCACAGTCCAAAAACATGAACAGTAGCTGTTCCAAATTGCCCATAGGTATGAGTGTTGCATGTGTGTGTTGCCCTGCGATGGTTTGGCGAGCTGTTCAGGGTGTCACCTTCGAACAGAGTTGGCTGAGACGGACGCCCTCTACCCCATTTTACGTACCTCTGGCTGAGAAGCTTAACTACGTTTGTTCTCTTTAGAAGCCGCAGATTTTAGACAAACCTTACAGCGGACAGTGGTTTGGGTAATGTCGGACTTTGCATAACCAAACCACTTCCAAATTACAGAGGAGACACTGCCAGTTTGAGACAAGCTCTTCACTTTTTGATGCATGTGCTGTCATCATGCTATTGGATGTTGCTCTTGGATGGGCAGGGACAAAAAGCAGTGCAGTTGTTATGGAGCCCATACATCAATCAATCAATTTATTTTTCTATTGGGTGGTGGGTACTGGAGCCTTTTGCAGAACAAGGACAAATCAGGAAAGATCCCTAGGCAGGGTGGCTCAGAATTTACTGAAGTAAAAAACCTTGTGTATATAATATATATTTTGAGCTTTACAGGCTCGGTGTTAATTATCCAGTTTTAAAATAAATTAGAATTTTCATTTTACACGTCATCCTAAACCAAGAATAGGAATTCTTTGACAAAACCGATTTACCATATACTCCTACCTATACATAAACTCTGTGACGCTAATGCTGAATTTGACCTTTAACCCCTTTATTTACTTCTGAAGATTGCTTTATAAGACAATTTTGAACATTTTTTACATATTTTTCCCATGTTTGTGAACTAGTCTGACGCAGAATTAGATAGGATGTGTCCTGTCCATGTTTACAGTATAATACGGGCATGTTAGGCCTTTTCATTGCCACTTGGAAAGATGAAGAACCATGGGACTTGTCAACGTAACATTTACACGCCATGTGGTAACACAGACACACACTATTACACCATGAACCTCATGCCACGGGACACAAACAACCAGCAAGATTGTCATCTGTAACTACGGACTGATATTTCCCATCATTTGACAGCATAAAATACACAAACACTGGAAAATACAGTGACGTTTTTTTGGATGCGAGATATATATTTATATTTATAGCTCTACTTCGACGTATCGAGCACTGTTCTACGGAAAATCGACTCAAGATTTTATATGTGTGTGTGTGCACCGAGGGCTCGGAGACAGAGGTAGCGGTATAGACATGTCTTTCAGGATATTGAGTCTGTGAATATGCAGCAGCTCTTTCATTCACACGCATCACAAACTGTAGAAACACCCAGTCACTCCGTTCAGAACAAAAGCCCCATTTCTCCACACCTTGGACATACGAGGTTTATGTGTAACACTTGAGACACGTGTGTATTACACACATCAAGGGCAAATTTAGAGTATCCAGCATGTTTTGGCAGGAAACAGGACAACCTAGAGGAAACTCACACACAGCCATGAGGCGGACATGACCGCAACAAAAGCTCAGGGTCAAAGCGCCGCCTACGGAGTGGTCTGTCTTAACGTGACCATATCTAAAGAACGTTAAAATAGTTTTCAAAATACATCACCATGTAGGATCTTTGTCCACCCCTTAACATTTTCATTTCACTTTCTGCAACCCAGTAAACTTTATAAACTGGGATCTTCCACACAGACCGACTGCATGCTCGACATACTTTACATTTGTTCTTTAATAGGACTCTGTCGAGAAACATTCTGGAGAGACGCCAGCGCTCGTGAATTACAGCGTAAACTCTAACCCGGTAAATTTCATGAATAAGTTTGAAGGGGGGGGGATTAAATTTCCAGGAATCTTTACAGAATTTTTAACTTTTTTCTACACCAGCAGATATGCAGGCAAACATTATTACAAATAAAAAAACCCTTGTACCTTAAATACTTGCAGTAAAACTGAATTTGGAAAAAATCCGTTTGTTTTAACAAAGATTACACTACAAGATTAAACTACATTTAAATTCCCTGTTATAGTCTAAGCTGCAAATTCCCAGTTTAATCCCATTAATTCCCATATACTCCCGTTAATTCTCATGTACATGTGAGTCTTGCAACCCCTATTCATGACCCGCAGAAGCATGAAAAACAGTCAAACCAAAACCATCAATCATTCTCTACGTGTAAATAATTCACTTAATTGCATCAGAGTGGCGAGTTATGTCTTGCCATGAACGCGTACCGTCACTGTCATCCTTACAGCGTAGTTTGTGCCTATGTGATACGTTTGAACGACACAGAGCTTATTTTAACAAATCACCATTAAAAAGCACAAAACTGGATAATTGTATCCCGTGCATTACTAGCGGGGGCTTTAGCAGATGTTTTTATCCCAGCTGTCACGTGACCTCTTTGGGCGGGGTTGTCTAGCGCAGGTAAACAAACAGATCTATTAAGTAGGCAACATTTTAGGTGATTAAAAAAATAAATAAAAATGTGTTCAAGAAGCAACTATGGCAGCAATTTGGAGGAAATGGGTGTAACTGGTGACGTGTTTGAACCAGAAAGGGAGAAGTCTCTTGTGGAAACAGTGAGATGTCAAATTCTAGTGACTCTGAGGACGAGAACGGTGCTAGAGTTGCGCGTGACGGTAAATCCAAAATGGCTTACGCAGCTAACGTTTTGCCAACTCGGCTTTCCTATCACCAGTTGGTTTGGTCAGTCGGGTGGTTGTTTTTCTTTAATAAATTCATAAACGTTAGACTTTTAGAGATTCTTCCATTAAAACTAGTGACTTTTTCTTGATTTTTATATTAAACGGCTGACGCCCTCCAGCAGCGCCTGAGATCGGAAGATCCCTCACAGCTTTCTCTTTCAATCCATAATGCACAGGACTCAACTTTTCACAGATGCATGATGGTAAAGACTCAGACTCCTCAAGTGCTTCTGCTCTACTGGATTTAATTCTCCTCCAGTGTGGGCTGGAAAGTATCACAGTCTCCATCACGAAAACGCCGATCTACATCTGAACCGATTCTTTATTTCTGCTCCAACTGAGGTTGCACGGGGAAGAACATTTCTGGTAAATTTCTAATAACTTTAAGATGGGGAATTTTGGAAATATTCCAAGTTGGGAAAATGGGAATTTCCATGAGTTAACAAGAATATACGGGAATTACCTGGAATTTCGGGGTGATTTAAACAAACATCTAGCATGTATCAACTATCATATACAAACAAATAATATTTTTAAATCATTAACAGACAAACATGAAAATATTTAGCATACAACTTTTAAATAATTATCGTCATCCACTCGGTCTGGGGTCGGGTCACGGGGGAAGCAGCCCAAGCGTCCCTTTCCCACTTTCTCCAGCTCTTCCGAGGAGACAACGAGGCGTTCCCAGACTTTATTCTGGGTCGACTCCGAGGTCTCTTCCGATCGGACATGCCCGAAACACCGGTTCTACTCGAGCTCCTCCTGAATGACCGAACTGCTCACCCTCTCACTTTTAAATAATTACATTTCTTGCTTTTTGATTTTTTTTTTCATTTATTAATGTACATGCAGGGTAGAAATTCCACTAAAACTGCATAAAATCTGGTCGTTTTTCACATTCTGCTATATTATGACCCCCTCCCATCTTAAATTTCAAACTTCACAATCAGCAAAATGGGATTTTCCAATCCGTGTTTCAATGCAAATTCTTTGTTTCCTTCCTGTTAACAATTCTGCCATCAGTGCTCTATTAGGGCTGTGTGATAGAACTAAAATCTCATATCCAGATGGGAGTCATTTCATAACCCGATAACGATACATATCACGATAGGGCATATTTTCTACAAGCTCAGAAAATAAACAAACAAACAAACAAGATGATTCAGGTAAACGTTAAAACCAAAAATAAATAAAAAATAGACCACAGGGGTCCAAAGCTCCTGCCACCCAGAAATGTGTATTTTAAACTTGATCGATCTTCCTTAAACCAAAATTAAAAGTGTTGTGTTAAATGAATAAAGTCCTGCTGGCTCATTAATTATGCATAGATTTTGGCATGCACCATCCCCGCATACCAAATTTCAGCAAAATCCGAGCATTCATTCACAAATTATCGTCCGGAAACCAAACTGTTGTGTTAAATAAATTAACTTCAGTTGGCTCATTAATTATGCGTGGATTTTGGCAATCCCAGGCGAGGCACCTGTAAGACAAACCTGCATGCTAAATTTACCAAAATCCGAGCAAGCATTCTCAACTTATCGTCCGGAAACCAATGTGTGACTGACAGACGGACGGACGGAGGTCATCTATTCCCATAGCTCCCGCCCCACGATGTGGCGGAAGCTAAAAAAAACCTTTTTGTAGCCATAAATGTAGTATTTTCAAATGATGCATATCAAAGAAAAATTAAACAAGTACAAACCTGGTATAAGTGCATATTCTGATAAGGTGGTTGATATAAAATTGTGAGGATATAATCATACAGAATAAAAATAGAATATAATATATATTGGTGTAAATTAATAACAGCACTAAAGAAAATGTTTATTTTGTCCACACGTCCTTGTTTTAATGATATTAACTCTCTTAAACAGCATGTTTAAACATGGAGAGGACGTGACAGCTAATAACCAGGTGTGTGCTAACACTGCCTCAGCAGCGGCTATCCATCCATTATCTACATCACTCATCAGTCAGGCTCAGCTGACTCGAGGCGAGAGGCGGGGTACATCCAGGGCAGGTTATCAACACCCAGCAGCCCGTCCTTCAGGGAAACAGGGGCAGGCGCATCCCAATGCACCAGAAAATACAAGTATGATATACTTATTATATAAAAACAACCCTGCACCTTATCATGTTCACAATCGCAGTGGCCGAGAGACAATCCCAGGAATACTTGGCTCAAGGTGGGAAAAAATTCATACAACGATTCTCACCCACGAGGAGTTCAGGAGAGATAACTCACTTGACTGCATCGCATGTTTCTGGACAGTAGGAGATAGCCGGAGAACCCAGATAAAGCACACAAGAGCACAGGGACAACCCTGGAGCTGTGAGGTGTTGACAGTACCCTACAATCACTACGGAAACAGCTGTTTATCACCGCTTAAGGGACACTGGAGCTCACGGCTGACCATGCTCATCTTCTCAGATCAGTGGATACAAATATAACATACGATGCTCGGAATTTACAAACCGGCCCAAAACAGATAGGTGTGTGTGTGTGTGTGTGTGTGTGTGTGTATAAAACGAAATGACGACACGACCAGGACTATCCTCACAACTGCCAAACAAGCCTCATTTTAACACATCCTGCTTATTTCAGGATAACAAAACATCACCGTCAGGTTTATACATAAACAATTATATAATCAACCGTCTTACTCCTCACTGTCCTGATCAAACAATTTAATGTGTACACTATCAAGAGAACAAAACCGAACAGCAGATGCTAGCTTTCTCACGACAAATTAACTGAGTGCGTGCAGGGATGGGGGGGGTGTTGCAGTTAGAGGCAGATAATCCATAACGAGGTGATCTATACACCCTAATAAAAAGCAGAGTGACCACTACATCCCAGAGAGGAATATTTTCACGTCTCAAAGTGTTCTGTTTCTTTTAAAGCACTCATTTCACCTAAATGTTAAATATTTCATTTACATTCGCGGCCCTTATCCAAAGCGACTTACAATTACTGGGGACTTGAACCCTTGCCC
Source organism: Neosilurus mollespiculum (assembly GCA_030014195.1). Lineage (NCBI taxonomy): Eukaryota > Metazoa > Chordata > Actinopteri > Siluriformes > Plotosidae > Neosilurus > Neosilurus mollespiculum. Next base: position 6,544,211 of record JAQMYF010000015.1, read on the forward strand.
TTCTGTAACCCCGTACTGGGACTTGAACCCTTGCCCTTCTGATTGGGAACCCTGAGCCTTAACCTCTGAGCTCCCACTGCCCCATAGGGTCTTGTAGTGTAGTGGGTAGGGTGCTGTGATCATGATCATGACCAAGAGGTCGTGGTTTAAAATCTCATGGGTTCAAGTGGGAATCTCAAATCCCCACATTGCTGAAACCCCTGGGTGAGATCTCAACCACAAGCGTGCCTCTGTCCACCCAGCAGTATAAATGGTCACCAGTAAAAAATACAGGGAAGGTAACCTGCAATGGACTGGCGGCCCATCGCATAAGTGGCTTCACGCCTCGGAAACCAGGGATGAGTTCCAGCTCTGATAAGCCACTAGGCTCAGGTGCAAAAGCCCAACGGACTTTACCTTTTTTTAGCTCCCGCCACATAGTGGGGCGGGAGCCATGGAAATGGGTGGCACCCGTCGATCCGTCACATTTGTGTAGGTTTCCGGACGATAACTTAAGAATGCTTGCTCGGATTTTTATGAAATTTGGTATGCGGGTTTGTCTTACAGGTACCTCGCCTGGGATTGGTGCACAACAAAATCCGTGCATAATTAATGAGCCAGCGGAACTTCATTTTTTTAACACAATAGCTCTCATTTTGGTTTAAGGAACATATAGATCAATTTTAAAATACACATTCCTGGGTGGCGGGAGCTTTGGTCCCCTGCGGTCTATTAGTGCAGCAAAGAGTTCTGGGGTATTTGCAAATTACATTGTTTTTTTTAACCACAACCCCTAGATTTCAGCTATATCTTTACCAAAAAAGCCATTCCATAGAACGTTGTAACCCCTCAGCCAGGACACCTCAAGCACACCGAGGACAAAAATGGAAGTTTTGCCAAAGGTAAGCAATAACTGGAAAAAAGTTGCAGCATGTGGCTGTGCAAAATTTCAGAAAGCTGTCGTGCATTTGAGCCGAGCAATGGCCTGGACAGGCTTTATATGTTCAAGGTCACTGTGCCAAGGTCAAAGGTCACATAAGCAAATTAGCTACTCCACACAGAGTTTTAGGTCATGGGGAGTGCCTATGCAAAAGTTCCGAAAGCTGGCACATGCATAAGCCGAGCAATGACTCGGACAAGGTCACATATGCAAATTAGCTACCCTGTGCACAGGTTTAGGTGATACGGAGTGCCTACGCAAAATTTCAGAAAGCTATCATGCATATGAGTTGAGCAATTGCCCGAACACCTTTTATATGTTCAAGGTCACTGTACCGAGGTCTTAGGTCACATATGCAAATTAGCTGCCCCATGTACAGGTTTAGATGATAGGGAGTGCCTACGCAAAAGTTCAGAAAGCTGGCCTGTATATGAGCCGAGCAATGGTCCGGACAAAGTTAGTCACGCCGCCCTCACACCCGCCAAACCAACCGCAATACCCCACCAGCCATAACCGCCGGAGGAGTAATAAGTCTCAGATTATATATCATATATGAAAAGGTTCCTCCCTGAGAAATAGCTGCTACTATGGAAATGATGAGACACCAAGTGCATGATTACAGCCCCTGAACGTGAGATGCTGTTATGGAAAATTATCCCGCACCTCCTGACCAATCAGATGCGAGTGTGAGAACAGCAATGGTGTGTAATAACCAACGACCAGCATGAGGTTCGGTTTGGATCTCCTGAACCCCCAGATATATCATTAAACATACCGGACAGGATTAATAAAGCAGACAAAGAAAGACTGTGTGTGTGATCATGACTACAGGCCATGATTGCTACTTAGCTTAGCATAGTGATAGCTAGCTGACATGCCTTCTGGTAGACGTGACTGATCTCCCTGTCTCTATTTATCACCAAATATCTCATCCGGTAGGTTCCAGTAGGACGTTAGGAGCTGTGTACTGTAATGAAACTTGTGATCTGGGATGATTAGGATGGGGATGGTGAGAGAGATGAAGTCTACGCCTGGGTTTACTGATCGCCGGAAACCTCCGGCTTGTGTCCCCCTCCCTCCACTCACCGATATGGGTGTCCTGGCCGTGAGGACCGGCGACTCCCACGCTGATCTGTCTCTCCGGTTGTGGGATACATTTTAAGCAGAACGAGTGGAGACATGGCAGGAGTTTGGGCTCGCAGTCGCGGTTCTGGAGACTCTGTTTACACACGGCGCACGTATCCAGGAGATTGAGTGGCACCGCGGACGGAGCCGAAGCAGCACCGGCGGCCGTTTCAGTACCGGGAGCGGGTGAAGAAGTGCCCGCCACTGTTGCGGGAGTAGCGGTGCTGGCCGTGGTGTCTACCGCGGGCAGAGGAGGCTCCGCGCTTTCCGTGTTCGAGTTCGCGTCCGGACTAACGTTGACGCTACTGCGGCTGGTGCTCGCTTCCCCTCCTCCTTCTGCCTCCTCTCCTCCCGCTCCTCCTCCTCCTCCTCCATCGGCGGCGGCGGCGGCTGGCTCGCTGCTCTCGGCGCTGGGTGTCGGCGGCTCCGGAGCTGTTTCTCCTAACTGTCCATCGTCTCCGTCTTTCAAGACGGCGTCTGTGTCGCTCGCCTTGTCGGAAGGTTCGGCAGCGGCGTCTCCGTTAAGCGTCGACGGAGGTTCTAGCTCCATGCTAGCTGGGCTCTCTGTATCCCCTTGGCCTTTGTTGTCCGCCATCTTTGCTCCTCTTTGAACTGCCTGACGTGACGTCCCGCCCCGCGCGCTGAGAAAATTCGCGGAGTCTGACGTCATCACGCTGCTGTTGCAGTCCGCCAACGTATGAGTCGGTGATTCATCCAAAACAAAAAAATAGGCTTTATAT
>JAQMYF010000015.1:6549404-6569426 GCA_030014195.1 Neosilurus mollespiculum
TATATATTTATTCATTCATTCATTTTCGAAGCCACTTAATCCTAATTAGGGTCGTGGGGAGGCTGGTGCCCATCTCAGCTGACTCTGGGTGAGTGCACCCTGGACAGCTCGCCAGGCCATCACAGGGCCAACAATCACACAACCAGTCGCACTCACACTTACACCCAGGTGTGATTTGGAACAGCCAATTAGCCTACTGTGCATGTTTTTGGACTGTGGGAGGAAACCGGAGTAGCCTGTATTTTGCGATAATGCCCAGATGAGGCATGTGTGGTAGGTACAGACACTGTCCAGACGGTCCCATTTTAATTTTCAGATTTATATTGTGTAGACTTACAGAGGCAGTCATGTGGTGTTTAAAGAATGTGGGGAAAATATGTATTCTTTTCATCTTAATAAGTCATTTAATAAAATGTATAATAAATAAACATGTAAAACAGTGTTTTGTTTTGGGGTTTTTTTTTAATAAAATGTAATTTGCCATGATGTCTTTCTGGAACTTACTCCTGTACACGAGTGTCAGTGACCCCTGCACCGGGCGTGATGATATCAGTAAACATCACCATCCTTTTTTATTTATCTTGAAATTTTATATCTTCTTCGGTTTCTTAACACTTGATCTCAGACTTTTCCACTTTCTACGAATCGGTGTTGCACTGCCAAGTTATCACGCATGAGCAAAATCGTCCCTTCAGTCATGTGGTATTGTTATTGTTATTGTTATTGTAAACAGACACAGAACAAAAACTAGATGTGAAACATCTGAATAAGATATACTAAGCCTGTGGTTGGGGTGGTTTCACCAGGAACCCTTTGTATTAAACCAAAATGAACTGATAAAGGAAGACAAAACACACAGGATATTCACTATTGAATGGCCACCTTTAGCCATTTTAAGAAGAAGAAAAAGCTTCAATTTGTCACATATACAATGACAGTACCTTGGATTACTTTGCTTATCCCAGCATGTTGGGGGTAGTTGAGGTCAGAGCACTGGGTCAGCCATGACAGAGCACCTACAGAGCAAATAGAGTGCAGGGGTTTGTTTAAGGGCCTAAGAGTGGTAGTAGCAGTGCTGGTGCTTGAACTGTCATGTAATCAGTAACCGTGAGCCTTAACCACTGAGCCATCACTTGAAACAATGAAAAAAAAACAGTAATTACACTGTAAAAGCATTGTTATCTTCTTTATAATGTGTTAAAAAAAAAAAAAAAAAAGGTGGCCATGGTTTTTAATCAAGAATGACATCAATGCCTCACAGCCCCAGAGTGCCTGGTTTGGTCCAGTATGGACTTCCGCATGTTCTTCTCATGTGCATGGAAAATGCCAGTCCCTTTATTTACATTTACTGCATTTGGCAGAAGCCCTTATCCAGAGCGACGTATATCAGTGCTTTGAAGACACTATCGGTGAATATATTCTGATCCTGGTTCACTAGGACACAAGCTAAGAATACCATCAGTCCAAACTCACTCGACAGGCTTACATACTGAACGTATATGTACATATGGGCAGTACTGATGCCTCATGGTTTGAGCATTGCAGCTGACTAGGGGCTCTGTGTAGAGAGTTTCCATGTTTTCACACTCCAAAGACATGCAAGTTAGGTCAACTGGGTACTTTGAATTGACCATAAGTGTGAAGCGCTTCTCTCGGTAAGTCCTGTTATAGACTAGAAACATGTTCAGGGTGTGTACTGCCTCTCAGCTGGGATTGGCTCTAGCTTTCCCCGTGACCTTGACTGATAAGCATTTTAAGCTGCTTTTATGTGGTCAAAGGAAACAAGTTGCCCCAGAACAACTTGCGCCTGGGGCAAGATGCTCCCACTTTCATACATGTTTATGGTCACTCTTAAATGGGGTAAACTGGAAACTAGTGGGGCGACATGCAAGCACGTGCAAATCAGTGATCGGTAATAATATGTAGGGCGAGGACGTCAGGGGTGCTTCCACATTTTTTCAATGATTACAAGGCTCTAGTGAGGAAAAGGGAGCAATAATGGATCATGTGTATAAGAGTAAATGCATGGCATTGGTTCAGGAATACCAACAAAGGGAGTGAAGCACATTTTCCTTTGTGTTGATGGTGATAACACAAGCCACTGGGGAAGAACCGCCTATCTGCAGCAAAGCCAGTGAAATTACCTAATAACCCACAGAGCCGCTACAATGCGCAGATAACTCTGCCTACTTGACACAGATTGTGTTAAAACACTAAGTTGCACCCGGAACAAGATGTTCTGGAGCAAAACAAAATGGAGCAAGTTAGGCCCATTGGTGTCAATTTGTTCTGGAACAAATACTTTTTTCACGGGCAGTTGGATGGAGCAACATGTTCCTGGCGCAAGTAATTCTGGCTTAAGTGTCCGTTTAAAAGTAGCTATAGATAACGGGTGGATGGGAATGTTCATATGACAATAAATTTACATTTACAGCATTTGGCAGACACTCTTATCCAGAGTGACTTAAAATCATAATTTTTATACAACTGAGCGTTAAGGGCCTTGCTCAAGGGCCCAACAGTGGTGATAGTGGGGATTGAACCGCTGACCTTTGGATCATTAACCCATTGCCTTAACCACTAAGCCACCACTGCCCTAAATTGCAATCGGTTAGCTTGTGAAACGATTCAAAGTTGTCCGTGCACTCATTCACTCATTTTGCTGGGCCGCTTAATCCTGCTAGAGTTGCAGGGAAGCTAGTGCGTATCCCACCTGACACTGAGCGAAGGCGGGGTACACCTTAAACAGCTCGCCAGAGCATCCTGGGGCAACACACACCCAGGTGCAATTTGGAACAGCCAGTTAGCCTAACGTGCATGTTTCTGGACTGTGTGAGGAAACCGGAGTACCCAGAGGAAACCCACACGAGCGCCAGGAGAACATGAAAATTCCACACGAGTGGAGCAAAGCAGACATGCTAACCACTACGCCACATTGCTGTGAGGCAGACATGCTAACTACTACGTCACCGTGCTGCCTGTTGTCTGTCCAGAGAATGCTTTAAAAATATCTGAGTGTTTTAAGCAACTGCTTTTATCCCACTAAATAAATGTTAGTGAGAGAACTTTAGGGCTCATTACTGAAATTACTGCTCCGTAAGAATACACTTTGCATTAGCATGCAAAAAAGCCGAACTGGCTAAAATATCCGAATAGCACGTATTTATTAGTGAACTGATCTGTACTTAAATGATAATTACTGATTATTTATATTCAGATTGTACTTTGGCACACACAGTAGTGCCTGAAATGCTTTATTCTTGCTAACTAGCATTTCTTGAAATGAAAAAATATTGAATTCGATGTAACTCTGATTTAGTGAGGTGTATCTGTATCCAAAGCTCAGCCAGCTAGATTTGAGCTCTGATGGTTCTTCCCACTGCGGCAGGTTAATAAACCTTTACAATGTGGAAGTCTTTGTAACGGATTCACACTGCGATTCTTCCTCATCAAACACGCTGGAAGGAACACATTAAAGTAAGACTTTACAAACACTCTGCAAATGTGGAAGTGCTGAGGGGAAGTGAGGAAAACTGAAATCTGTCTGAACTATAAAAGGAAGACTTGATTGTGTTTATTTCCTGGTGGAAACGTCGCAGTGATATTTCAGTAGCATGGACATGAAAAGTCTGAAGTCTCTTACTGTAGTCACTTTGTATGTGATCTTTACAGTACAGAGAATGGAATAGTCATTCACACACTTCATCCAAAGTAGTTCATCTAAAAAGTTCAACAGATATCATAAACTCATCTTCAGTCTCAGTTAGGTAGATGCCAAATAACTGCAGTAATTACTATGAGCAGCATTTGGTTGCATCAGACCTAATTTAGTTGCCCCAGTATAATAAATCATAATTCTTGTAGATCTGGCACTTACACATATTCAGTAATGACATGAAGTCTTTTTATCTCTGACACAAAATAGAGTTTTGCCGGGGGTATTGCAATCACCAGCATTTGTAAGTCTGTTTGTTTTGTTTATTTGTCAGTTTGCCTGCAAACAAAGTCCTGACCACACCCATGCAAGGATTTTCACCAAACTTGGTGGGAACACTACCGAGCCTGATTCCCAAAGAATATCTGCTTTTCAGATGTCAAGGTCAAAAATGGAGGTCAGCAAGGTCACAATGTTTTGGAGATGGAGCACTTATAATTTGGAACCAGTTCCTATAGACATGCTGTAACACTAATAGAAAACCATACACGGAGTTTCAGGTGAGACAATAACCTTCGACCATGAATGACTTGGAAAGGTCAACCACCAACCATTGGGTAATTTCTTCAAACAAGTGCTTTTCTTTCTTTTTTTCTTTTTCTCTTGCCAATTAGATCACATCCACATACTATAGAACATGCATGATGAGTACATGGGTAATTAAAACCAGTACCTATACAGGGCCTGTGTAGGAGAGCTACCTTGCACTTTATATTTGTAATAACAATACCATCCTAGTGCTTGAAGAGTAATTCTATTTTTTAGAGTAGAAATTTTATTTCTCACAGTATTTAATTTTCTTTGTCTCAGTGTGTTAAAATATAAGGAATACCACTAATTACTGGGTGCTAAATTCATTTGTGCATTGATTTGCTGAACCGCTTTTTCCTACAAGGGTCACAGGAAAGTTAGAGCCTATATCAGCCAACTCCGGGCAAACCCTGAACAACTTACCAGTCCATCACAGGACCAACCAACACACACACACACACACACACACACACACACACACACAAAGCCATTCATGCTCACACTCATACCTAGGGGCAGTTTGGAACAGCCAGTTCACCTATTGTCTTTGGACTGTATGAGGAAACCCATGCAAGCACAGGGAGAACGAGCAAACTCCACACAGAAACTCTCTTGTCGAGCCCAGAAATTGAAACCCAGGACCTTCTTGCTGTGAGGTGGATGTGCAAACCACTGCACCACTGTGCCTCCTTGTGTGCTAAATACGATGATAAGTTAGTGCACATTATACTTGACAAGTGTTTGGTGGGAACTCTCAAACCCCATCCACATATCCTATGTATATCAAGATTAATTCATTTTAAACTTGTTTATAGGGCCTGGTGAGCTGTCCAGGGTGTACTCTGCCCTCGCCCAGAGTCGGCTGAGATGGGTGCCAGCGTCCCCGCGACCCTAATTAGGATTAAGCTCTTCAGAAAATGAATGAATGAATGGACCAAACACACAATCTTAGTCTGTATGTAAAGAACAGCATTTAGAAACAGTAGCTTTAGAGAACGTTTCAATAACACAACATCAATAGTTGTTTATTTATTTCATATCATTAAAGATGACATCATGTCACGTGACCCGAGTATAATACGCCGCCTCTAGTTCTCTATATTACGCTATCCCAGAAAAAAAATTCTTAAGTTTTTCTTTTTTCAAGATATAAAATTTTCAAAGAATAACCCAGGGTACCCACGTGTACACATACGCCGGAGGGACAGATGGATGCTATAGGTTTTTCTTGATGTTCCAAAAGTAACTTGATGGTTTGATGCTTTTTCCTAATCAGTGGAGAGACCCACTATTAAAAATCTCAAATTTGATGGGCTTGTACATCAATTATCATATTAATTCCCTGAACTTCAGCCTTCTAGTAATTCAGACAAATATATTTAATAAAGTGCTTCTATAGTGATCTTTAGCATTAAGCGTCATTTAGGAGTGATGTCTTTTTCTGTCATTCTTGAATTTTCCCGCTTTATAAAAATCACAACCTATAAATACACTTTATAAAGTAATAAAAGTGATACATTTGCTATTAGAATTATGCATGGATTAATATAAGAATAATTTATTATTTACATGTGAATTAAATACCCTTACACATACTCCACTTACGAATAATCACGTGACATTTCATATATTATCACATGATGACAAGTGCTCATTTCTCATAACACATGAAAAGCAGATGTTCACAAAGGATGGTGCATGTGATTTTTGCACAGGGTAGCTTTGTAAGGTAGATTTCAGTAGAAATCAGTACATAAAGCAATCAGTACATATTAAACCATCGTCAGTAAGTGTGTGTCTTAGAAGTTATCATTAAGAAGTTGTGTTAAATTAGATTTAGGTGTTAATTCATCCATTATATATCTATCTCACTTTTCTTTCAGGGTAATGGGAGAAGATGGAACCAATCCCAGCTGACTTTGGGTGAGCGGCGGGGTACAACCGGCACAAGACGGGGTCAATTGCAGGGTTAATAAGGGTGACCCAATAAAACCTCCCACATTTCAAAAGAAAAAAAAATTCTTTAGAAAATCAAATTATTATTTTTACACATAGAACTTCATTCAGTATAGTTTTTATTCATCATGTTTTAAAGACGACATCCTCCAAATGGTGGCCATCATTGTTGATACACTCTTGGAGGTGATCTCTGAAGGCTGCCATGGCTCGACGGGACATGTCGGGTGGAATAGCGGCTATCTGCTGCTGAATTGCAACCTCAAGGGCTTCAAGAGTTTGGGGTCGATAAGAATCCACAACCAAGGTCGTGCCACAGAAAAGAAAAAATCACAAGCGGTCGCCTTGCAACATGACCACCTGATTCACAAACTTTCCATCAGAACTTTCAATGATCTTTGAGTTGTGTGTGCTGTATCTCCATCTTGCAGTGAGCTTCTGTTCCCAGGGTTGATGGGAAGTCTCGGGTATTTAACCTCTTGTGGGGTTGAAACCTTGAAGGCGGACCTGAGAGTCACGCGAACATGTAAGTTGTAAGAATCACGTGAACCAAGATGTGAATCTTGTGAGTTATGTGATCCTTACAATTCACATTTTGGCAAAGTCCAAAGTTCTTGATGCATGCTCAGTAATCCAGGACGGGAAATCCCAGAAGCTTGGAAAGTTAAAAGTTGTTGTATACTGTAAACAAGCACATATGAATCACTATTTATGGTTTGATTCTTATTACCCACTGGAGCACAAACTATAGACATGGACCCACAGACACAGTGGCCAGGAAAGTAGAGAAACACTGAATTAAACAGGTTCTACATGAATGTGGTCATCCTAATTGGGCATTCATCAAAAATGCCCAAAGAGTGCTCCAGTCGATCCAAGAGAGAAGAAGGACAACTGCTGTCTAAGCGTAAATAAGTGGTGATTCCATATGGAGAAGTAGTGTTGGAACAGCACGGTGTCCCGGTGGCTTTCAAACCCCCAAAACAACCTATGCCAGAAATTGTTGCACCCAAAAGAAAGGGTCCCCCGGCAAAAACAGACTAATATAGTGTATGCTGTTAAGTGCTAAGAGTAATGTCATAAATTATACACTGGGGAAACCAATTAGCCATTAGCAAAGCAAATGGCACGGCACAGCACAGAAGAGCTACCTCGTCAGGCCAGGACTGTGCAGTCTACATATATGTACCTACAATTAGTGGATAAGGAGGAACAGTGGTTTGAATGGTGAGTCAAGGAGGCCATTTATGTGAAAAAGAGAACCACCATTTCTAAATTGAGGAAAGGGCTTAAGAGTACAGCTTTCACCATCTAACAATGTTATAATTGTAGCCATTTTCTAATTCTCAGTGACTAGTACACATGGCCATAGTGATTAATGGTCATAATAATTTGCATGGGTGGCACACTGGCATAGTGGTTCGCCTGTCCCTCTCATAGCAAGAAGGTGCTGGGTTGAAGTCCTGGGATTGGCAAGGGTGTTTCTGTTTGGAGTTTGCATCTTCTCCACATGCCTTGGTGGGTTTCCTCCAGGTACTCCAGTTTCCTCTTACAGTTCAAAGACAGGCACATTAGGCTAATTGGCTGTTCCAAATTGCATGTGTTACAAATTGTATGTGCTATCCTGTGATGGATTGGGAAGTAAAAGGTATAGCCCAACTTCACCCAGATTTGGCTGAGATAAGCTCCAGCCTCCCCACGACCCTAGTAAGATAAAGCGCTTCAGCAAATGAATGATAACCTGCATAGTATTGACCTCTGGTCTCAGAGCTCACTGTTAGGCAGTGGTGCTGGTTTTAAATGTTATGCTACTACACTGTTTAGTCCGGTTGCCTTTTTTTTTTTTTTTGATATACTGTATTAATCCCGCAAGGGAAATTATTGCCTCTGCATTTAACCCATCCAAAGTGAGCACACACAAACACTGAGCACATACACACTTGGAGCAGTGGGCTGCCACACATTGGGGCACCCGGAGAGCAGTTGGGGGTTGGGTGCCTTGCTCAAGGGCACTTCAGCCATGAAGGTGGAGGAAGGGAAAGTGCAGCTACACATTTTTCCTGCTGGTTAGGGAATCAAACCAGCGACCTTTAGGTCCCAAACCCACTTCTCTAACATTAGGCCACGGCTGCACCCAACTCAAGCACTCAAGTTCTCCATGACTTTGATGACTGAAAAGCTACACAGACATTCATTCTCATATTTATGCCTATGGGTATTTTAGAGTAGCCAGTTGATCTAATGTGCTTGTGTTTGGACTGTAGGAGGAAACCAGAGAACCTGGAGTAAAACCCACACAAGTATGAGAAGAACATGCAAACTCCATACCTTAAGGCCCCAGTCAACCACAAGATGTGAACCCAGAATCTTCTTGCCGTGAGGTGACAGTCACCACCGCCTGCTCACCACCACCTCCTCATACCACCCCGTTTATTTGCCTAAATACTTTGTATCATTTGCATTACTGTTTGACTATTTACACTCTGAATCCCATGAGGAGAATTTGAAGTTTTTTTTACGTGATTAAAATTATGATCTACAAAATAAGACAGATCTTAAAATATGGTTTCGAAACGAGATGACTTGTGCAATAATAAAATGCTTTCTAATGTGATAGTTATGGATGTTCTCTGGAAGACAGTGTGGTTTGCCAGTGAACAAAAACCCTTTGGCACTCAAGTATATTGATTTATTACTTTTGATGTTACTTACTTTCTTTTTTTTTTTTTGATCAGAATGTCTGACGACTTCATGTACGACTTTATCAAATGAAATAGCAAATGGCTAGAGTTAGTATTCTAATCAAAGTGCTATGGAATGACAGTAATAAATACACCAAACCTGGCTGGATCTCATCGTTCTTGATGAGATCATTTTTTTTTTACAACTGGGCCACTTTCAGCCCGTAATGTTTTGTATTTGATTAATTTCCCTTTCAATTCCCATCCCCACCCCACCTCCATTTCACCCAGGTGACATCATATGGCATATAGCAGCTATTCAACTATTTCGACCTGGTTAGGGTTGCAGGATGTAAATTTGGATGGATTGCTGGCTATGTACACCTCGTGCTTGTATTGTCTCTGTATGTTGCTACACACCATGGGAAGATATTAAGTGGCCATTGTTCATGGGGATACCCTAAAAAAGTGGTCTCAAATGTGGTCAGTGGCTGAATATACGAAGGTGGTGTAGTGGTTAGCAAAACCACTTCACAGCAAGAGGGGCTGGGTTCGATTCCTGGACTTGGCAAGGGCATTTCTATGTGGAGTTTGCCTGTTCTCCCCATGCTTGCATGGGTTTTCTCATTCTCATACTTTGGTTTCCTTCCATAGTCTAAAGATATGCACGTTATGTTAATTGGCTATTCCAAATTGCCCCTAGGTTCTGCCTTTGTCCAGTGTTGGCTGAGATAGGCTCTGGCCTCCCCACAACCCTAACAGTAGGATCAAGCGTTTCAGCAAATTAATCCTGATACCATATGGTGTAAATAGCTTTCGCCATGAATGACTGTTTAAGTCTTTAAACAGTATAATTTTAGGTTTACAAAATTAAAAATTTTTAATTTTCCTCTTTTAGGGTTGCAGGGAAGCTCGAGCGAATCCCAGCTGACCCTCGGGGCAAAAGGCGGGTTAAGCCCTAAACAGCTTGCTAGTCGATTGCAGGGCCAACACATACCCACACACAAAACCATTCACACTAAGGGCCATTCCTGGTGTGGGAAGCTTAATATGCACGTCTATGGATTGTTTGAGGAAGCCGGAGCACCCAGAGCAAACCCCTGCAAGCAAGGGAGGAACATGCAAACTCCACACAGAAACGCTAACAATGGGGCTCAAACCCATGACCCTCTTGTTAGGGGGCAAGAGTGCTAACCACTACGCCACCATGCTGCCTAACATGAATTATATGATGCATCAAATCCATTCAATCATTTATCTTCAGTAAGTGGTTTATTCCAGTCTGCAGGGTGATGGATTCATCACAAAGCACCATGATCATACCTTTATTCACACACTCATTTGCACTTAGGGGCAATTTAATGAGCATATTACACAATACAGTCTGGTAAACTTTTGGTGGTGGTGATTTTGGTGCGGAGCCCAACCTCATGTGTGGATATCTTCATGGGTGGGATTTATTTACTCAACCTGTTACTCTATCATCATCTCCATTGAGTGCTTTCTCTTGTAATTCCTATTTATTTGCTGAGAATTAGGCAGTAAAATAGCTCTTAAAATGATTTCATGTTCCCCTCTATTACAAAATGCTTCATATAAAAAAAAAAGTTACCCTCTATTTCAAGCTGTGTTTATATAAATGAATGATTTCTCTTTTCGACGGATGAGACCGAACATTACTGACATCTCTGATTGCATTGCTAGTTGTTAAAGTTATGGAAAAAGAACTCATCCACAGTCTCAGGCAACACATGGAATTAATGTTAGTTGCTTTGGCAACAAAATTACATCATGAACCATTTGTAATATAAACTGCTTTCACCTCCTAAACCATCACATGCACTTTGCTTGCACAGCTGATGAAGGATCCTGTTTCTCTGGAAACTTCATGGCCTGAGCCACGATTTTTAATGCCTCTATATCCATCACGGAAATAGACTAGAGTTACTCAGTTCTCCCCCCTCAAATATTCAGTATACATTGTGCAAAAGTCTGAGGCACAATTATTAATTTATTTATTTGGTTACTTTCAGTGATCACTTGAATCTGTTCAGTAATACAAAGGAATCTGAAACTAATTCCAGGAACACCAGGTGAACGGCTTAAGAACTTGACCCAGAGGAGACACCAGCCCACTGCTGGACACCATGCACAGATACATTTATCTTGGGGTAACCATGGACAACCGTCTCTCTTCTCCTACCATATTACCAATATTTATCTGATCATGTAAATTTTCCCTCTTTAACATCAGAAAGATTTATCCATTTCTTTCCATTAAGGCCACTCAGACACTTGTTCAGTCTCTTGTCATCTGAAGGCTAGACTACTGCAACTCGCTCCTGGCAGGTCTGCCTCTGAACACAATTCGACCTCCTCAACTCATTCAGAATGCAGCTGCATGGCTGGTTTTCAACCTTCCCAAGTTCCCCAACACCACTCAACTGCTATGCGTCTTTCACTGTCTTCCTGTAGCTGCTCACATCAGATTCAAAACACCAATGCTTGCCTATAAAACCCAAAGTGGGCCTGCACCCTCCTACTTCAAAGCAATTATCACACTGCACCACACTCCCAATCCTCCAGTACAGTTAGACTGGTCCCTCCCTCTATTAAGGGACCAGGACAACATGCATCTTAACGCTTCTCTGTTCTGGTACCGAGGTGGTGGAATGAACTACCCTAGATATGCAGACAGCTGAGTCACTGGGTATCTTTAAATGATGACTGAAAACCTACCTTTTTTCGGAGGGACTTGGATTAGCACTTGTCTCCATACTTACGTTTATGTATCTTAAGAAAATAATAACCCCCCACCCACTGAGTTTGGACTAGTGGAGCAATTTCATAATGTATTTAATGATAATACATTTCAATATTTTTTTCATTTCATATTTTCTATCAGACAGTCGAAAGGAACTATCAGTAAACTGTCCTACCCCTGTTTTAGCACTGGCTGTTGTCTTTTCTGTGCACATACAGCAAAAGCATTCTGAATCCTTCGCGACTTTTTCATTCACAGCAAATCATAATCAGCATTTTATTGTCTGAGCAAACATCCCATAATCCCACGTATATCTACATATCATTCTCTTTCAGAGGTAGAGAGTGTTCACTAAACTGATCTAATGTGCATATCAGGTATGTAAACAAAGAAGCATGATTTGAGTGGGTGTAGATATCATCTCTAGAAAGTCAGATTTTCAGCTATAAATATTAAATAAAAATTTACCGAACTGCTTAATCTTATTACAGTCTTGGATAGGGTGCAGCCTATTTCAGTCGATTCTGGGCGAAGGCGGGGTACATCCTGCACAGCTCGCCACACCAACACACATGCAAACCATTCACACTCACACCTAGGGGCAATTTGGAGCAGTCAACTAGCTTAATGTGCATGTCTTAGGACTGTGGGAGTGTGGAGTGCCTGGAGGAAAACCCACATAAGCTCCAGAACATACAAACTCCACACAGGAACGTCAACACCAAGCATGCGACTCGAACCCCGGAGGTGGACATGCTAACCAATATGCAACCGTGCTGCCCTAGTAAAAAAATAAATAAATTAAAAATTGTAATTTCACCTTCCATACAAAATGCCCCTTTAATTTCTAAATTCTCATCAGGGGTTTAAAATTGTGGATGGTGCACTATTTGACATCCCTTTATACTAAACTCAAAACACATGGTAATAGTTTTTTGCTTATTAAAATAAAAGATGACAACAATTCTAGAGCTTACTCTAAACCACAACCTTCATAAAACCAGGGTGGAATCCCCCCCCCCCCCCCACACACAGGCACAGAATCTTGTTGATTGTTTTAAACATTGTGAACAAAAATTCTTCAGCGTAACTTTTCTGCCAATAGTTTTTTGAAGTAGAGATTTTAAAGCAACAAATTTATGTAAACCTGTAAAAGAACCTCAAGTCTCAGCGTCTGATTCAGATTACCGTTTAAAAATAGGAACCAAAAGTTTGAACCACAATTTCCTGTGCCAATAAAACACAACAGGCAGTGATCCGCCAAGTTTCTCTATTAAAAGCTGTGAAAATTGTCCTTCTGATAGGAAACTTGAAGGGAAACTTCCAGGCAAACAAAAAGCTAGCTAGTGCATTTTGCTTAAAACAATTATTTAACCTAAAATAAATTTGCAATCCTTCCATCCAATATCAATCTATACTGCGTATCCCTGAAGGCTCACCAGTCCAACAAGACTAACACAGATACACCCAACCACTCATACTCACATTCACACTCACAGGCTATTTAAAGTAGCCAGCTGACCTAATGTGCATGCCTTTGGACTGTGGAAGGAAACCTGAAAACCCAGAGCAAACCCATGCATATAAGGGGAGAACATGCAACCTTCACACAGAAAGATTCCAGAAACAACCAGAAGTGTGAACCCAGAACCAGGGTACTCCAAATACCCCCAATCAAAGAGGTTATGTTTTTGTCAGCATTGGCTTGCTAGTCTATTTGCTTGTTAACTATTTATCACAAAAGGTTATAAATGGAGTTTGATGATTCTTTTCTGGAGAGATGGAGTATGGCTCAAGTAAGACTTAGCTTTTGGTGGTGATCCGGATCAAATTCTGTATCCGGGAATTTTTTAAAGATTCTTTAACATAAGATATCTCTGGGTGCCCTTCTAGTTTTGCAATTTTTTTTTTTTATATTTAAAAAAAAAAAAAAAAAAAAAAAAAAAAAAAAAAAAAAAAAAAAAAAAAAAAAAAGTCCTACATAAGTTTATTCCAGCTAAGAAGCCACTTAAAATCCTTACTTATCAAGCATTTTATGGAGGCTCAGATTTGAGCTTCTGATCAGAAGGTTGTGAGATCAAGTCTAACCATGACAAAACTTGCTGTGTCTTAATTCATGGGCAAACATCTTTCAAGGGTTGGATCAGTGGCATGACTAGGTCATCCCATTTTGCAGGCTCATTCAAACAGCCAAGAAATGCAGGCGTTTTTTTCCCCCAAGCCACAAAAGATCGAAGGCGTTGCATCCCAACCTACCCCAAGATGCACTGTGCATTATTAAATTTAACACGTCTGTGAATGTTTGTAGGTGCTCAACTGCAAGTAAACATTACATGAGGAAACAGGATGTCCGAGATGCAGGAAAAAAATAAAAAAAGAATGAAATAGGAAAAAAAGGTGCCCATTGGGGCATCTCAGGATGCTTCCTCACACAAAGTGGAATGATACGTTTACACTACAGTGCATATTCTTCACTAGAATGCTACCCCAGTGCTTACCCTCCTCACCACCAGCTGCAAGACAACCATCAGGGATCATGTTTGCCCTTATTGTAAGCAACACCTGAATAAAAAAAAAAAAAAAACACCCCCCCCCCCCCCCCCCCCATAATCGACAATTTTTTTTTAAATTTAAAACATTTATTGATTGCATTCTATAAAAATACAGAGTTCAAAAGACATTCAAACAACTAAAACAAACCAAAAAAAAAAAACTGCACTGTAGCCGTCTCTCTGTACTGTAGCCTTTACATGTCAGATACTGGGGCATCAATAGCATTTCCTCTGCTCACTTCACCGCAGGGAAACAAATCTCCACACCCTTCTCAGAAATGTCTTTCCTGCAGACGTTCGTTCTTATGATGGTGTGTCCATCTGTTGTTCCAGATTGTAGTGGACAGGCACATCACTTACTAGAAGTCCTGTCGGATGTTCTCCTTGTTCTCTTCTCCCTGCTGCTGCCTCAGCTGGCTGATGTCATTCTCCAGATGCACGATGGCTCGCTCGATCTCGTAATTCTTACTCACAAGGGACACCCAGCTGTCGAATTAAGAGGGGTGCGGGGGAAGATCGTCAGTCTACAAAGTAAATGGAGCTTAAAAAAAAAAATAAGATAAACAGTAGAAAACTTTTATATTCAAAACACAAACTTCGACTCCAGCTCTCGCAGTTTGGCCCCTCCGGTGAGCTGATCGTTCTTTCGCTGCCAATTTAAGTCTTGAATGTGCTTCCTGTAAAAACAACAACAAAGTGTGTTTATTTTTTTTTCTATGTTCTCCATGTGCTTGAGTAGGTTTCCTCTGAGTACTCTGGTTTCCTCCCCCACAGTACAAAAGACATGCACATTAGACCACCTAGCTACTCTAAACGTGAATCTGAATGGCTGTTCATGGCTGCGTCAGCACAATGATGGATTGGCGAGCCTCCCAGGGTGCATCCCGCCTCTCACCCCGACAGATAACCGGAATACATAATGGATGGTTTGATGGTTATTTGATTGTGGTTTTCTTCATTATTTGTTTTACAGGCAGGGGAAACTTTTTTTTTTTAATTACCAAAGCTCACAAAAATACATTAAAAGCATATTGTGGTGTTCTTTCTTGGTTTAAAAAATGTAGAGCTAAAACTGAAAGCGTGAAAACTTGAAAGCCCATTGGTCTGAAACCCGCACTTGAGGTTCACAGGGCTGTATACGGCCAAAACGGATCAACTGAAAAACATGACCGCACTACTCATCACAACAGTCCCATACAGGATCATGGGATTGTACACACGTCATAAATGACTAATGATTTTCGGAATACACAGAGGAAAACTGCTCTGCTGCTTAACGGGTCACGACAAACTGATTCACTCTGAGTCACTCAGGGAGTCAAACATTCAGACTGAGTCCCTGAGGGAGTCAAGCATGCAAACTGATTCACTCTGAGTCACTCAGGAAGTGAAGCATGCAGACTGCCTGGTGCCATCCAGTGAGTCATGTTCGCGTTGAACCGAATCAAGCTACATAAATTATAAACTGGATGAATAAATATAAATTGGATGTTTTAGTTTTTAAGAAATTATCCAAACCCTCCATAAGCCTGATTTTAACTGTCATTGTGGAGTACCGTGTGCGTGTGTATATACATCTCCATTTCAAGAGGAGTCTGAATCATCACTAATGCATAAAGGGTCAGAAAACTTTGTGTCTGCGCTGTATAATCACTTCATCAGCATCACCAGTTTCAGGAAAACAACCTCATTTTCAGTCTCACTTTGTTTAGGACCTTTCTTGTTTCTTCTTGGATTTTAAAATAATTAAACAACAGTTCATGTTTTGTTGCACTTTTTTAATGTTATGAATCATTTCCTACCAAAAATGTGGATAGTTATAGGAATTAGCTTTACTCAAGAGTTCAGATACAAAACCCAGTAAGTGCACTGGACCACTTTTGTATAAAAACGGTAAAATTTACAAGGCCGTAAGCGTAAACCGTAGTTATTTCTTTTTTGCTTTTTTTTTTTGGTTTGGAATGGTTAAGGGGCATCAGATTGTTCAAAATAAACCTCTTCCAGGTAAATTTCATTGGTTTAAAACAAAAGAGGTCAAGTAGGATAACTGGGTGTTGCATCAGAACTTCATGTTGAAATAAGGCATTTATTCTTCTCCTTTTTTTCCCCCTTTTTTTTAAATTTTTTTTTTTATAAATAAACAGAGCCATGGTGACGAATCGATTTTTTTTTTTATTTGTTTAGTTTCTCTTACAAGCTTACTAGGGCCCTCTACAGGTGCTTTTTCATTTCTGAGAAAAAAAAAACCAAACAAAAGTTTTGATTCATCCGGATTACTGAAGAAAATTCGGAAATAGAGCTTAAGTGCTTCCATGTCATCTTTTTGTCAATACTGACTTTAAACTCAAATGTTCGATCTAAGCACCCCAGAGTTCTGACCTGAACCCCACTGAACGTTTTCGGGATGTGCTGGAGAAGACTTTATAGAGTGGTTCAGATTTTCCCTCATTAATTCAAGACGTCGGTGAGAAATGAACCCGACACTGGATGGAAATAAATGTTGTGATGCTTATGTTTGTTGAAATGATGGCATGATATACACACAGGGTGACAAAATAAACCCTCCCACATTTCAAAAGTTGATTAAAAAGAATAAAAAATTGTGAAAGATAATTGATTATTATTTTCACACGTGAAACTTCATCCAATATAGTTTTTACACCACACCATGTTCTCCAAATGGAGGTTGTTATTGGAGATACCAAGTACACACTTGGAGATGGGTCAGTGAGTACATACTGATGATTGAAGGCAGAAAACGACATCACTTGATCTGGAAACATTCGCTTCGCCATAGCACCGCCTTGCAGAAACCACACCTTGACTTCTTTAAGCTTAAGATGTTTAAGTTGGGGTTGGGCTACCAACAGATCTTAGCACCGCCTCTCCTGCATCACCAAGTTTCATGTGTGCAAATAGTGATGAATAAGAACTGTACTGAATGAAATTTCATGCGTGCAGATAATCTGATCTTTAACTTTTTTTTTTTTAATTTGCTTTTGAAATCAGGGAGGTTTTTTGGGTCACCCTGAACACAGACAAACACCCTTTCCCATTCACTTGAGTATTTGAGTCAAAAGGTGGCTATTCTTTTTTTTCCCTTTGAAGAAATTGAAGAGCTAAACTATAATTCTGAATCAAACCTTTACTAATCGCTAACGTTTTTAGTTTTATCACGAGCTCCCCACGTAATTAAACACACATTAAAAACGTACTCACCGAACCTTCTGCAGCTCTTTCTGTGCATTTTCAATCATGAACGCCAAGTTACTATTACACACAAACAAACCAATTTAGAAGGAGAAACAGGAATTAAGAAGCGCAGCAAGCCTTTCAGAAAACATTAATTCAGACACGCACTCATTGGACACCTTCCAGGCGTTGGTGCCGTACTGTGCCATGAGTTCCAGGTTCTCTATGCGAACTGCCTGGTGCTCCAGCTGGGCCATCGAGTTATTGACACAATCCTGCCACGCCGTCATGTCGTTCTTTTGGCCTGATGATGGAGCGGGCAACTCGTATCTGAAATCACGCACACGTTTGTTACATTATAGAAGAACAAGACACACTCGAGGTTATATTTTAAATAGTGGTGCTTTGGAGGAATCATTTCAGAGAAGCAGTGACAAATGACGAAACAGTCACGCTCGTCGAGAAAGAAAGAAAGAAAAAAAACCCCGAACGTGTTGCCATTTTGCGGTGTCTAAACAATTTCTAGTGCATAATGGGTAAAACAGGTGGTCCTTTGCTAGAAAGTCATAAAGGGATGTTTGCAAGAATTCTGTGTGTATTAGATTTTAAGACAACCTTAAAGGCTAAACAGCAGATTTATGTCCAAGTACCTATGAATAAATACAAGCTACACAAGCAACGCACTTCATTTACTCATCTTTATGGAACACACTGTCCACTAGGGGGCAGGCCAGAGCTGAAACCTAGTTGCAATCAACTAAAGACGGCAGAAGTCAAGGATATTAGTTGCTATTTTGTAAAATAAATAAATAAACAAACACCAGAGCAATTTTGTCATCGTATCAGGCTATTTCTCGCAGTGCATCTCTGTCGTTTACCGTTGTGCTGCGCCACACTCACGCACCGCAATCATGTTTTTGGAGGTAGATGATCAGTACTGGAAGTAAACCTGGGATATGTACGGCAGCCATATTGTGTATCCAAAGAAAATTGTAAATATACAGTAAAAACCTAAAAAGGTATGGTCATGTCTCTAAAGGTTTTGTGCAGGTTCACCTCTTAACGGTTAATGAGAAAAAGAGACAAAGAGAGAGAGAGAGAAAGAAAGAGAGACAGACAGAAAGAGAGAAAAAGAGAAAGACAAAGAGAAAATAGAGAGTGAAAGCAAGAGAGACAGACAGAGAGAGCAGCGAGAGAAAGACAGAGAAAAAGAGGTAGATAGGTAGAGAGAGAGAGAGAAATAGGATAATTTGCATATATTCAACAGTGAAGTGTGGAACCACAGAAGCTCTTGGTAGGACAATTTATCACAACACTGGGTTTTAGTTGACAGATCCGACAGCATCCAATCTGCAGCGTGTGTTTTCAGGTGTTGCGGCCCTGCATGATTTACCTCTTCATGCTGAGAAGCTCGATGGGCTGGCGCGCAGCAAGTCTCTCAAACTCGTTCTTCATGATCTCAGTCTGTGTGAGGGGGAGAAAAAAAAAAATTAGCTCTCGATTCATCCAGCATACAATCCGAGAGATAAGTCCACATTGACACAACTTACCTCGAAAGCAGAGAAATCTGGTGTCAGGAGGTAACTCAGGTAATTTTTTGTAGGTCTGTATCTCCGGGTTTCCTCCTCCACCAAAGCAGCGGCCTGAAAAAAAAAAAACACGTGGTTCAGAACTTCTTACAGACGTGATAAATGAGCAGGGAGTGTATAAATCTCTTCTCAAAACAGGGTCTGGGGAAGTACGTCCTATGGATTCCGTGGTTGCTGTACCAACAGCAGTGGAAGTCAAGAAGAATTATTTGGCGAAGATGAAGTAGATATTTCACTATTCGCTGTGCCATTATTCTGTTTTGCACTGCCTTTCAGTTGTTGAAGTTTGCACATGTTTTGATCTTGTTGACCCCCCATCTAGTGTCATACCCTTGTACCTGTAACTCAAACATCTTGCATAATACAGATACTTTACCATCTCATATTTGGTACCAAAAAAAAAAAAAGGCTGTATACGAATACAATTATACACCCCCATGCTCATGTGACATCAGAGGAATGAATATTACTCTCAACGTCGCGTCTCGCGGAGTATTCTGCGACATCCCCCTCACCATCAGTGCATAATTGTTAATCATCTAACGATAACGAACCAATCAGATCGTATCGTTGCCTTGTAACATATACTGAGATATTATGCTGTATTTAGGAGTCCAACCAACAATCAACTCTGATCTGTGTTCCATCAGAGAAAAGGTCTGAGAGAGAAAGATCTACAGCTCCAAGAAAGTATTTCAGCAATTCAAACAATGTACATAAAGTGAACCCATATGAAGTGAGCTCACTGGAATCAATTTACTTTAAAGCTTACAGGTTTGTTTTTAATGTTTTGGTGTTACACGATAAGCAAAAACAAATATAACAGACTGATGGCTTCATATCACATTTTATATTATAGAAGGATTCATTTCATTAGGCTGTAAATTGATGTTACAAATGTACATTTTTCTCTTTGAGATTAACAAATATTACACTTCATACAAGCTCAATTCCTAAAAAAACAAAAACACTTACTCCAATCCATCTGTTTATACATATACACACACACATACATACATATACATGTATGTGTGTATATATA
>JAQMYF010000015.1:6589044-6623606 GCA_030014195.1 Neosilurus mollespiculum
TATAATACCAACTTGAATGTATATCAAAATGTTTTGAAAGAAAGTGTATAGGCAGAAATTCTGTCTTGAGAGGAAAAAGTGGAAATTCCCCCGACCTTTGCAAACAAATTGAAGCAACCAAGCCGGCTGATGATGCAGTGAACCTCGGGCAGTCTCTTCCCCTTTCCGCAAGGCTGTAGAACACAGCGGCAAACCCACACACACGCGCGCATGCACGCGCGCGCACACACACACACACACACACACACACACACACATCAAAGTGGCAATGATTCAGCAGTATGGCAGCGAACTCCAGCACAACCTATTAATATTCTATCGGACATATTCATTATGTTCCTGCTGACTTCATGTGTCATGCTTCTAACTCACCAAGATTTTCCGACAATAACCAAACCATCGGGACCCGTCTTCTCCAGTCAGGACAAATGAAAAGGTTTCACTGTGGATGAAAAACAAAAGCGGTTTAAAAACATCTTAGCGCTGCTCAGGAGCTCAGAATTCTACAGTATACTTTTAGGGCACTATAAAAACCATGACTCATGTGAGGAACAAACGTTTGTGTTCTTCTGGTCATTAAAAACACCGACTGAGTTACAAGCTTGTTTTTAAGTGTGACTCAGTGAAACACAAGAACCTGAGTCACAAATGTAATTTGTCGTGAGTTGGAAATGTGGTTTGTCATCTGACCTGTTGATATCTGCAGATGGTTTCCAGTCCTGAGCATCCGGGAAACAGAAATTGGGAATGGCTTTCAAGCGATCCTCGGTCTCACGGGACATCCGAGAAGTCTTCTCAAACTGCATGGCAAAATCAAACAGAACACATTTCAGTCAGCGCCGTACCTCAGGTCCAGTGTTAAGACTACAAGAGTACGCGCTCATCAGTGTTCCTCATTGGTTCTCTACCTTTGTAGGGAACTGCTGCGTGATCTCCGGGTAGTATGCATTTCCAGGGGACCGTTTTTTAAGTGACACCACAACGAACAGCTGGAAGAGTTGTTGCTGCTGCAGCTGGATGAGATCTCTCTCCAGGGTCCGATAGTCCGGTCTCCTCTTCAATGTCGACTGCACATACACCAAGCGCTGGGAGCCACCTGAACCCAACGGAGTGTAAAAATAAACACAGGACGAGGAGAGTTTAATGAAGCTGTCATCAGGACACTGATTATAATTATAACAATTACTCCCAGTATGCGGTGATATGTTTACATGTGAAAGTTCCATAACAGGACTATCCAATACCAGAACCACTCAGATCTACAGAAGGGGTTCTGGGTCTTGCATTTTTACCACAATGAAGAGACTGTCATGATGATGAAAAATAACAGGAGGAGGGATCCAGACTACGACCATTTGGGCCTGTTGCAAACTGACCATGCAACATCAACAGAGTGTGCCCACACAGAGTTTAATTTGGAGACACCCATGTGCACATCTTTGTTCACAAAAGTATACAATGAATATGAAAAAGACAATGTGAGGTGCCTATATATAATTTTCTAACTAGTTAACAATGTGCAGGCCTTTTGATTCCTTTATATGTCACAGCACATAGTATATAAGCATTAAAAAAAATGTGACCACATAATACGTCAGTGCAATCAACCGAAAGTTGAAAGTTATATCACTGGAAAAGTAGCAAGGAGCCTTTGGAAACTATGCAAAGATGTCAGGAGGCTGAAACTGTGCTGATCTGTATTGTTTTTGTTTATTTGCACCTATATTACATTAGCATTAATGCAGTTTTTAAATCTCAGAGAAAACAAGAACAAGTATTCAGAGAGCACAAACCTCCACCAAGCCCTGCAATCCTCCATATGAACCAAAATGTCAGAATTTGTCCTCACTCAAAATGATTCGCATTATTGGTAGAAATTTTAGGAAAACCTACACATAACTTTTTGGGTAATCTTGGTAACAAACACCACACAGAGTGAGGGTAAACAGCTGGTATGTTTTATTTATTTATTTTAACGGCAGGTTATTCTTTGAAAGCTTAAATCTGACCTTTGCTATGCCAAGGTCTAAGCCCAATAACTCTGGGCTTGCAGAAAAACACCTACTCTGATACAGGAATTGAAAGGATTCTGGAACGACTGCAGCGAACTGAAATGTGCTCTTTCTTCTGTGGAAACGTGCCCTTAAGTTCCTGGACTTGAGCCCAAAAACCCTTCAGAGTCTCTTTGCACCTTCTCTATGCTACAGCTGAACCGAACTGGATTTAAACTGAAATATTTTAGAGTTTAAAAAAGCATTTAAAACCAGGTACAGCCTACAAAGTTGGATGAAATAACAAACCTTTTTCAGTGCGCTCTTCTGGGTCACTCTCTGTTCCACTCAATTCCTCTGTACACCAAGACAGACAGACATAAAAACATCAATAGGTAGAATATATTTATTAAACTATATCCTAAATACACTGTAATCACAATCTTATTACTGTCCATCATTTCCAAGCTCATGTCCATACCTCTGCTGGCACTCGTCTGGTTTTTCACTCTTTTTTTCCCTCTCTTGGCCTGGAAGATCTCTTCAATCCTGCTCACATACTGCACAAAAGGAATATGGGTCAGTTTATCCACAGGATTTGCATTTAGCTACGGCTTAACCCGTGCTGATTCCCTTATTTGTTTTATTTTTTGAATGTGAATGTGACCTGTACTGTGTGATTAACGGTATTTTTCATCATGAGTCATACAATTTCTTTTCTTTCAGTTTCTTGACAGAGAGGAAACAAGTTGGTCAAGGTTTTTATAGCCTATGTAACATGCCACCCAACCAATCTTACATTACAGACAGTATGGCAGCTGAGTAGGAAGAAAGGGGGGTGGGGGGGGTATAAGACACAGTCTGATAAGACACAGTCCATATTTAGTGCAATGTAATGGAAGGGTTTGTCATACTAGTGTAGACTTCATACTTTAAAGCAGTGGTGTATAACTGTAAGCTGCTCTAGGATACAATTTATTCCATTAAATAGTAATTAACTAATTACTTAAGTGGGATAAATCAGCTGTTAATGGAAAACTCCAGCTTTTCTCCATTTACTACGTATGTAAAAAAAAATAAGCAAGTGCCACTCTATCATATATTTCCTTGAGCTAAGAAAGTCACTGAAAACCTGTTTACTCCAAAATCACTCATCATAGAAGTCTAAGTTAAGTTCCTGAGGTAATCACTGGCAATATTTCTTCGGTCGGTTGATTAACTAAAGCCCAAATTCTCTATCATTTCATCCTTTTAGAGATGAGACTACTATATATACTAGTTACGCTTTAGCAGCATAGTCAATGTAACTCAAAGTAAACATGGAAAGTGCCTTTGTCTCCATATTGCACACACCGTCGTCACTCTTACATGTCCTTCTCTCATCCTTCTTGGCAAACTTCATTAAGATATTTTCAGCGAATTAGTCACAAGCCAAGTTATTCTTCAGATTCTTCAGATTAGCAAAGCAGACATTCTTCTGTAGCATTGAAGACGATCCAACAGAAGGTGATGTAAATAAAAAAAAAAAATTAGCAACCATGTGGTCATGGGTGAGATAGCATACTACGTACACAGTTCAGGCAACTGCTATTTGATGTTAAGCAGAATGTAAACCTCTAATGTGAGGTTGGTGATCAGTGTTATAAAAGGTGTTAGTATATACACTACACAGGAACGCAAAGATCTGATTGGTTCACTAGCTCGGCATTAAAAGCATTATTCTGGCTTGAATCAAAATGATGAACACTGGCAGTTTGTCAGTCACTTGTAGCAAGCAGTGTCATCATAATCATGCTTCAAAATGGAAAATAAACCAAAAAATTTTTTGTTTTTTCATGTAGTATATACTAAAACTTTTAATGAGTATAAAAACACACAGTTACTGAGCAAGGTCCAGGCCAAGCACAGACTTAATGGATATCCACCTAACCTTGGGTGAATAATTCTTTATTATCCACCTCCCAAACTATGGATAATGCCCGAATCCAGCTGGTGGACAATTGGCGATGGTCACTGATTCTAAAAGCTGAATTCTGGGAAAAAATTTTTAAATAAAAATAAAAATTCAACAAAATGTCCCAAAAAAGAAGAAAGCTATGCAATTTCACCTTTATGTTTTTTCAAGATTAAAAAGCCCTTTTTTCAAACTTTGAGTTTTAAAACCTACTGTAATGGAGTCTAAAAATGTAAAAACAAACCTTAAAAATTTATTTCAGTTCGCTTTTCTTATGTTACCATGTATAACAATTATTCTATGCAAATTATTGTTATGTATAATAAAGAAAACCCTCAGATTTGGTACTATTTTGTGTAATTTACGAAAATGCTAGGGTTCTGTACAGACAAAAATGCATTTATTTAAATTAATGAATTAATCTTTAGATCATAAATTAACATTAGGGAGACATAAACAGCCGTTCTCTATTTATTTTGTTTGTATTTAGGGGATTAGCCTCAGCATTAGCATGTGAACAAAATGCAACTCTTACCTCTACACTCTTCTCTCTAGTGTCAGGAAAGCAACTTCCCTCCATTAGCCTCACAAGTTTGTGTGTTTAAACTGCCCTGAGTCCATCACTTTAAACTATTAGAACATAAATCGCTCTTAAATTCAATCTGCCGTCACCAGCTGTTCAAGACTGACTCTATCCTACGGCAACATATGTCCTTTCCTAACTAGTTAGTCAATGTTTGGTATTAAGATACACATGTAATGGATGATAATGTTCTATGTCTTCGAAGCGCGTCATAAAGGGCATTTCCTGCAAGCTCCATGCATGTCCTCACCACTTCCCCTGACACTCCCTGGTGTTTTGGTTTGGGTTTTCCTTTCATGTACATTTGAACACGAGCAGCACATTGCTCTGACCTATTCAAGCATGAATATGATGTTATACAACAGTTGGTGAATCAGGTTCCTGCATGTGGGATTACCTGAGGCTGGCGCTGGGTTCTGTAGGCGGCAGCCCGCTTTGTTGCTGATTGTTTAGGTGTGCCAGGGTTAGTGGTTTGATACTGCGATGTCATGGTATGTTTGTAGACCTCATGCGGTTTGTCAGCATTGGCTCGGAGCGTGAGGGGTTTCGGAGGAAGCTACAGTGTGGAGAAAACAGAACGAAAGTCCAAAAAGGGGAAACTGTATAGCAAAAGTCAATAATGAAAATAATTCAATTTAGCACAGAAAAAAAAAAAAACAGAAATAACACTGAAATAAACCACAGCTTGAGGTTATATAACGATGGAATAAGATGGGACATCTATTTAATTTATTTAATATTAGGCATCACAACAGAATAAATTGCTAAGAATCACCTTTGGGGTGCACGGCGACCGTCTCTGTGTAATGGTCCAGTTTCGAGACCGTGCGATGGGAAGACACATCGGGGACAGTTTGATGTCTTCGTATGGGTTTTCCCTTAAACCATCCGCTACACATGAAGAGTTAAAACACACAGAATTTAAGTTCTTCTATCATGAGGCACACTTGCATCATCCTGTGCTTAATGTAGAGTAAAGCTTTCATCTCAAAACCTAAATGTAGAACCTTACAGTTTAGCTCTGAGTGTTAACACGTACCATAATACTCCATATTAATAAACGGATAGTAATCTGATTACTCAAAACCTATGGTTTCACATTACAGTACATTTCCACTAGTGAGGCGATGATGAATTCTGGATTCTGTTTGGTATATTTTCAATTTCTATAAAAGTAAATCTCTGGTTTGTATTAATGCTATTCAATTATTTTACTGTTTCCTTAATAACAATGTACGCAGGGACTTGTACAGCACATTGTTGTTATGGATACAGTTTCAACACTTTTTTACTGTAATCCATTATGCACTTTCAATTCCAGGGTACTTGCTTACCAGTAAGTTCACTTGGGTGATGTCTCCTCTAGTCTAAATATGTATTTGGACGTCCTTAGGGCTGCTAATTACACATTTTGATGCACTTTTTAGGAAAAGAATTCACCTGTTTGGTTGTGAACATGTCCAGCTTAAGGGGTACTAAGTCTGGTGAATTTGTGTGACTAGCTCTTTAGAACGATCACGCATGACAACATCAGTCCTTGCCTACTGTCAGGTACAAATGAGTGCTGCCACACTTCTACCACCACTATCACTATTACTACTCGGCATGCGCAGGGACATGTTGCATTCTTCATTGGCTGTTCTGCACCTGGTAGTGACGCAAACTTGTTGTTTAGTCCTATTGGCTGAGACGCGATGGACTGGTCACATCATTGGCAAGTGCTGAGCTGTGTCGCCAGGAAAATGCCAGCACACGGCTGCACAAACAACAAGTGTAGAAATTGCGGAAAACATATGATGATATCAGCACGGGCCGTACCCTGAAAACGTTTCCTTTCGGACACAATTCGGTACTCTGTGAAGACCACTTCCAGCCGACTCGCTATCGGCGTGACCTCCAGGCAGAATTACTTTGCACAAACCCCAAGCTTTGACGTCTGAAACCGGACGCCGTTCCTATGGGGTTCCTTTATAAAAAGTCAAAGGATAACAACAGATGGGAGCAGCGCCTCCCCAAAAGGAACTATTAAAAGGTAAGAGCCTTTGATTTACTTGTGCTTGGCCAACCAGGCCCAACGAGTTCACATCACCTCTGGGGGGGAAAAAAAAGAAAAAAGAAAAAAAAAAAACAAACAAAAAAAAAACGCATGCTCCGTATTGGTTGTGCCCCTGCTAGCAATCCACTGGTTAAAATTGCCCAGTAACGAGCTATTTGCTGTAAGGATGACCAATACGGGTACTCTTTAAATTTAATGCACAAATACAATTATTAGTATAAAATAAAATCCTTGTTAGGAACGATATCAGCTTTCAAGACACAGATACTGTAGTGTGCAGTAGTACTGATTGAACCACTTGAGTAATCCTGTCACTGGCAAAATCAAACAATCCTTATATTAATGTGAATTAAACCATCTGTTAAACACATGTTGTGATTAAACAATCTGTCAAATCTGATGATGTTTCATTATTTCATGCCTATTCCACGTTCCATGAAGCAGCCACTCGGCTCTCATATTCCAGATTTCCCAGCATGCCTGAAAACTGTGTGCTTAACATTTGCTTAGCTGCAGCTGTTCAGTCCCAATCGTGTCCAAAAACCTGTCATTTCACGCTCTGTGTTTCATCATCATAGCTTTTTGGTTACGCATACGTTTTGGCCTCCACTTATTCCAAGTCCGTGGGTTTGTGTCAAGACTCACAGATGATGTCTTCGTAGATGCTGTCTTGAGACCGGGTGTGGTACAGCCCTGAGCGGCGTGACTCCGTCTCTCTGGACCCCTGCTGAGCCGTCCAACGCACCGCATCCTCAAATTCGAATGACTTCCTGTTGAGGGACACGGTAGATGGTGTGTGAAATCATCCTGTTGTGCAACTGTTTGTAACAGTACATGTATGCTGAAAGTGGAATCTGAGTCAACAGAACAAAGTTCACTTTGTGTGTGCAAGCCAACACATTATCAAACTCTTTATAATAAGGTCACGGAGCTCAGAGGAAGTGTTATAATTGAGGCAGGTGACATCCTGGCTCCACATCCCATTACAGTCATCAATGGGAATGTGTTACAGTACAGCCGGAATCCTAAATCACATATCCAGTCACAAACAAAAAAGTATAAACACGTTGTACTGACCAAAAAAAAGATTTATAAAACACAACAGCATGTGAAAATGTAAAGAAGAAAAAAGGCCCCATGTGACCTCTGCTCTGTTGTCTGAGACAGAAGCGGGCCAAGTGGAGACAAAAGGCTCAGATTCTAATGGAGAAAACCTGACATCACAGCTGGAACGGAGCCAAGACAGCGATGTTCTCACCCTCTCCCGTTTGCAGCTCCGAAGCTTCGACACGTGAAGAAGTGAAACTGACAGAGAGGATGTCAGAACACGAACGCACAGCCCAGGTTTCGGTCCCTTCCCATCTTGGTTTGACATTTCATATTAATATATAATGACTTGAACTGAGATTTAAAAAAATTTAAACTGATGGGAAAATTTTTAAAAATAATAGCGACATGCAGGCTGTTTCCCTGAACCAACAAGCATACTTGAGAGTAAGCCTGTGATATACCCAAACTTTTCACGCACACAGAAAATTGGAATTTTTTATTTTGCAACCACATTGCTGAAGTCTTTTGCAAAGATATTTCATTATCCGACATCTGTTTTTTGCTAAACCAAAAACAAGACAGACTTTGTCATTAGCAGGCTTTGGTTGGAGTCCCAGTGTCATAAAACATCATGCTGTCATTAAATACATAATAATAAAGGGCAAATATAATTTGTTGTATTAGATACTGAACAGAAACACACAAAACCCCTGGCTGGAGACGCCAAACAAATAAAGGCACAAAACATGTTTCAGGATAGAAACGTGGAGAAGACTAGAGGCTTCAGTGATTGAACAGAGATTAACAGAGATAAAAATACTGTTTTTTTTTTAATTACACAGCCAAATTCAGCCTGAAAGACCAATAATTATAAAGTTATTGGAAAATAATCAACCCCAGGGAGGTTTACAACACTCTTGTTTTATTCCTAATGGTAACTGGGGACACGGTGGCAAAGTGGTCACTACTTTCGGCTCACAGCAAGCTGGTCCTGGGTCTGAGTATTTCTGCATGAAATTTGCATGTGATTACACCTGTTTCCTCCCACAGTCCAAAGATATGCACGTTAGGCTAATTGGCTAATTTCAATTCGCCCCAGGTGTGAATGGGAGTGTAAATGTGCCCAGCCATGTAACTGTGGCCATGCAAGTACATACCAATCCTACACCTGGTTAAATGTTGAGGGATCGGGGAAGACCTGGCAACCTACCCTGTATAAACCTCACCAAAAAGAAAACAAAAAAAAAACGCAATAGCAACAGAGTCACCAAAGGACACACAAAAAAACAAAACAAAAAAACAACAACCAAAAAACAAAAACACAAGTTGTCCTTATTCACTCACCTGTTCTTTCTGTTTCGGGAAAGGCCGTTGCTGGTGGTGACAGGACAAGGTGGAGGCGGGACACTGGGCAGGCATTTGACATCCCGATTTCTGAGGCGTTCTGATTGGCTCACGGGAGAATTTGTCTTCTCCCATTGGGCTGAACATGAAGGTGGTTTGTTGGCTCCTTGATACTGGAAAGTGCGTTGAGGTTTAGGTGGCGGCGTGATGGCAGTTTTGTGGCTCGGTTCAGTGCCCCCTGAGGTGAGATGCTTAGACACAGCCTCCTTTTTCCAGGGACAATCCTCGCCCTCCAGTCTCCTCCAAAATCCCCGGGAGGTGTAGAAGTTCCCAGGGGGCAACGAGTCATCGAGATCTTCATCACCCCCAGGCGTGGATGCGATCTCATCTTCCATCACGTGGTCAATGGCGTCTTTATCACTTTTCTGATTCGAAGCCTCTCTTTTGCTTATAGGATTCTGCGCTCGAGTCAGGCCTGGTGAAGACTTAGTCCAGGCTGTTGAGACCACACCTTCGCTTACATGTAGTTTGCTGTGTTCAGGGTCGGATCTTTGTTCCGCAGTTAACTGTCCGTGATTGGATTGCTTTTCCCTGAAATCCAAACCCAGACTTTTGGCTTTAGACAGGTTAGCATTTCCATGCAAACCATCAGTTTTACTGTCCAAAAGAATGCCGTTCCTCTCGTCCCCAGAACGGGTGCCTGGAACAAGGGAGCCCTGGACCTTGGGTTTCCCTCCCTGAGCATCCTCCTGCTGGCTGAGTCCCTCCCACTGCGAGATCTTTTGCTTGATGTTGATGCCAGGCTCCATTGCCAATGCTCTCCCCGAAACAGGCAAGTGGCATGCAGTTGCCGCTCTTCCTCCAGCTCCTCTTCCTCCTGGTTTGCCATAGTCTACTCCCAGGGCCAGCATGGCGAGCAGGCCACAGAGCAAGCCAGTCCTCACTGCACGGACATCACGGCAGGAAGGCCATACATGTGTCTGCCATTGTTGGACAGGATAAAGTACTGAGCAGAACGGTGAATCGATTCAGGACGAACGCTTCCACCCTCAGGACAGATTAAGAGGGTTCACTGTGACTGCTTTGTAATAACACACATTAATGTTTCCAATCCCCAGTTCCAGCAGCATTATTCAATCAAACTGCCCCCTACAACACAAAACAGAAAATTGTGAAAAGTTTGATATGCAAGAAGGTCAAAACATAAGACTAATGGACAAGTTTGGCTGAACACCAACAACAAAAGCTATGACAACCCACTGCATGGATGTGCATAAAGGGAGGAAGCAGCAAAGGACTGTCTGTGTCAAGGTCAGCGGTGTTGCCAAAAATAATCAAAAACAGAGAAGGACAGAGACAACGGCAGGAACTGGAGGCTTTGTGGAGGTCATCTGTGGAGGCCCATCACCCACAGCAGCTAGGCAATTTGCCCCTCACCCCATTTCCCTCTCTCGCTGGGTGTCCCCAAGTACCACCGTGCATTACCACACTTGAGAATGTATTGCAATTCAATTCAATTTCACTCTCTAAAAAAACAAAAAAACAAAAAAGGTCCTTTTCAGCATTGCACGAAAAAGGACAGGCATCTCAAGTATTTTTACATCCATACTCACATAACAGACAGCCTTTTTTTCAGAGCACAAGAGCAGCCTTTGAGAGCCATCAGGCATTTCTGATAAAAAACAAAAACAACAACTAAATATGCAGCGTTTCATGCATGTTAGTAAGCTGGTGTCTGTGGAACAAGCTGAATGTCAGTAAAGACCACTTGAAATACTTTTAGCGATTCCAGCCTTCGCCGGAGCTGGGATGGAACCTGGCAGCCATAACACGAGCGCCTCGTCCGCAGCCAAAATGTACTGGACACGTTGCACGTTGCGCTGAGGAGACTGGAAAGCGTTCGTGATGGAATCCTTCAGCACTGAGCATCGAGAGTATTATAATAATAGTAATAAAAACTGTTTTATGTGCGGCATTCCCTTAAACACGGACACATATGGTGCTATAATATTTATAGGTTAACCTAAAATAATAATGTGCTGGAAGCCATGCAAGATCAGAGCCTGATGCGCACCCTGGCAACCGAATTACCCACTTGTGTGTGTGTGTGTGTGTGGGTCTGTCAGTCGGGCTGTTTTGCAGGAAGATTTCCGCCGTGCTTCCTGAGATGCAGGAAACAAGGATCAGCAGAAAGTCCATAATGATGGTTTGTCGTTGTGGTGAATTCCAGGCTTTTGTGTCGGGGGGCACTGGGGTAGAGATGTTTAATTCAATCCTGGATGTAGTATAATGCCACAGACTACGTTTTAGAGCTCTTGCATATTGTGACCACAGTATTTTGGCTGCAGGGTCAAGGGTTTGTCACAAACAATATCATTCTGGTGCAAATAAACCACATGACTCAGTAGAACTCTTTCTCAAGGTTTACTTAAAAATTTGGTAAATGGTTTTGGTCTTTTCTGAAGTATGTAAAACCATGTACTCTTTTTTATTTCCACAGGCTGTGTGAGCGTTAGAGGATAATATAGTAAAGATTAATACAGAATATAGTAAAACATAATAGAGAAAAAATAATAATAAATTTATAGACAAACGTTTCAATAATCCGAGGTTTTTCACTTTCCCCATGTTTAAATTTATTAGTTCTGGGACATTAAAATACAATCTACAGGTACAGCATGAGCTCGAGAAGGTTTTGATGTACATGAAACATTGTATACACACACACACAAGTCATGGCAAAACAAAAGTCAGCTGCCATCCATTTACATGACTTTAAAATAGATTAGTATATTTAGTAGTCCTGTTTTTGTAAACACTTGAATCATGGTTTCTGTTTTCCGAAACCACGATTCAAAGCACACAGTAAAACACACAAACGATCTGTTTTGACCACTGATATGTTTTCACATTAAGCTCACTTAAAAACAGGCCACCAAGAAGTTTGACTTTATCTTTGCTTGTAAAAATGTGGCATCGGTCTGTGGAGCTTCAGAAGGAAAACACCTGGCGGGGTTCACATCAGAGCTACTCACTGTGGAGTTCAGTGTATGTTATGCTAAATGAACTGAAGCGGTGTTGGTGGCAGACATCACATGTACACATCGCATGATTCAGAAGAAGGCGGCTCAGTGGTTAAGGCTATGGGATAGTAATCTGAAGGTTGGTGGGTTCAAGCCCCAGTACCACCAAGCTGCTGGGCCCTTGAGAAAGTAACCATTACAAAAAATAGACCACAGGGGTCCAGATGCTCCCGCCAAAAGGACCATTTCACAATATGCCAATATAGAACAAGCATAGCAAGTCTCAAAGCCCCGGCTTCAGTGCGCTGCAAGTAAATGTCCAGAAACCTAATATACAGTTTTGCCTCTGTGCCCTTGAAAAATAGGTCAAGGTCACTCACACAAAAACTCACCCTAGCACTCATAGTGACCCAGCATACTAAATTTGAAAGCCCCAAAGTGTGACAGACACATGAACGGAAGCTACTTTGTGGGCGGGAGCTAAAAATGTAAGCTGCTCTGGATAAGGGCATCTGCCCAAATGCCACAAATGTACATGAAAGGACGCCCCAGTCCTCCAGTCAGACACCGCATTGGTATGAGCTACAGGATGAGTCGAAGGGTATACTCACGCTAGGCTATATCCACAACGAGCATGAGCACGTCTGATCCACATAGTCATGTTCATTTGACCAGTTTGACCACCACATCCTCTGCCGCTTAAAGGGTTGGACCTGGGCATAGTATGTATCCAGTGTGATCACTAACCGAGCCCAAGCACAGAACTCAAATTCTATAACATGCACTTTCTTATTAATTTGAGAATATCTGGGTTATATATATGTGTGCAGCAGGATTTACTGAAAATCCGTGCATTGCATAATTGATAAAAATGCACGGCAGGTGAGAGGACCGTATGTCACCACACCCAAAACGAATCCAAATAAGCCATTTGTGTTTGTCCTGCAATGCAAAAAGACCTTTCTTCTTTACAAACAGTTGCATCGTGATGACATAAGTGAACTTGAGCACGGAACACTAATCATGATGTAAGCGCAGGCCAGCAGGCGAGTGCGGAGGGGGAGCAATCATACTTGGGCATGGCGCAAGGCAACTATGTCGTGTGTGAGTACATGATAAGGGATTCCCTCTGACAAAGCCAGTTCATAGCTGCCAAATCTCAAGAGCTGGTGAAGCCGGTACACCAGTTTTCTTGATCAGCTGTTTTGTGCTTCCAGAGAGAGGAGTTTCTGAATTACTGCTAAAAATGACAGAAGTTATCTTTAAGGATATAACACAACATTGGCTAGCACTGGTACCTTACAGCTCCAAGATCCTGAGGTTAAAGTGACAATCAGCATAATATTTTGCACATTCATCTCCCCCAGGTTTGTCAGAGTTCACCTGACCTGCCTCTGTGTCGTGGCTAAAATACATATAAAAGCAAATCTCATTTTAACTTGCATTTCATTGCTTCCACTGTGGTTTATACTAAAAGTCTTAAAGAGAGTTAAAGAGATACCTGCTTGTGTGTGCGCTCAAGTTTAAGTGCATCTGTCATACATTAAACAAATGTAAAAAATAAACCATGGAAATCTCATTTCAGTTTGCTTTCCTTATGTTTACTTGTAGTATATACTAAAACAATTATTCGCCTCATGCGTAGTGGATATCGCTGAATAGTCTCCTCGATGAAAAGCCCAACCCCACCTTCGCACGTTGCATCCTGGGCAACACACTTGTCTACGGATAGGCGTGGTTAAAGAGGTTCTGGTGAAGGTGGGATAAGCCCAGCAATCTACTACCAGGTTTAAATTTCTAAGAAAGCAGAAAATAAGGCTTTTCTACTGACAGATAAAAGCCTACCAAGAGTAGGGTGACGGTGAGAGTCTCCCCGATGTTCTGTTTCAGGGACGATTTTTACAATTTCCATTCACTCTCCAAAAACATGCCAGACTGAAGACCGGCTACGCTCAAACTGCTCGTAGATGTGACCGGGTGTGTGAGGGTGTGTACCTAACGGTGTGGGGTCCCATCCGGGGCAAGCAGTGTTGTCAGGATAGGCTCCCAACAATTCCCCCTGCCTCCATTGACCCTGACCAAGCCAACATAAAGTGGTTACTGAAGATCAAATAAAGGACTACATAAACACCCCAACACAACTCGAAACATGTTTCAGGTTCATAATAAGAAAGCTGAAAAATAACTGCCAAGCCGGTTACCAGTTTGACAAGCTCGGGCTGTGTTTTGGCAGGTTCTTCGCCCGTTCCTACCAAGCTTGATTTTTCAGCAAGGGTGAGAAACGGAGGGAAGTAAATTAGGGGCAAAAAAAGAAAGAAAAGCCAGAAAGCATTCATTTGTGGGAGAAGGATGCAGCTGAGACATGAAGATGAATCGGCTGCCTGGGAGCCTGGATATAGAAGTGGCTTTGTTGTCTGAGCCACCTGCTCACCCACAACACAACTGGAGCTCCAAATGACTGCCTGGGCTTTCAGAGGACTGAGCTACACCTCCACGTGGGCATAAACCATACATTAGTACTAAAACAACCCTTAATTATCCCACATATTCCTGAATAAAGGCTGATTAGCACTGACAGACACCAAGATTTACATGAAGAGACTTGCCCTGGATAGCGGTGGGAAATGAAACATGGATGAGTTCAGTTCATGGATACAAACCGTTATCACCAAACACGAAATGCACAATAATAATCACAAAACAAATTAAAGTACACGATATTAAATCAACCCAAACCTGGAGAACGTATACAGAGACTGAGATGCTAACAAAACAAAAACAAACAGCAGTTTGTCACTTATAAACAGTACATAAACCAGTGTTTATAAAAATAAATAAATAAAATAAGTGAGTTTGAATAACTGAGGTTAGTTTTTTTTCTTCTGTGAGAAACTGACACATTATTAGGATGTTGAAGACTTAAAAAAGAAAAACAAACACTCACCTCAGATGAATTTTAAAACAGTATCTTGACAGAAAGCGAGGATTTCCACACAGCGTCGCATTCTGAGGGCTTGTTTTGGGTTTGGAAACAAAATCTTTACACATACACCCAGTCAGAAAACTTCCTTCCAAGCGTTTAGCTGTTTTAGAGATATTTTTTAAAAAAGGTAAACGACACCAAGACGCGTTTCGGCGGTTTAATAATGACTGAAAGTTGACATATCCAACGGCTTGACATGGAAATGGAAGAGGTCGCTAACGCTGCTAATTAGCCTGTTAGCTTCCTCCTATTCATCCCCCCCCCTCGTTCCCTCTCTCTCCGACAAGAAAAGCAGGTTTTTAATTCTTCTGTTGAGTTGTTAAGAACTTTAAAACGATAATAAATTAGACGAGGAGTTCATTTTCCCCCGACGTTAATCCTGTGAGTGAGCTCCGTGTCCTGCTGTCAGTTTTGCCATCTGAGCCAACTTTCCCTCAGTGGATCCTCAGATGGGCTGTGACCATGAAACACTTCACCCTCTCCTGGTGATCTGCATGGGTCTGCAGTGATGCGATTCATCCAGTGTTAGCAAAAATGTGCCACAGGCACAAAATCCCCACCATGAAACATATCATCAGATCTTTATTTCATTATTTATTCTTATTTATTGACTTCTGAAGGCTTCCAACAGTGACATCCACAGTACATTGACAGAAAACACGGACCTGAGGTTCAGCTTTCACAAATGGCTTTTTATTTTCAAACTTTGCACCAAATCAGTTAAAACGTAGAGTATGTACCATATCCACACCACTTACACTTTACCCGACAGTATCTGTACTGGTTTTTGATTAAATAATAATTATAAAAGCTATATTTAAAAAAAATATAATAATAAAACCTTTGATTGTGATGAGGATGTAGGTCCTGGGTTCGAGTCCTGAGCGTTTCTGTCTGGAGTTTGCATGCTGAATGTGAGGGTTTTCTCTGGGCACTCTGGTTTCCTCCATTAGGGTTACTGGCTGTTCCAACTAGCCCCTAGGTGTGAATGTGAAGAGTTGTGTGCATGTGTGTCAGCCCTGTGATGGACTGGCAAGCCGGACAGGTTGTACCCCACCTTCACCCATTGAGTTGTTATCCGACCCTAGTAGAATTATATGGTTCGGCAAACAAATGGATTAATGAATAACTGTGATGTCCATCACATTGTTAGCTTTAAAAAAAAAAAAAAGGAAATGTTAACTGGTTGCGGATTTACAGGACCTTACACTTGAAGTGACAGGTACACAATAATGCAGCAGATAAACTTCTATGAAGAAATTACACCGTCTCCTGTTTACACCTTCACATACATTATGAAATCTTATGTTATATTAAGGGGAAAGTGCTTGCGTGGCATGACTAAGTGCTGTTTAGGGCTTAAGAGGATTTAGTCCAGTAGAAAATCCACAGCAAGCTGTCCAAAAGGGTTACAGCCCTATATTCGGAAAACCTATTGGTCCGTCATCCCTAACCCTAACCCTAATCCATCTGAATTGAGTAGGGTGTTCAACTGATTTAAGCAAGGTGTACTTCTTTTAGGGCTGTCGGACCAATGGGGTGTCGAAACTTTCATCCATCCCTGTCCAAAACCACATCTGATTTTATATACCATTTTATTGAGTACACAAAACAGTTTCTTATTTTTTCAAATAAAAATTTGTTTATCAATGGGAAATATAGTAAAGTGTAAAAGTGAGAAGACCTCACTGCTTAGGCTGCTGCCCCTTCGACTCGACCCCGGATTAAGAGGAAGAAGAAGATGAAGTAAATTTAGGCAGAAAGGCACAAATCTGTGTAGCTAGGTGTGTGTGTGTGTGTGTGCGTGTGTGTGTGTGTGTGTGTGTGCGTGTGTGTGTGTGTGTGTGTAAGAGTTTAATATACATTTAGTCACCCTGTACACCTTCCTTAATAAGGTTGAGCTCATAGCACAGAGTCTCGTAGCGATAGGCCATACGGATCTGAGCCACATTTGTCTTTCGTATATCGTTTCCTTCTGGACCTTCCTTCAAATAATGTCCACCTAGGAAGTGAACTTTCTCCTGTTGGAAGATGAATTCGATGGTTGGCATAAATTGGTACAAACAAAAGAAGCTATACAGCAAAATAAATAAATAAACAAATACAAAAATCTGATTATGAACATGTGCTGTATCTATGTATAGTATATGTCAAGTAAACTACAACAAAAAACATATAAGCTTTATGAATTCCCAAATATATAAAGTATAGCCCTACACAAGAGACTGGTGATTACAGTATTTTTAATCTACAACAGAAATTTCAATAAAGTTACTGCATTTTATTCAGTGACCATGATCAGGTGTTATTCACATGGATGCAGTCATGTGTCAGTCAGCCAGTCAGTCAGCCAAGCCAGTGTGCCATAAAACCAATACTCAAAATAATAAAACAATAAACCGTACCTCATGTGACAAGCCACTCTGCAGAACACTATTCCTTGCGATTTCACACATGTCACAGGTGCTGAGCTTGAACACTTGAGCTGCGATGGCGTATTCCTCCATCAAGGGCTCCTGAAGGACAAAAAGACTTACATTACCAATTTACCATTTTTTTTTTTTACATTTTTCTTTCTGAAAGGTACCCTGTACCAGAGGTATCCAACCCTGGACCAGGATGACTCCCTGTCCTGCACATTTTAGTGCTCTCACTGCTCTGTCACACCCACTTCTAGTCATAAAGAGCGTTTATTAGTTAATTAGTGTGTTTGGGAACAAGGAAAACACTAAAATATGCAAGACAGGGGATCTTCAAGGACCAGGGTTGGGATCCCCTGCCCTACAGCCATTAGTGCCATAAGACAGCAAGCCCAGCAGGGGGCCCGGTAAACTCTTTTTCTTGTCTATTTTTTTTTAGCTTGGTAGAGGTTTACGCTCTTCAAGTGCCCTTCTGTTGTTTGCTGACACTATTACATGAAATTACTACTGAAATCATGACTTTGGTTGAGAATACCAATAGTTATATATATATATATAAATTCTAGCTGAAAATCAGAATTGGCATCATTTCTTTAAACACGACAATTTCATCATTGACATTGATGGACTTTAGCGTATTCGTAATGACTGTACATGAGTTGGGATGTGTCATGACCCAGTCATATCTTACCTTGGTGTAGTGGAACTGCATAGGGTCATCAGTGGACAGAGACACCACCAGGCCTTTCTTCTGGAACTCCAGCAGTGGATTCTTGTTATACTCCAGGAAGAGACTGTTGTTGCTAAGAGGAGACATGGCAATTGGGATCTGGGCCAAGAAATACAGATACTGCAGGACTGGGCTCTGTGGGACAAGAGAGATCGATAGATCACATTATATGTGTTGATTGACTTCCACACCACTTTTTTATTTAGTCTGATCGCTTTTTATTACTCATTGTGGTTAAGAACTTTCTTTTACAGGGAGAAGTCACTGGTTTTGAATTGCATGCAATAGGATGCATGCCTCTGTGTTCATGACCCGAATCCTGTAAATCAGGGGTGTCCAACTCATTTTCACTGAGGGCCACATCACAAATTTCCAGGTCACCAAGGGCCGAATAATCACTGAACATCCATATCAACAAGGGCAAAAAATTAAATCTACATGGCAAGCATGATGTATTATGTTTCATAGTAATGGTTGATGCGAAGAATTTACGATAATCATATTCTTTAAAAGCTCTCAAAGGGCAGATTTGGCCCTTGTGCCTTGAGTTGACACCTGTGCTGCAAATCTTAGCCTAAATTACGCCAATAGCATTATCAAACAAAACACAGCCATTCATATAAATGTAAATATGGTTTTTGAAGGCTAATAGACATTCATTTTGTTGATGCAATCAGTTAATTAGGTTCATAAACCCCTTTTGCTTTGCAAGTTGAAAGCCTATTTAATAAATATAGATTCCTATATTGGACATTAACTAGTTAATTGTATATTTACGGAACCTGAATTTACTTTGGGTAAAAATCATGACACAACTCCTTTAAATATGGATCCAACACTGCATTAATTCTCTGTCCGAGTACAACTGTAACTGGTGCCATCTGTTAATAAAGACAGGTAGCACATTGACCTTCTTGAGGTTGAGGCCATGAGAGATGTTGTCAGCTGTCATGAAACAGGCCAGGAGGTGGGTGATGGCTCCTGCCTCTCCACAGTGTGGTCTGAACAAGAACGTGTTCATTCCTCTCTCCCTGAGAAAACACAATTATGCAAACTTGTATGTAACTGTACCTAGAAATATCCCAGAAGCTAGGTACTACTGGTAAAAGTTTAAGAGCAGCCCCAAATTTTTCTGTAAGACATAAAGGAAGAAAAAACAGTTGGAAGTAAAAAAATAAAAAATAAAAAAGTCATGGAATTGTTTTGTTCTATACAACTGAATCTAAATTTGTGGTATTCTTTCGTTACCTTTGTTCCCTTTCATGTCATTCACTGAACTTGATCTAGCTGAATTTCAATAAAATAAAAGAGAAAAGATGGGGTTTTTTTCCTAACACTTTTGACTGGTAATGTATACAAACAGCCAGGATATCCAAATTTAGCTGTGGAATATCAGCGCTATACAATTCAGAGTTGTTGTGCCAGCTGATGACTTGATTCAGCTGTATTAGGTCTCCAGGACCTCTGCTGGTCTACACTGCATACAACAAGTTTATCTCCCCAAAGCAAGTTCAGTAAATGCATAGCACTGATGGGACTCGGGTAACAATTTTCATGCTCCATTTCCTGTTTTCTGGATACTTACTTGCGCAGCTGGTTTAGCATGGCAATGTTGGCGTACATGTAATAGATGTAATAAGTATAAGACGGGTTTTTCACAATGTCCCACTCATTGGGCTTAGGGCTCTTTGTAGAGAACATGTGACCGCTGTGCTTGGATTCATCATCCACACTGTCAAAACCTGTGACCTGGAGACATGATAAAGAAAGGAAAAGATGGAACCACAGACTGTTTAATAGACGTGAGAAAGAAATGTAATTCAATGTTATTAATTATTAGTAATGATAATTAGTGTATACTACAGGGCATTCTCTGATTTACGAGCTAACTGGGAATTAAAAGAAATTATCCTGAGTGGATAATGCTTGACTCATTACAGTGGACACCCAGTTTGTCACAGTCGCACATATAGCAGGTGGTGTCATCATTGTTGTGCTTTATAATTAAAAAATAAACCATAAAAGCCTCATTTTTGTTTTTCTCCTGCTTCTGTTCCCACAAAGTGAGTACTAAAATGTTAAATGAGCATAAAAACACACCTTAAGGAGCGTAGTTTTTTTACGTTTCTGTGTAGTATATGCTAAACCATCGAAACACACTGTTCCACAGTGCTCATGCTCTGCTTAGATCTGACCTACCTCTGTTATGGTTAAAATATGTAAAAATAAACTATAAAATCTCGTTTTAGTTTACTTTTTATGTTCCTGTGTGGTATAAACTCATTTTTTTTTTGTTTGTTTCAGGCTTGGTAGATATCGCTGTACTAAATTACCCACTCAGCGTTCCATCTCAGAGACTGTTCAGCAACACCCACCTCGCCATCAGTACATAATTGTTAATAACATTTTGCAGCACATTAATAGAGTAAAGCTATGAGGTTAAATAACAATAATTAAGATTTACTATTAGGATTAGGATAGGATTTATTATCATTTATTTCATGACTTTATGTCTGCATTGTATAAACAAATGACTTTAGGTTGTCTATCCCATGAACTGAGTCACTTACATGTTGGAGGAAGATGCTCAGTTCAGGGTTGGACTGGGGGTCAATGGTGGCCTGAAAAATGGGCATGAAGATATTCTCCAACATCTTCCCAAAGTGAGGAACAAAGTTCCTGGCTCTGAAAATGTCACTGGATGAGGAGACAACAGAATCCATTAGGGACTACAAAAATATTGTATATGGGGGAAAAAATGTGAGGTACAGTATGTGATATCTGTTGCAAAAGAGTTATAGGGTGTAACAAGTGAGGGATTATGCACAGCAAGCCAGTCATTACTATGATTTAAACCCTGACAGGGTGACTGACGCATAGTGGCAGGGTCTTGAGTCAGCCTGAGGAGTTTGATTCATGATAATGACCAGCTGGCTGTACATTATCCTACATATAACATGACTACAAGCTAAAGAAAAATCAATAATTTGACACATTTTGACACTTTGTCTTGTCAGATGGCTGAATGACATGACTGACCAATCAGAATTGAGTATTCAGTCGCGTAATAATAGAGCTATGAGCTCAAATGTTTTCACTTTTAATATTTTCTATCAAACGCTATATCTATGAAGACAAATATTAAACAAGCATTTTAAGAGTGCAAACCTCTGCCAAGCTGGAAAAAAATAACAACAACAGAAAGAACACAGCACCCCTGCTGGGCCTGCTGTAATAAAACACTTTCAAAAACTTGTCCTATCTCACAATGCTAAAGAATCCTTTTAGCAATTCTTGGATCCAGAATTTGATCCGGATCATCTTCGGAATCTAATTGGAGTGTTAATTGACCATGCTCCTCCCCTTCAAAGAAAAATTATCAAAATCCATTCATAACTTATTAGAATAGATGTTGAGTGATTATTCAGTCCTTGGTCACCTTTAAATTTAGTGATGTAGCCCTCAGAGAAAGTGAGTTTGACACCCCTGGTCTAAACCTTTTAAATTCGAACAAATTTTAAAGGATTCCAGAACAAGTGTGTATTGACATATGAGGGTTTGACTTGTTTCCTCAGAACATACTAGATTCTGGGTATTTGAATCATCCACTTGAGGTTAGGGGAAAACACCCTGTTCTTGTTGAACCAGCTGGAGAGTTTTGTCCACTCATTGGGATTGCAGCC
The DNA here is from genome assembly GCA_030014195.1 of Neosilurus mollespiculum. Taxonomy (NCBI): domain Eukaryota; kingdom Metazoa; phylum Chordata; class Actinopteri; order Siluriformes; family Plotosidae; genus Neosilurus; species Neosilurus mollespiculum. The sequence goes on from JAQMYF010000015.1 coordinate 6,610,862, forward strand.
ATAGATAGACAGACGAGGCTCGGCATACTGGTACCTAGCATCCTCAAGGTCACTGGCCACTTCCTGTTTCATAAAGATCCAAGCCGATTGGTTAATTAATCATTAAATCACCCAATCTGATTGGATATGGTTAAGTTTTTTGAAAAAGTCTAATATAAATAGACGTAAACAAAGTGGTTATTAAATAGATTACCTCCAAATGAAGACGTTATGCTTATAGGAGATGGCAATTTCACAGTGTCTCTGCAACTCCTTACCTTAATGATGGTAGCGAAGTATTCTCCACCAATGAGGTTCTCAGTCTTCAGATAAAGGTCACGCAGCTCACTTGCCCCCACAGGGTTGTACTTGGCATTGAATTTATCAAAGCGCTGGAAGGTTTGCCTACCCTGCAGGAACAGAAATCAGGATCAGATGACTGATTAAAAGTCAGAGGTGTAAATGTTCTGGTTTCACAAGTTATCACCAGGGGTGATACATTTTTAGCATAGCGGTCTTAGAACCCTCTAAATGACCAGAGGTGTAGATATTTCACCTGGGAGTTGACAGCATTATTTAATACTGGAGAGTAAAATCAAATCAGTCACACTGTATGTATTCCACTGATATGAGTAGAACCTACAGCATGAACGTCCAGTGAATCCACGGTCAGGTCATAGGGATGCAGATTAAGTGAGTCGAACACCTCCTTCAGTGTCAAGTCCTTGCCCTTGATGTTGTGCACCACACGGTTAGCATCTACTCGGTAGGACTTCTTGATGAAGCGCAGAAGATGCTTTTGGTTCATGCAGGCAGCAGCATGAATGTGAGTGTCCACCTACAGAGAAAGCACAAGTATGGGACTAAAATAAAAGCTTTTTAAAAGTTCCAGCTTTCTAAAGAGTCTACGTTCCACCACATCGGTGAATGGAACAGCAAACTATGTTCACAGATAAGAATTTGAGGAAGTGTTCCTGAGCCTATGCAGCAAATTCCATGACAGAATCATGCCTGTTTTTATCGCAGTGCTGCCTGAGGACCCAAAGATCACAGGCATCCAATATTAATTTTCGTCCTTGGCCCTTGCGCAAAGATCACTCCAGATTCTCTGAATTTTTTTGATGATGTTATGTACTGTAGATGATAAGATATTCAAAGTCTTCGGTTATTCTGAAATTGTTCCACAATTTTAGATGCAGTTTATACCCTATCAACCCCGATATTACTGACCTGTTGCCTATAAACCAAATTAGTTGCAAAATATCCTTCCAGCTGTTTCTTTTTATCACATGTTAGGTCCTGGGTGTGAGTCCCAGGCTCAGGAGTTTCTGTGTGGAGTTTGCATATTCTTCCGGTGCTTGTGCGGGTTTCCTCTGGGTAGTCCGATTTCCTCCCACAGTCCAAAGACCTGCATATTAGGTAAACTGGCTGTTCCAAATTGCTCCTAGGTGCGAGTTTGAATGGTTGTGTGTTTGTTGGCCCTGCAGTCGGCTGGGAAGCTGTTCAAGGGGTACCCCGCCTTTACCCGGTGTTGGCTGAGATTGGCTTCAGACTCCCCACAACCCTAACAGTGAGGTGAAACGGCTTGGCAAATGAATGAGTGAGTGAAATAAAATTCAAAATGAGCTAATATTTTTGAAATGTCTCACTTTCAACATTTGATATGTTTTCTGTGTTGAGATTTGCAAATAATTACAGAATGCCTAAAAACTGGCTAAAAACAGAGCTCCAGATATTGATATCTAGCCAATCGTGTCAAACTTATCTAGGATTTTTTTTTTTTGCCTGCAAAAAGAAATCCTTCAGCTAAAACACCCAAACTTTCATCATCGTTTTCCCACCACAGCCTGGGTTGCCTTTGGTTAGTGGACAAGAGGTCAGGTTACATGGAAACCAAAAAAGTAATGCTTAATGGGTTTAGAGATTCTGTTAGGTAAGGATCTCCATGGGAAAAAGCCACTAGAAAAGTGAATAAAGATTACATCTTTAGATCTACACTACCTTCCTGCAGTTGTAGAAGTCCCTGTGAGGGTTATTCTTCAGCTCCTTCATCTCTTCCATTTCGTTCAGCATTTCATGCACGTTAAACTTGGACATGAGGAATTTCAGACGACGGTGAGTGTACGTCTTTCTAAAAAGATCAAATTGTATACATTTGGAAATAATATTAATAAAGAGAAGTAATATTCATGGAAACAACTATATTTTTAACTGTAATTATATAATTGCTGTGATTTTGAGACTTTATATTATTTAATATACAGTAGACCAGAGGTTCCCCAGCCTGTTCCTGGAATCTACCTCTCTGAAGACTTTGGCCTCAACCCTAGTCACGCCCACCTGACCTAATCATTGACTTAAGAGGTTCTTCATTCATTCATTAATTTTATGAGCCGCTTAATCCTAATTTGGGTCAGCCGGCTCTGTGAGGGCAGACTACAAGCAGAAAGACGCTGACAACAATGCAGCCCTGTCTTATCGAAAGTCAGCAATAGTTCTTTTACATGCCTCTCACCACAGACAGTGAGAGACGTGGCTGGCCTTTGATAACCCAGTTAGTTGCACTGGGGGGGGTAACAGCAGTGACAACCCAGTGATAGTGGGGCTTGAACCCCCGACCTTTGGATCAGTAATCCAGCACTCTACCATCGGGTTACCATTGCCCCCTTAAGAGGTTCTTGATCAGCTAAAAGAGGCATGTTATATTTTCGTTAGAGATACAGCCTGCCAGAAGGTAGATCTCCAGGAACAGGGCTGGTAACCACTGCTGTGGACTATCAACTATTTACATCCATCATCAACTTATTGGCCTTTTTATTTTACTCTTTACCACAAACATAAAAAATATTCTAGAGAACTCACATAGGGCCTTGGGCAATGAGGGCAATTAGGAAGTTCATATCATCGATGAAGGTAGTGTAATCAGGAGCAGGCAGGGGCAAGGGCTGGTGTTTATCTGCAGCCGCTGAGTCTTTGTAGACATAGATGACACCGTCCCGCATGCGAGCCACGTAACCAGCGTTAGAAGCCAGAGACTTGGTGTTGAAAGGATCTTCTCCTTCCTTTGGCGGAGAAGTGAAGACTGGCACACACAACATAGACATGTTTTGTGTTTTATTAAGCCACTGAGTTAATTATATAGACTGGTAATAAACAGTAGAGTCACCTAAACATTACATAAAACCTTGGGGAACGTTGTTAAATATACATGAACAACCAAAATGAACCTCTGGTTTGCCTTGAAGCCAGAAGTACTGTCAGAGCTACTGCTATAGAAAATACAGTAATAAGCACCTTATAACCATCCATTCATTTTCCAAAACTGTTTTATCATACTAGGGCTATGGGGAGGCTATCTCAGCCAACTCTGGATGAAGGTGGGGTACACCCTGAACAGCTTACCAGTCCATCGCAGGGCCAAGGCACAGCCATTCACACTCACACTAACACCTAGGGGCAATCTGGAACAGCCGATTAGCCTAATGTGGATGTCTTTGGATTGTTGGAGGAAACCCATGCAAGCACAGGGAGAACATGCAAACTCCACACAGAAACGCCCCTGTTGATCCAGGGATTTGAACCAAGGACCTTCTTGCTGTGTGGTGGACATGCTTACAACTACACCGCCATTCCACCCTTATGACCAATAGTCTTCAGTTCAAGAGTGTCATGTCATAATTAGTATTCACACAACAGAAAGCACGTACTATATTCAATCAATCCCGAGTACTAGATTTGTCTGTCTCCTACCTGGCTGCACCTGATCCTCTGGGTTCCACTTCTCCCCTTCAGTCTCGCGGAGGTACTGAGACACAGTATGGGGAAATCTCTGCAAAGCCAGCTTCATGTACTTTTCTCTGATGTTTAAGGCATGGCCCAGACCCTTGCATGCCACCTCAAAGTCATCCATTGTCACCTGAAAGGAAAACAGATTGCCATGCATTGAGTGCTACAGTAGTATTTATTTGAGCAGTTTAAATTTGCAGCCGTTATTACATTTGCTGCTAGTAAAATGAGCTGGTTTCAAATGCTGACACAAATAATTTTCTCTTCAATTTTATCGTGCTGTGTGTTAGATGTGCTAACTACTACGCCACCCTACGTCCAAGATCTAAGATTAATAAATCTATTTCTAGATTGGAACTATCTTATTCCAGGATGTCTTGTCAAGTCAAGTGGTCTTTCCATATAGCAAGATAATTTCAGTGGTGTTAAGTCATTTTCTCCTCAAACTCAGTGTTGATTTCTTATATTATAAACTAACTATTTTTGCAGTGTACTTCATGATGCCAAATCCAGGTTAATGCTTGTGTCCCTCCCCACCATAGCCATATAATTAAATGCCATGGCTCGGTTCCAGAAACCCAATCTCAGTCTGACATTTAGCTTCTATGTCCATGTTCTTACCCTGTTTGGTAACACACGGAAAGCACTGGTCAGTGGTGTGTAGGAGGTTGTCATGGTGGGCATATATCAGGTAAAAACCTAACGCTGCATAAAACATGGCCTGGTTTAAGGTGTGTTAAAGTGAAACTGACTACACAAAAGTTCCTAGCTAAACAGACAGGCAAACAGATAGACAGGCAGATATTTCAAGGAACCAGAAATTTATGGACCTTATTATATTATATTATAAAATTTATTACCTTTTATTTTTATTTTGATATTGCTTGGTTTTACAGATGTAAACATACCCCAGCAGCATAGTCTCCTGTGATGGTAACCCTCTGGAAGTGAGGCACCTCGAGATAGGTTGGGGTTTCTTCCAAGTTGTGGGAACGAAGGTGATGCTTCTTGCTGAGAGAGTTAAAATCAGAGGAGCAACAGGTAGTGCCAATTAACGCCAATACACCATATCGATATTGTCATTTATAACATTGATCCTCTTTATGCTTCCTAATGAATACCCATTGGTAGGTTGTCATCTTACAAAGCTTTATCCCAAAGATGTTTGTTATGGCCTGATGTCTGTTATGGCCTGCAAACTCACATGGATACAACACACCCATCAGCCATAACATTAAAACATTATGACTATTGAGAGGTGAAGTTAGTAACATTGATTATCTTGTTACAGTGGCCCCGCCAAGGAGTGGGATGCATTAGGCAGAAAGTGAACAGTCAATTTTTGAAGTTGATGTGTTGGGAGCAGGAAAACTAAGCAAGCGTAAGGATCAGAATGACTTTGACAAGGGCCACAATGTGATGGCTGAATGACTGGGTCTATCAATTGCCAAAATGGCAGATATTTTGGCATGTTCCCGGCATGCATTGGTAAATATCTACCAAAGCTGGTCCAAGGAAGGACAACCAGTGAACTGGCAAGAGTGTCATTAGAGCTTCTTGATGTGCTGGCTAGTACATCTGATTTGATCCCACAGAAGAGCTACTGTAGCACAAACTGAAAAAACTGTTAATGCTGGCAGTGATAGAAAGGAATCAATACGCACGGTGCAGTGAGACTTGGTCCGTACAGGTCTGCCTCACTGCAGGCCAGTCAGATGGTGTTAATGTTATGGCTGACTGGTTTATTTTAGATTATAATTACATTCAGTAGTGTTTTTTTTTATATTAGCTAGCTACAGAATATTGTACTAGCAGCTCCTTCTGCTAACTGACATTCAAACCGCTAAACAGCACAGATAGATGGGTGTATAGAGGGGGCTCTGTTCAGGCCCACTGAGTCCTTCCTTTCCAACCTGGGCAAACAATGCCTTTGTCCAGTGCACAGGGGTTTTGTGATGCTGGAACATGTTTTGAGTCAGTTTGATTTAAGCACCATTGTAATGCTTTAGTATATAAAGATACCATATACAATTCCGTTACTCCTACCTGGTGGCAACAGTTTTGGAAAGAACTACATATGGGTGTAATGGTAAATTGTCCACAACCCTTTGTCCATATGGTGTATTTGAATGAAATACACTATATAGACCCCCAGCAAGGCATATGCTTTATTGTTGTTAGATGTTTTGGTTGTTTTTTCACCGTCTCTCAATGTCGTCATCCATGGTTACATGGTGTGCCAGCTCCTGGTTGAGAATGGGGCAGTCAGCCACTCCGAACAGCGAGACCTCCTCACGGACGTCTTCATCCTTGGTTTCAGAGGCGAACACCTTCTCAGCGAATTCACGCATGTGCTCATCGCCTTCTAATGAAAAATATATAAACTTAAGCTTTTTACTGCTAAGAATTTTGCGCTAGACAACAAAAACTGATTGGTGTAATCAGTGGTGATGATGGATGAAGGAAAAGCTTGACACAGTTGTTCTTCAAGGCAACAACATGACAAAATCAGCCCTTATGCTCTTATGCAACTATAAAACATGCTATACATTTTGCTTATACCAAATATGTATATTTATTTTAATTTTCAGTATGACTTATACAGTAAAATCAAGAAACTGTTTTACTGGCAAAATGCATACAGTGCAAAGTGTGTATCAATATCTATTTTAAGATCATTTAAAATAATACTTAATCTAAGGCTTGTGTGCAAAGCAGATGATAGAGCAATATGATATCTCAATGAAGCCAGAACATTGACAGCTGGTACTGGTAGCGAAACCCGACATCCATAATAACCATGCACAGATTTACACACCGTCCTGTACACCTGTTTACAGCTTCAAACCATTCATTCGAATTGGTGCTAAAGTTTAATAAAATCACAGGGAACCTTTAATTAAACTTCTCATGCATTCCAACTATACATCTAATGTAAAAATAAAATAAAATAAAATAAAAAAAGACAGCAATGCCATGTAGTTTATTCATTTGTTGTTTATTGATGATAAAATAATGAACGAGCAAATGAATAAACTGGATGGATGTTTGGTTCCCTTCCGATTACTCAAGTCTCCAGTAAATTAAAGTGCATAAAATGTTAGATCAAGCACAAGGCGAGGTGCTTTATTATACTTACTCTTAGCTGGAAAAGTGTTTGCAGAAAGATCCATCAGTCAGGATGAAGAGAAAGGGAGGCAGCAGGTTAGACGGAAGAAAGTGTTAATCCTACACCACCACTTGTATATTTAAATTACAGAAAATATTAATGTTATCCCGTGTGCATTACAAATGAAAAGCAGAGGGCCAGTGGTCTAACCAACAGAAATCTGTTTCTGAAAGAAAAATTACATGAAGGTTTTTGCACTACAAAATAGTGGATAATGCTCACGGTATGATTTGAGGTCATAAGGAAGATGGGGGAAAATAACTGGCGGATGTGTAACTTTTCTGTGGCCCACGCAAAAGTGAAGCGGGTGATCACACTAAAGGTGCGATAGCTTTTCATTCTCAAAATGTCCTCAAGTTTGTTTTGGGCGTCAGGATGTGAACTCTTCGCAAAACGAGGCTCTGATGCGGAGTAGTCTCAATCTCTTCTCAAACAGTCCGCACATGTGGTGAGAAGGTCGCAAAGTTGTTGTTGTTTTGCTCACAAATTATTCACAATAATTGAATTCTTCCAGTTATTGCCCATTACATTATAACTCCATCAGTTCCCATGAATCCCACCCATCCTTAGCCCTTATTCCATTCTAGAATTCTAAATTTTTTTGAATTTGGTGCATGGTAGACTGGATGGTCCTACAGTGGTGCTTGAAAGTTTCTGGACAAATATGATCAAAAATATCATCATATTTTCACCCAAGTCCTAAAGGTACATAAAGAGAACCGAGTTATTTATTGAGAAAAATGAGCCAATATTATGTATCTGTAAATGGCAAAAGTATTGCTTTCAGACCCCATTGTGTAGTAATAACTTTAATTAAATGTAAATGGTAACTGTTGATCAAACCTACACATCATCTTGGAGGGATTTTTATACACTTCTCCCTAAAGAACAGCTTCAACAACTTTGGGATGATAGTGGGTTTCCTCACACAACATCATGGCTGAGCTGTGATAATCCTTAGCTGGCATGAGTTGGGGAACACATCCAGCTGCCCTTGTGGTCATTCCCCCTCTTGGTGGAATCATGTTATTAAATGCGACCTCTTCAGATATAAACTCAAACGTCCTTCAAATACCTCATACACGCACCTAATGCAGTGTTCATACAAATGAGAGAAGTTCTAACAAATATGCTAAAGCTAGACGAGAACAAAGGTTACACTTCAATAGAAGTCCTTTCAAATATTCTTCAGTTCTCTGGGAGAAAGGGGTTAATGTATAAACCCTTCATTTTTAAAAGAATAAATTCAAAGATTCAACCATTTCCCAGTTAGAGAAGAAAGGTTCTTTAATGAAGATTAAGGGTTCATTGATCTGTTGTCTGACAGAAAGGTTCCATGAAGAATCCAAAATAGGTTTTACCTATTACCTCCATTAAAGTAATCATGATTCCCCTGCAAGTGTGTTTGTTAGCAGGATTATGCTAAAAGGTATACAGGGATTTTCATAAAATTTCTACCAGAGGTGGGGCTTTGGAAAAGTAAGACACCATACGATTTTGGAGATAATCCGGATCAAATGCTGGAACTAGTTATTTTTTAAAGAATTCTTTAACATTTGAGATTGGATGATTTTTTGGAAGTGTCATATGACAGCGAGCCCAGCAGAGGGTGCTGTGTACTGTGTTATTTGCAAAAAGGTAAATGGATTTTCATGAAATTTCTACCAAAAGGTGAAGCTTTGGAAAAGGAAGTCTGTGTTAGGCTTAGGAGACAAACCAGATCAAATTTTGGATTCAGGAATTTTTTAAAGAATTGTTCACTATTTCAAGAGAGGGCAATTTTCGACATTTTGGTTCATAAGGGAAATGCTGGATTTACTTTATGAAAATTAATGGAGACCATTCTTTAATGTGTCTCTCTGATAAATAAAATTTCTAAACGAAGCTACTTTATCATGCTCAGGGTAATGGTGGATGCAGAGCCTATCGCAGGACCACACAGCATGAGGCATGAATGTACTCTGGATGGGACACTAGCCTATTGCTCACATGCATTCTCACCTAGGAGCAATTTCGTTTTGGGAGGCAGGAGAAAAATGGACGAGAGCCCAGTACAGAAAATGGACTCAGTGCTGACACAGACAAACACAACGTAATCCAATCGCAGGCTTAAACTGTTGACCCTGGTGCTGTGAGACAGCAACACTACCTGCTACACCACTGTGCTGACCGGGTCTTCAGTTCCAGTTCTACAGATATCTCCTCTTGCCCACAACTAAATCAGCGGAAGTTAGTTCAGACAGATGGGTACAGAATTCATCATGTTTTAAAATGAAACCGTTGCTCTATAGGCCTAAAGTAATCACGTTAATACAGATGCATACTTATTATGCATGTTCTAAAAAAAAAAAAGGTAAACTGAGAAGCAATGGTTCTCGGATCCAGACTTGAAAAACCCCTGTGCTTGTTTCCTTCCTGCAGATGATATGGTTAGAAATGGGAACAAAGCAGTTAATGATTAGCTGGGTCAAGTCCGATTTTAATAGTAAAGGAAGCATTGGGGCAGCCGTGGTGTAATGGTTAGAGAAGTAGGTTTAGGACAGAAAGGTCAAGGGTTCGATTCCTAAACCAGCAGGAAAAATGTTTGGCAGGGTGGAGTGACCAACATCTTCCCCTTCCTCCACCTTCATGGCTGATGTACCCGAGCAAGGTACTGGACCCGAAACTGGGCACCACAATGTGCTCTGACTGCTCCGAGTGTGTTCACTTCGGATGGGTTAAATGCAGAGCCTAACTTTCCCCTGCGGGATTATTATAGTAAAAATGATGATGAAAGTGAAGGTCATCCATCATGCACAGTTTAGTGAGTAACATCTTCAAACACCTGAAATTATCTGGTGAATTGCATCAAATGTCTTCAGGCCAAACTGCAGTGGAATTGTTGAGCCACACACTAAGCGCCCAGCACTGAAATCCTTACAAATCAGCTGACTACTCTGGCACTACAATCATCCCTAAAAATAATACGTTAAGTACTATAAACTGTATATTTCGCTTCGGTTACTTAACCCGGGTGAAATGGTAATCTGTCTTCTATCTTTCTCCAGTCATGAATCATCCTGTCAAATATGACAGAGCAGGGACAGGGGCAGGTGTCCAGGATTACCCGAGGGTTTGGATAACCTGAACCCTGTCTGAGCAAGTGCTATCTATTCGGACTAAATGCCAAGGCTGTGTCTCAAACAGACCTACCAGACCTGCATTTCTTCCCCAACATACCCTTTATTTGATTTCTAAATGTCAGAAATCAAATGAAAAAAATAAATATTAACCTGTCATTGGTGCCTTGTTACGATCACGTGACTAACTCAAAAGAAGACACAAGAGCATCGCAGACCCGATTTTCCATTCTAGTGTGCTCTGATGTAATTCAGTGCATAAAATTATTAGTGGCATGACTGTTAGTGGTGTTAAAACAGCAGTTTTTAAGGTGAAATAATAAATAATGCCACCCAGAAGCTGATCTGAGAGCAGCTGTGTTTTCAGGTGGTCTTGCACTAGATTAAGGGTTCTCAAAATGTTTGCGGTTAGGAAGTACGGTACCCTGGCACACCTCTTTCAGTTTAAAGATTCCACGGATCCTTGAATGTTGTATGCAGCTGTATCTGCTATATGATCTAAACAACATGAATAAAATGTCGATTTAGAACACCTCATATCCTGTGAACGTCTTGAGAACGAGATATTAAAATTAATACCAGACCCACAGACCACTGGGTTTTACATGAGAGATGTCTACAGTTTCATGGTACCAATTTAAAAAAAAAAAAAAAAAAGTCTGATAAACAGGATTCTGGGTTCTGCTGTCAGACACTCACCTGGCAATTGAACCTTAGGCATGGTGGCAGTGTGTCGCTAACTCTAGAACTTTCTTCTTGTAGACAGACAGAGACAGAGTTGCTCACACACATACACTCCGTGCGCTGGCAGCGGGAAAGTGTGCAGCTCGCCAGTGTGCAGCTTCAATAAGAAACATCAGTTGGCGAGTGTAACCAGAGCCATATACCCACACTGCATAGGAGTGCAGAGGCTCTATTTTTGGCTTGATATGACAGCCAAGGCTCAACTGACAAGCACGCCAAGGAGGACATGGGCAAAGGAAAGTGACTGGCATTATATAAAGACACACACACAAAAAAAAAAAAAACCATGTATGGCACAAAAATGAGGACAAATTTGACAAGCGCTGATCGCAGTTTACAATTAATTTACTTGGGGGGTATGGGTGGGGTTTGGGCAATGGTGGCACATGAACCATCTTTTTAAACAAGTCAAACCGTCATAGCAGTTCTTGTAACGTAAAATTATACATTTCTAGATTTCATTAAAAGCCATGAAAAAAAGAAAAGAAAAAAAGAAAAAAACAGAATAAAAGATCAAGCATCAGAAAAGGTTGAGAAAAAATTCCAGTAAAAAGAAAATCTGTTTTGGGAAAAGACTAAGTCAGAATTAAAGCCATTTTTGGGAATAAAACAGTCTTGTTAGCACCAGGCAATGATCGGATGAAGCTGTTGAGTCTTAGTATGGCGACATCATTGGCAACCACAACCTGAAAACAAAACATTATCATATTCCTAAAAAAACATCTCGTGGGACACTTCTAAAGGCAGTGCATGCTTATGGCCAAATTTAAACCTAAACAGAAACACAGCGAGTGCATCAGGGCACATAACATCAAGTCTTCAGCTTCCTTACATGCTTCTTTCTAAATGTTATTGAATACCACAGCGGTTTCAAACCTTAATGCTGTCTGCAACTTAACAGATATCAATCAGCAGGTAATAGAGGAAGAGACGAGATGAGTAAAAGGCACTAAAACACGTGATCGTCAAAGAAACAGATGCTATTATCAGCCGCTGGTCCTTTCTTTACGAAACCTAAGTGACCTGAATGAAACAATAAGGCACGCAAGTTAAAAAAATATAAAATAAAAAATAAATCACCACTTCAGTTCACACTGATAATTGTTGTTCCAGTGTTTTACGCAGAGTGTAGACGTTCACTGCAGCAGCATACACCGTAAACCTTATTTTCCTGGAAGCAACTGCTGCGTTTCTACTGTTCGATCACTACAAATGCCCTCCTGAATGAAACGCCGCTGACACTACAGATGCTACAACAAGCTAAAATGGATCTCCATCTATAGACAGATAGATAGATAGAGAGAAGAAAACTAAAACTAGTGAAATGGGTATGCACATGAATGCCCACAAAAAAAAAAAAAAGAGAGAGAGAGAAAAAAAAATGTATATACGTGTATAAATCGAGGCACGTTTGCCTTCACAGTATTCCTGAGTACAGAACTTACAAATTATAGTTAGGCCAAGGTCAGATGTTAACAGGGAAAGATGCAAGATTTCATCGCTTATGAGATAAATGCAGAGGTCGAAAGTCCCTTATCGACCCCTGGTTTCCATCACAGCAGGCCAATACAGTCCACACAGTGTCAAGTTTAAAATGATCCCTTTTTACCAGCAGGGGGCCCAACGCTGGAAAACTCCAAGAGATGAAAAATTGGGCCACTTTATAAAGTTTTCAGTCACCAGTGGGTGGGGTCAAGTATATAGCTGCTGGCCAATGAGCTTGCAAGGAATCTCTGGAGAGGTGGTGCGTTTCCTGATCACATGACTTCACAGGAGACTCCGAGACATCCCTGATTCCTGTCCTCCCTGCTGTTGAGTTTCTTCATGCGATAATGACGGATCTCCCGGACCAAAGTGTAGAAAGCATCCTCAACTCCCTGTGCATGGAGGGGTGGGGGGGGGGGGGGGTGTTGGTGTTAAATACAAACAAAAAATAAATAAAAAAATA
>JAQMYF010000015.1:6642164-6709741 GCA_030014195.1 Neosilurus mollespiculum
CTACAATTTTCATAGTCATGAAAAGAAAGGAAACTCATTGAATGAGAAGGTGTGTCCAAACTTTTGGTCTGTACTGTATATATATATATATATATATATATGTGTACAGATATACAGATGTGTAGTGAACAGATATACAGTGTGCTATGAATGTATATACATTAGTGAGAGAAAAGCACTGCGATGACTGTAACAGTGTAGGCATGTACATGTAATGATATGAAAGGTGTACATGTACACTGAATGAATATCTGGTGGACAAAAACTGCGCCAGCCTCCCCATGGCCCTAATTAGGATTAAGCGGTTCAAAAAATTATAATATCTCACAATTATCGCTTAGTATCACTTAGAATCTATAAACACCTTCAAATAAGTCATAGTTTCTATATTACCAGTATTTACAAAGACTTATATGGCAAATACTTTATTCAGATATTAATAGTAAATGACAAAGAAATACATTTAATCATAGATATGCTGTAGAAGGAGTTCTGGGTGACAGCACTTTATAATTGTCGGAAGATTTTGCTGCCACAGCAGAGATTTCAGGACAGAGGACTTTGTACTTTCCAGTTAATCAGTAACACGACTAGTTGCCATTTTTTTTTCTCTTTATTTTTTTTTCTTTTTTTGATTTGTTTAACCTTCGAGACAGAAAAAAAACCCTTTCGAGTTATGAGGGAGCAAATTTTACAGTTTGAAGTTGCTATAGCATAAGTAATTAGTAAACAGCAACTAACTTGTCTTGCAGATGTTCCACATGTGATTGTAAATTGTTCAAATGTAGGATTATTAATACTTTATTCACTCACTTACTAACATTAACATACAGCTGTGAAGTAGCAATGTTAACACGCTGTCCTTATTAAGGAGTTAAAATTTGTAACTGCTGGCATTCTGCTTTGGTAAAAGAAAAACAAAACACTTATACTGAAATTAATAGTCTTTAATAAACTATCCACTTCAGCTTGGGTGAATAATTGTTAATTATGAACGGTTGAGGAGGTAACAGGAACTCTACTGTGTGTTTTTGGGCCACTCTGTAGATCTAAAGCATATTTTCCATTTGCTTGCTTCCCTGCTCAGTGCAAATAGTCAAATTGTCACCTTGTGACCTTGACCTCAAGTACTAGTCTATGAAATGTACCTCTACTATCTTGTTTATTTTGAGTGGATAAGTGTCCTACAGTCCATTACCACGGTGAAAGACATAAACTGTTTTACTTCCAGGTCTCCATATTGATCTAGTAAAAGTCACAAATCAAAGTTGTCATGAGGAAGCCTGCCAGACAGCATTAAAATAAATAAATAAATAAATAAAATTCTCACTTCCACTTCTTCTGACCAATGTGGCTCACTCCTGTAAATCCTTAACTACTGAGAGGACACTAGAGTCTTTGTATACAAGTAAGCTGTACTCAACCCCTCTGAACTCTTTACTGCATTGCACTGTTGCACTTTCACCAACATTTCATGTGTGCTGCCAAATTCTCTAAATTCTGACTTCTCTTCATTCCGGAGGACTGATGAGCCAAGCTGTCTGTCCATTTTTGTTCCTGCTGCAACAGTGCAATAAAGAAGCTCATCGTTGGTAACTTTGAGCTCTATACATAAACTGTAACAATTGATTGAAATGGTCCTCACAGCCCAACAGCAAAAAAACAACAACATATGATATCTGAAAAAGGTCTCAAAAAAAAAAGAAAAAAAAAAAAGTCAATCCTCTAAAAAATCTGTAATCCTCTAAAAAATACTCACCAATCACTGCTTTGTAGTCCGCCGGGAAATATCCAATCAAATGCTCCAGTGTCTCCCTGCCCATGCATGACCCTACTGTGCACAAACCTGCAGTAAGAGTGTGTGTGTGGAGGGGGCCGTGGCATTGGAAAAGCCTCTGAGGACAGGGGAGGGTTTAGCCGGGGTCCTGAAGACATGCTACTTTAAAATTTTGCTTGCTTTACAGATGACCAGCCTGGCTTTGTTAGGAATAAAAAAAGTGGAGGACTGATTTAATTTTGATATACTGTATGAATCCCACAAGGGAAATTTAGCTCTGCATTTAACCCATCCAAAGTGAGCGCACACACGTAAACAGTGAGCACACACACTTGGAGTAGTGGGCTGCCACATTGCGGTGCCTGAGAGTAGTTGGGGGTTAGGTGCATTGCTCAAGGGCACTTCAGCCATGAAGGTGAAGGAAGGGAAGGTGCAGCTCACTGCGCCCACTGCCATACATTTTTCCTGCTGTTTCGGGAAACAAACCATCGTTCGGGAATCAATCCCGCTGCTTCTCTAATCATTACCCTGGGTTTATACTGGGGCACGATTTCCATGATTTGAGAGAATCGGGATGAGCATGGGGGGATTGTGGGATCGGATTGTGATGATCTTGAGGGAACTTGGCGGACATCGTGGCCCAGTGTAAAACCCAGGGTTACACCTGAGACAAGGGTGGGATTTTGACACTCAGATTACACTTACACTTTAGACTTGCACTTAGATCTTTTCTGTTCACAGTAGAGGATGTTTTGTGATTTAATAAGAGTAAATAAGTTCGTCATTCATAAATCCACATCATCTACACCAGGAACGCACACAAACAGTTCTCCCAGTTTATATTTTATTTAAATTCTGTAGCGCAGCAGCATTTTATGCACAAGTACAATACAATCAAAAACAAATCTGTCAACCATTTTTTTCCATAATACTTTCAAGTGTATGTCATACAGGAGAAATAGTGAGCAAAGACAAATTAGGTATGTGGTCACTCATAAATGTAAAACATTATATTCACAAAAGACTAAAGCCTATTTTAGTCAATATTATTTATTTTTCTTTCACACAAAAACAAAATATTATTGCTCCCTCTTTCAGCACCTTTCATAAAATATGTTCACCTGTACATTCTCACCCATGAGGATCTCAAAGCCAGGCGGCCTTGTTCACTGCTTTTCATCACACTTATTATATCTAAAAGCATTTGCGTGTTGTGTGAAATTTTGAAAGCCATCATGTAGGGGAAAAAAAGCTCAAACAAACGAAGAAATAATACAACAGTGTTGCCAGTGAGGAGCAAAAGCAGGAAACAGATTCAGACATCAGAGGTGCGTAGGTGCATGTCTGTGTCCAGGGCAAAGTGTGGGTCTGTGGCAGATTGTTGAGGCTGCGAGTGGTGTCTTTGGCGGAACCTGGAGTCTGAGCTCTCCCGTGTGTCAGAGAGAGAGGGTAGCGAGCTGAAAGCGCTGTCTCGTAAATCTTCATCAACCGAGTGACTCGTTTTCTTTGGGACCGGGGTCCATGGCTGCCAGGATTGTGCAGTGGAGCAGGATTTTATCAGAGGGGGTTTCGTCATGCCAGAGCCGAAACGATAATTCTGTCAGAGAGTCAGACAGAGAGAAGGTTAACATGGAAAGGGTATTCAAAACGCATTCAACAGTTCTGAAGTACAGGTAATATATGAACTGTCTTTATGAAATTCTTATACGGCACTGAAATAAACATGTATTAACTATAACATTGCAGTTATACTAACAGAACAACATCAATCATTTCCTTGCACGCAGATTTCAACGACACACCCTAGAACCCGCTTTACCACATCATGCACGTTATGCATGTAACATGAACCCCACCCTAATTTATACTAGCAGAGAGGTAGTGCGCAACAGCACTGCATTCAAAATAATACACATCAGAACAAAGTTTACCCGGCACATTCCTACACTGACATAAGCTTCATCATTTTATTTATTTATGTATTTTTAAAACGGTGGCTCTAAAATGCACTGTGGGAAAGCATGAAGTCAGCTGCAGGATCACAGATGCTGAACAGAGAAGGAAGGAAATTGAAAGGAGGTGTAGATTGAAGTGCTGATTTCTGAAAGTCTCACAAACAATCTGCTTTTGATAGAAACGTGTTCATTAAGAGGAAAACAAAATAATATCAAGATTGCACATTAAATAATATTAACAATATTATTAATTACAGAAATAATCATAATAATAATAATAATAATAATTATTATTATTATTAGATCTGCCCATAATGGTGTTTTGGTGGTGGTATTGTAAACACCAGTGTATGTGATTCCTGAAAACACCTGTACACGGATTTCACCAAACTCGGTCTAGACACTACCTTATTTGAGTCTAAGAGACAATTTGTCTAAAATTAAGCCTCAAAAATCAAAAGGTCAGTGCAAGGTCACAAAGTTTTGGAGATAGAGTGCTTATAACCTCAAACCGAGTGCCGATAGACATGCCGTTACCACGGACCACTGATATTAAACCATACATGGACTCTCGATGTGAGTTACCTTTGACCTTGAGTGACCCTCGATGGTCAAACCCCAGCCATCTTGTAAAACTTTTAAACAATTTTGGTAATTACCTATTTTTTTTTTACCAATAAATTGCTATAATTTATTAAAACATATTGTAATAGGAGCACATGGGTAATTAAAACTAGCACCCATATAGGGCCTATTTATTACATTATCCATGGACTACCTTGCACTCTATGAGAGCCCGTCCTGTTTATTACAGAATTTTCTGTATATCTGTAATAGATGTATTATAAATGCTATAATCATCTATCTCTATCTCTCCATCCATCCATCCATCCTATTAGACTGTAAAGGGGTGTGATGAATAAAAGCACTGAAATACACCGTGCATGTACACATTACCTTTGCTGGTCCTCGAAAATCTTGTATTTTGGAAGAGATATCTCTTATCCAGCCATTCATTTCTTCAGGTGTGTCGGTCTGATTAAAAGAAACAACCCCACCAATCAATGATTCAGTGTGTAATAAAAACACATCATTACCTTTCCATGATCAACAGTCACGTCAAGTTAAACTTCATCCAAAGATTATCCTCACAATGCTAAATTCATTCACCTGCAAAACTTTTAACTTGATGAACGATCATTAAAGAACTGAACTACCAAGAATAAACACAAATAAGGATCTGGTTATCTTTATACACCATTAATCATGCAGAAACCCATGACTTCCTTTAATGATAAATTTGCACAATGACATATGGCAGGATCCGATCTGTTTAATACAGCTTATTAAGCGTGTTTATAAAATGCTTCACAGCTCATCTGAGTCACTGTATGCTCTAAAAACAGGTGTTTACGCCACGCTTGGCCAGCAGTCCAATTAAGCAAGCATCATTCAAAAACAGTCACACTTAAAATGTAAACAGGTGCACCGCACACGTACGGCCTGGTTTAGGGAAGGAAAAAAAATACATGAGGAAATTTCACACAAACCTGAATGTAGAAAGTTCTCGCATTTGTAATGATCTCAAAAAGGTTGTCTCGTGACAGCAGATCCCTAAGAGATGAACAGGAATGTCAGGAGTCAAAATCAAAACTCCTTTATTTAACCAGGGTAGCTCTTTCAGTATTAACTTAATTTCCCAAGAGGCTCTGACAGTACAATAAAACAATACATATATCAACAACTACAATATCACCAGGCGTGTAAAATACTAACGGAATATATGAATCGTCACCCAAGATCTTCAACATGTGACAACGTATTCAACATCTTCTTCAACAAAACCTTGGATGTGAGACGTGTGGTGGGGGGTTTATTAAAGAGAAAGTCATGACAAACAAAATATATACAACACATCTTTGGGTTGTATCGAGTTTACTGATTAAGTTTGGCTGAATTCCAATGTACAGTTAAGGAGGAGGAGCACAAAGAGTAAAAGTACGACACTGACCGACACTGTCGACTAAGGACGTCCCATCACATGATCTTTATGTGAGTAAAAGTACGACACTGACCGTCACTGTCGACTAAGGATGTCCCATCACATGATCTATATGTGCCCGTGTGACACAACAGGATTCAGAAAAAGAATCTATTACTCCAGTCTCAAGCGCAACGCTCCATACGTGCATGAAGGAAAAAATTATAACTCACAACACCCTGAACTTTATTTAGTTTTCCTCTTTTAATAAAATAAAACAGGTCTGATAAAAAGTATGACATCATAATTTAATTTTAAAAAATGGTGACAAATTGCTTTTCTTCTTTTTTAAATGGACCCCCCCCCCAAAAATTCTTCCCTATCACATGATACCTAAGAACCTGGGAGGGCGAAGGTCACTTTTTTTTTTTTTTCCAAACCCCTGCTGATTCATTCAGTCAGAAGCGGAGTAATACTCTAGAAAGGAAAGTGCTATTCTCCCCTTATGCATAAGCTTACAGTCACCTGCGATTGGCTATTATTGGATATGTGAAAGGGAAAAAGAATATATACCACCCTCCTTCCCAGAGAGCTTGGTTGGCTACCTGGGAGCCCCTGGTAGTGTATTTCTGCTGAATAAAAGGGGTAAAGAGGGTCGAGCCATTCCGTTTCAGGAAAATAATCAACTTTAGTGTTTACTGAATACTGTTGCATCAGCACATCCTGGGGTGTTTTATTTCTTATACATTCATTCATTCATGCATGCATTCATATTTCGAACCATTAAATCCTACTAGGGTTGGGAGGAGGCTGGATCCTATCTCAGCCATCTCCGAGCAAAAGCAGGGTACACCGTGAACAGCTCGCCAGTCCATCACAGGGCAACACACATTACCATTCAGACTCAAACTCAGACTTAGGGACAATCTGAAACTGCCAATTAGCCTAAAGTCCATGTGTTGGACTGTGGGAGGAAACCAGAGTACTCGGATGAAACCCACACAAGCACAGGGAGAACATGCAAACTCCACACAGAAATGCCCTCGCAAAGCCCGGGAATCAAACCCAGTACCTTCTTGCTGTGAAACAGATGTGCAAACACCACTTCCTTGTACCGAGGCTTGCTCACTGCGGATGTGTAGGGTTTACAGAGAAATGTTTAAATTCTTTATCAGGTTTGTTTTTAGTATGTAAAACTGCTTTGCGAGAATGTTAATTGTAAAAAGCACCACACAAAAAGTGAATTGAATTGAACTACGCCAAGGTCCTGCTGTATTCCTTACCCAGTAAGAACTAATTCTAGCTGGACATTAATAAGTATATCTTAATTTATTCAATATATTTTTTTCTTATTGTCCTTTTCTTAACTGACCTAAACCCAAATTTTGGGTAAAATTTTTAATTTTTAATTTTTGTTATTTTCCTTGTAAAGTTTTTCTTCTAACATTTTAATTATTGTTCTTTTGTTCTTGCTGCTTTGATAGTTTATTCTTTACATTTGGACAGTCGTACTAAGCATTTCACTACATATTGTACTGTGTATAATTTGTATGTGACAATAAACTTGAATTTAAGGTAGTGCTGACTCAGTGGTTAAGGCTCTGGATTAGTGATCTGAAGGTCAGGGGTTCAAGCCCCAGTATCACCACTGCCACTGTTGGGGCATTGAGCACGGCCCATAACCCTCAACTGCTGAGTTGTATAAAAAATGACAAACATTTACGGCACTTGGAAGATGCACTTATCCCGAGTGACTTACATTTATCATTTTCACACAACTGAGCAATTGAAGGTTAAGGACCTTGCATAAGGGCCCAACAATGGCTACTTGGTGGTACCCCAACCTTGGGATATGTAATCCAGAGCCTTATCCACTAAGCCACCAAAGCCAAATTCTGCAACTTTAAGCAAGTTTCTAATGTCAATATTGTTCCAAGTGTTAAACTCAAACAGGCGGCACGAAGGTATAGTGGTTAACACTGTTGCCTCACAGCAAGAAGGTTCTGCATTTAAACCTTGCCAACTGTGGCCTTTAATGTCTTCTCTCAACCCATACCCTGCGTGGGTTTCCTCTGGGTGCTCTGGTTTCCTCTGGGTGCTCTGGTTTCCTCCCACAGTCCAAAGACATGCACATTTGGTCAAAAGGCTTCTCAAAATTATATAGAGGTGTGAATGTGAGAGCGATTGGTTGTTTGACCTATGTTAGTTCTCAAATAGGTCAGCGACCTGGATAGGGTGTACCTCGCCTCTTACTTGAGGTCTGCTCGGACACTTCCCCTGACGGATAGGCGCTACAGAAAATTTATGGACGGATGAATGGAAAAATAGAACGGCACGGAGGTTGTTGATGCTCTACAAATTTAAACATAACTTCAGTGCAACTGTCGACAGGTCGTTGTGGCACAGTATAAGCAGGTAATACCTTCAAGGGTAAGCAGGAAACTAAAACCCCAGGGTGGTAGCTGTACCCATGCTTCATGTTGGAGCTGCACAATACCACCCATCATGAATTATTTTCCCTGTAACTGTACACCCAGAGCGCTTTGCTCCTTACATACTGTACCATGACGTCTACTTACCCTGATTTTACAAGGCACTCATGAACCTTCTGTATGTCCCTCAAGCGAATACTGCGTAACGGATCTTTATCCTACAAGCAAGATGCATTAATTAATGGTTACTATATTCGTTTCACTTCTTAGCCAAACCACGTTAGTTGCAAAAAAGACAAGGGAACGTTTTCACATCTCACCGTTTCATTCTTATAGTAACTCACAGTCTGATCATCTAAAATGAAAAATCTTCTTTTCCAGCTTTTTCTCTGAAACGACACGTGGAGAAGATCAGTAAAAGCAAAGCCTTGAGGTGATTTACATTATTATATTATCTCATTAGCACCATAAGAGTCACATGACACGTGTTACCACATTACATTACATTACCACGTTTCCTTGTTTGACGCAGTAGCCTGATCTCAGGACGTTTGGCCGTAAACTCTGGCACCTTCTCAGCGTCACATGCGGAGCCACATCGTTAGTGAACACATCATCTGTTTCATTCTGGAAAAATTCAACAACACAGCATTGTTTTTTTTTTTTCCTCACTTGCATCACTACCTGCTAATAAATCCTGTTAAATATAGAAAAGCACAAGAGCAATAAAGAACCTGCTGAACTGGCGTGCGGACTACCATGCCTCCCACAATCTCGGTTTTGTAGGCCTGCTGAGCGGATGACTGAGTCTGGCTCGTCACAGGTGTGGTGTCTGTGCTTGGAGTAACCGATGCAGGGTTCTTGGGAACCTGAAAATGAAATTAGATAACGATACAATTCTGCTATGGCGTTTTTTCTTTCTTCACACAAACATGTAACTAAAAAAAATGCTGAGATAATTTTAGAATTTGTGAACCAGGAATCAGGAAGAGTATATTTAAATTTATAAATGTTCTTTAAAAACAATACGGTGAAGAAAGGAGCACGTGGTTGAAGGATAAAAGAGGAACAGCATGCATTTACTCTTCACACACAGACACACACACACACACACACACACACACACACACAAACAAAAACTCTCTCTCTCACTCTCTCTCTCTTTCTCTCTCACACACACACACACACACACACACAATACTAGGGAACGAAATTCAAACCACTACTTTACTTCCTACTGTGAAGCCCTCATACACCGCTGCGACCAACATAAACTGTTCTCTTGTTTTGTTTGAATTATACACAACACTCTACCTCACACGTGCACTATCTACTGTAAAGTGCTACCATAAATGTGCTCATATTTACTGTAAATTACTGCCCATCTTCTATTATTACCTTTCGTGTGACCTACGCGGAAGGTACTGTGACACACCGATTTTTTCTTTCTGCAGGAAACTGTGTGTGTTTTTCTGTCCTCAGCCCACGAGTACTCATTCGGTCCTAGTAAGTTAAACCTATCGCATGAGCTATATATAGACATTTGAGAGTTTATGGAAATTGTACCAAAGTAAAATAATAATACAATACTCATTACATTTACATAATGACAGAAACTCTGCTTAAGAGTTTATAGAAATTGTACTACAGTGGGACTGGTGGAGCGAACACACACTTTCACTGATTTTTGCATGTTATAGGTACTCGGACACACGCACGAAACTCATTCAGATTTGGATGTGTGCGGTGACACAGTGGTTAGCATGTCTGTCTCACAGCAAGAAGGTCCTCGATTCATGTTCTGGGTTTCTGTGGAGTTTTAATATTCTCTTTGTGCTTGCTGGGTTTCCTCTGAGTACTCCAGTTTCCTCCCTCAGTCCATGCACATTAGACTAACTGGCTGCTCCAAAGTGAGAGTATGAATGGTTTTATGTGTGTGTTGCCCTGCAATGCTCTGGGAAGTCGGTCAGGGTGTACCTCGCCTTCGCCCAGAGTTGGCTGGGATACGCTCCATTCTCCCCGCGACCCTGGCAGGATTAAGCGGTTCAGCAAATGGATGGATAGATGGATAATTCAGATTCAGACACTGATACATTTTGATTTTCTAGTTGTTATGACTTTATACCTCTAATCTCATTCTGCCTCTTATCCTAATCTGATAATGATTCTGATTTTAATGTGACTCTGATTGCGTGTTACTGAACGAATTGTGTTGCAGCACACCAGTTACTTAAAAAAAAGCAAACAATGTACTGCATGTGTGTGTTTTCCTTACCGTAATTTTCGTAGCCTTATTCAAGGCGAAGACCCACTCCTTTAAGTCCACAGCATCGTTGGCTTGCAGGAAGTACCGTCGAGACAAAGCATTTATCACTGCATGTAGCAAAACGTGTTATTTATGTTGAATGAGTTCATATAAGACACAGAACCATCAACTGGCACTCACCAAAGCAGAACTCCGTCTTGGGCTTCTGTTTGACGGAGACTTCACTGACCTTTAATTGGTTAAGAAGTAAAGAAAAATGGAAAGAAAGGAAAGGGGAAAACTGTAAATGTGCCAAACGGTGCAGTATGATGACAGTGTAAAAACATAAACATTACTGAGAATACAGGGTCATTATTTTTATAGTAGACAGTATTTAAAATGCAGATACCAGAATCCCAAGTCTGAAATCCAAATTATCTCAGTTAAGGATGACATTCAGGATTTTTTTTGTATTATAGAAACATGTTTTCTAACTGAATCTAGGAAAATAGCCTTATCTTAAAGAGTACCAGTACAGGCCATCCTTAGAGCATAATTTGTGTGTAATGTAATATGTTTAATCGATGTAGATGCTTATTTTAACATAAATGACAATAAAAAGTACAAAACTGGTAATTTTATCCCGTGGATTGCTAGCGGAGGCTGAACCAAAGGTTATCCATGGTTTTTCCCCAGACGAGTTGGGCGGGGTTGTCCAGAGCAAGTAAACAAGCAGATCTATTCAGTGAGTGACATTTTAGGTTATTAAAAAAAACCTGTTCAAGAAGCAACTACGGCTAGCAATTTGGAGGAAATGGGTGTAAATGGTTACCTATTTGAACCAAAGAAAGGGAGGAGTCTCTTGTGAAGACTGTGAGGCGTCACATTCTAGTGACTAGTGGACGAGAACGCTGCCAGAGATGAGCTTGACGGTAAATCTAACATGGCTTATGCAGCTAACGTTTTGCCAACTCGGCTTTCCTGTCGTCAGTTGTTTTCCACGATTTCTGCGCTTGTTGTTTGTGCAGCTCAGCATTGACCAATAATGTGTTATGTTACACGGGTCACAGACACAGCCCAGCCAATCCAACGAGTTCGCATCACTACCAGGCTGAAACAGCCAATCAGAAAGACAGCATGTCTCAGAGCATGCTTTGTGTTAGCGATCATGTGCACTTATAAATTCGGGCATGGATTGATGTTGCTGGAAGGAACTGCTGATACCAAGCAGAGCACTGACTATACTTGTGTGCGTATTTGCGTACTATGTAATTCTGGAGGATTCCACCAGGTGGAAGTGCGATAAATCCTCACGATGAAAAAGCAACTTGAGAGAATACGAATGTTGAAGATTGCCCTCTAATTTTTGCTGGTACCACAGTTTGCTCATGCATTGTGTTAATTTCTGACAACATGCTCAGAAGACGCATCAAAAGAGCACTGGGAACACGTGGCAGCCATGATCCCTGCACATTCTCACGGTCAAGAATATTCTGGTCCTCATGCCTCAAAATCACTTTTGTCCATCACTGCAGTGAGAGACATGTACAGTATATTGACTTGTCCTTCAGCCGCCTATCGGAATAATCGAATTAAAGGTACAGGCTTGTATACATTCTAATCACAGATACAGGTATGACAGGACAACTTACGATTAAAAAAAAAATCTAATTTACAGTCATATATAGTTAGAATTTATTATGTTAAGATGAAAGCGGACAGGACATAGCTGTGAGTTTAAGAATTGATTCTATTAATTCATTAGAATTTATTTCTGCATGAAGCACCAGGTAATTTTTTTGTTTTGTTTTGTTTCTAGGTGACTGTTTTAACACATTATACCACATCAAACTGTTTATTATAATAATTATAAAATAAGAAAGGTTTAAAGGGGGATTCGTCTTTTTTGGAGAAAGATTGTTGATAATTGATGTTAACACCCAAACCAATACACTCCTCCCTTCAGAAGCCCCGCCCTCAAAGTTCATGGACAGGCATTACCAAGGCAACAACCCTAATCACTACACCCACACCCCACCTCCAGCCAGTGACCAATAAGATGCACTTGTGTGAAGCATGATCACAAACATCCCTGTTGCTGATTGGCTGGAATAGTCTTGTGTTGCTGACACTGTGCCAGCCTGTTTGTTTCTCATGTACAGAGTCAGGGCTGGACTCAAACACCAGATGTTCTGAACTTGCACACTGAATGGACAGCTAGCGGATCGGGAGGAAATAGAAGTTCACCGACTTCGACGAAACTGTGTTTTGGATAAGAATGAAAGAATGTGAAAAAGTAAATAGAAACCTCTCATTATATAGTTTTATCTGTGAAACCCGTTGGATCAAACTTATATATAAAATGTATTTATTTTACATTACAATATATTAATTGTTTATAGCAACTAGCTATGCTGTGAACACCAGGAGTAAAAGAGCTGCTGATTTTTATAGTGAGCGTATTGTGAGTCAATCTAAGGGTGGACCTTGGGATTCCTTTTGCTGCAGTCAACAGAGTGATTGTACAATTCACCAGCCTTGTTCCTGGAGAGCTACCTCCCTGAAAACTTTTATTCAAACCATAATCATGCCCACCTGAACATCTAATCACTGACTTTAAAAGTTCTTGGTCAGCTAAAAGATGTGTGTTAGATTTTGGCTGAAGATCAAACCTGCAGGAAGGGAGATCTATGGTATATGGGATTACGAAGGTATGAGAGATTTCAGTAGTGCAGCGTTTAAAAAAATATTCAAGTGTACCTCTGGTGAAGTTTGTATGAATTGCTCTTTAAAACGGTTAAGCATGACCTCAGCAGTTCTGTCATACAACCTCAGACCTTGCTTCATGTCAAGTATGCGCAAGTGCTGCCACTCTGCTATTACTACTAGACATGAACAGCTACATGTTGCCTTCTTCACTGGCTGTTCCAGCCCTGGTAGTGACGCGAATTCGTTGTTTCGTCCTATTGGCTGTGCTGAGTGCAGCAGACACCAGTCTACGATAACACATTATGGTGGAGTGAAAGACATATGGCTGCACAAACAACAAGCGCAGAAATTGCCGAAAACATAACACAATATAACATCGGCACAGGCCGTACTCTGACAATCTTTCCTTTCGGACGCAATTCAGTACTCTGCAAAGACCACTTCGAGCCAACCTGCTATCGGCGTGACCTCCCGGCAGAACTTCTTGGCACAAAGCCCAAGCTTTTACGTCTAAAACTGGACGCTGTTCCTACGGAATTCCTTCATAAAAAGTTAAAGGATGACAACGGACGGGAGCCGCACCTCGCCCAAAGGAACCAGTAAAAGGTAAGAGGCTTTAATATCCAGGGAGGTTTAGCACCTAAAATGTCGCTCGCTGCTTGTTTACTTGTGCTGGACAACCCGGAACAACGAGTTCACGTCACTTCTGGGAATACATGGTTGTTCTGCATTGGTTTAGCCAATTTTATGATAAAATTAGCTTTGTATTGCTTAAACGTATTACATTATGCACTAATTATGCTGTAAGGATGACCAATACCGGTACTCTTTAAGTCCCTTAAATTTCAATCTATAACTTGCATACACGTATTTGAGTATTTCTCAACATCAACAAGTATCAAGTATTTCTCACCATCAAAATCTCAAGAAGGTTTTTTATTAATTATGTTTGTAATTAATTATTAATTATGTTTGTAATAAAAGCTATAGGTCTTTTTTTGTATTATCTTTTATGCAAATGACATGCCAGTTACGGTGGAATTGCCCATCTTCAGAATAGTGACTTTGTTAAAGTTGCAATCACTGGGGCATAAATTATTTGTTTCTATTTCATTATTAGTAATCTGTTAGTAATCCACTGGATAAAATTACCCAGTACAGTGCGTATGTTAAAATAAGCTCTGTATTACTTTAAACGTCTGACTTTAAGTCATTTTGACCACTGTCCTGTTTTGGAACATTGTCCTGTCATGTAATATGATGAATGTGAGCTGCATTCATTTCCATTTAGGAAAATGTTGCATGGACCAACATGAAGGATTCTAAGCAGTAACTACACAGGATGTTCGATATAAAACTGAAACTGTAGGCTTTTTGTTGTTGCAACTGTACAGGCTTTTTAACAACAGCAAAAACCGTGCAATGCGTTCTTTTTATACTTACATAATATTAATAATAATAATAATAATAATAACCTTTGAAATGTAACTCAGCCTCAAACTTCCAACTGAGTCTGTTCCTTCTGGCAAATTCTGCTCTCATGAAGCCATGCAAAACAGGTAAAAGAAATAGTTTAGGAGCAGCGGGGTGCACACTTGCAGAGGAACGAGAGAAGCTGCTGCTCTGTGCGTTACCTGTGGATTATCCATGTACCAGAGGAGAGAGTTCCGCGGCGTGTCCAAGATGAAGTACCGCCGGCAAAACCTGCCGTTGTTCTCATTCTCCTCTATGTCCAAGAATCCACAGATGCGATTGAGTCTGTCCAGGTAAGGCATGTCCCAGAACTACCGGAAACACAAACACAAAGCGAGCTGTTAACGCCTCTGGTGGGCGTATATGCGTGTGCGTTGGCATGCGTAAACACCTGCGTGTCACACGCGTACAGCAAGTGAGCTGCAACCATGCGCTCTATCTAACTCCATCTCACTGGAATAATTTCACTGTAACACACAACCTCGACTGACGAAATGAAAAACAATATATAAAACCCAGCCTTCTATAAATAATTTATCAGTAATAATACTTGTAGTAAACAATGCATTCCATTAAGTAAGCTCTGGTTGCTAAGCAACAAAAGTATGGATATAACATTAGATTAGAATTCTTTTTTATTTACAAGGGGGAAAAAAAAAAAATCCAGTGTCCAATAAGTTTAATTTTTAATGTATTAATTAATCCTATTAGGGTCACATGGAGGTAGCCTACTCTGGGCCAAGGCAGGGTAGACCCTGAAAAGCTTGCCAGACCATTGCTGCACCAACACACACACACACACACACACACACACACACACACACAAACACAAACTCAGAGCACAGCAAACTCTGGGAGGAAACCTAAGTACCCACACCTGTGCCACCCGGTATTAATATATTATTCAATTAATGTGGTGAAGTCATAAGTGTGCATATTTTATTTTTATGTTTTAAAGGTTTTTACAATTGTTTTGAACACTGTCAAATTAGTCATTTTTGTTTTAACATTTTTAGGGATATTACACAACAAGCTGGTCATTAATGCTTAATAAACCCTTCAGGGTGATTCAAGACTTACCTGCTTCACATTAGGGTCCTAAAATAAAGAGCTTAATTTGACAATAGTGATAAACCTATGACCTTCTTGCTGTGAGGTGGATGTGCTAACCACTATGTCACCCAGAATTAATACAATATTCATTGTGGTACAGTCATATCATATATGATGTCTATGAACATGTATCTGTCACGTATGAAAAAATAAGTACATACTGCAGCACTTGTTGATTTTTTTACACCCTCGTAACACATTTCACCCTCTTTAATACAGTGGCTACTGGTAAAAGTAATTGACTAAAACAAATAACACATAAATGTGATATTTTGTGGATATTTTGTAATAATTTAAACAAAAAACCAGATTAGTAACATGGAAACTTATACCCATACATTCATCATACCTTCAAGTCCAGTGTTCCAGATTAGGTGCCATTGATTAGAACCTCCTGCAGGTGAAACCTGTCTTATTTAAACTGGACATCTAGGGTCTGGTTTTTGGTGATATTGGTCAGAAAAATTATTGTGTAGCCATGACTTAGTAATAAGAAATAAAGTACTGAGGCTTTGGAATGAGATAATCAATCATGGCCATGGGTTAGTAAGACCTGGGAATTAATTAAGTAAGTTGTGGCCAGGAGTTCGAGAAACACCACAGTATTACACATGAAGCATAAACATTTTTTATTTATTTGAAAGAAATAATTCCTTTGTAAGGAAAATCATCTAAAATAAGTGACGTAGATTTCTAATGATCACAAATTTGTCTAAAAATAGCCACTGCAGGAGACCATTTGATGCCTCTAAGAACCCCAGAATTTCATCAGTGGCTGCAGGTACTGTAGCTCTTGCAATTGTTAGTCAGAAAGTGCACATATCTACAGTTAGAAAAAAGATTCAATAACTATGACCTGCATAAAAGGTTTGCCAAGAAAAAGAACATTAAAACAAATCAGTCTGCCAATGACCATACAGGAAAATGACCATACTGGCCTTTTGGAACAACCCTCTGGATAAACGAATCAAAGATATGGTTGTTTGGCTACAATCAGTACACATACAAACAGGAGAAGAACATTTTACCAGCAATGAGCCATGGTGGTGGAAACATTATGGTTTGGGGCTGCTTTGCTGCCTCAGGGACTGGGCATTAATTAAAACTATGAAGTCTGTATCATATCAAAGAATGTTAGAAGATAATGTGAGGATATTTGGCTGAAAGTTGGATTTGAGGTGGAGCTTTCTGTAGGATAATGTCCTAAACCCACTAGCAGATTCAAGGAATCGGACAAAAAGAAGAAATGGAGGATCATGGAATGGCCTCGTCAAAGTCCAGATTTGTATCTCACTACGACATCTTGCAACTAAAGGAATCCGATGTCAGAGACTGCTGGACAGTTACGCAAAATGCCTACAAGAAATTATTTCTGCTTGAGGCCAAGGGTACTTACTTTCTACATTGATAAATATAACATGTACTGATATTTTTGTTGAATAAATTACTGAAAAATCTTAACAGTCCCAGAGGTTTTGTTCAAGTATATTACCTTAATTTATAGGTACTCTATTAATGAGTGTGAAATATTTGTTCTTTCTTAAAATTCATAAGACAAAAGTCTGCATTCTTGAAGTCCTACCAAGGCTCAAAACTTACTGCCTGTTACAAAGTGCTAAGACTGAAGACTCCGTCCATAAATGTTAAATAAACATATAGTAACACAAATCTTTAGCACAGAAATGATTATAATTTTTCTTTTTTAATAATTTAAATGGTCAAAGGTCTGTAGACCTTGGCTTTGCAGTGTCATTGTATGGTGTAGCACTAAGACTTTCACTTGATTGAAGGTAAGCGGTCCAAACCTGTCCCAGCAGGACAGCGTCCCTGTGCACAAAGAATGATCCATAAAAACATGATTTCAAAGAGGAAGAACTCTCGTGGTCTGCACAGATCCCTCACCTCAACCTCACCAACCACTTTTGCACCCCAGGCCTCCTAACCCAACATCAGTGTCTGAGGTCATTAACACTCTTTTACTCACTAATGCTCTTATTATTTATTTTATTTATTATTTTATACTGTATTAATTCCACAAGGGAAACTTTGAGTTCTGCATTTAACCCATCCAAAGTGAGCACACACACGTAAACAGTGAGAACACACACACACTCGGAGCAGTGGGCTGCAATACATGCCGACACCCGGAGAGCAGTTGGGGTGCCTTGCTCAAGGGCACTTCAGCCATGAAGGTGGAGGAAGGGAAGGTGCAACTCACTGCTCCCACTGCCATACATTTTTCCTGCTGGTTCGGAAATCAACCCCCCCCCCGGTTTCCTCCGGGTACTTCGGTTTCCTCCCACAGTCCAAAAACATGCTCCTATTACCCTAGGTGTGAATGTTAGTGTGAACGGTTGTGTGTGTTGGCCAGCTATTCAGAGTGTACCTTGCGTTTACCCGGAGTTGGCTGGGATGGGCTCAAGCCTCCCTGCGACCCTAATAAGGGATAAAGAGGTTCCGAAAATGACACGACATTACAAAAATTGCCTAGTTTAACCCTCCCGGCTCATAGGCTTGGTAGCTCTTGTTCACGTTTTGCATCTTGTTTTGGCTACGTGTATCTGTTTACATTATCAAGACCACATGACCAGAGGAATGATCTTGTGTATGTGCAGTAATTTGTAAACAAGATGCAAAGAAGCAATACAACACTAATTTGTAGGAATCGGACAAGTCCGGGATCAAGTGCTGAGAAATGGAAGAATGCACACAATTCCAAGAGAGATAAAATTAGTATAGCACATTTTTACTCTCTTCTTTACACACACAACATCCAACATGTTTAGGTACTTAAAATGTAAGATATTTCACTGTTCATGTCATTCCTGTTTGTGTTGTTGGTCACCATCTTGATTGAGCATATGAAACCTGGGCACGAGAATGCTATGTTACGATATCGTGCCGGGTGCAGAGGTCATTGGCACTCGCGTACATGAGTATGCAAATGGTTTCAGAAAGGCACTGTGGCTGATTCCATTTTATTTTCGAGAGATAACACTGTATTTTATATTTATTTATAATGCCTGCTAAGTAAATGGGTCCCTTTAAAGCCATTTTTTGACTGGCCCCATATTTATGTGATGGTCATTTGTTCACATACTGGCCTTTGCTAGTAGCCTGCCTATAGAGATTAAATGTAAAAATTCAGCAAAGACCTTTTGATGAAAAATATCACAACTTGTAATTATATACTGGCATTTTGACCACTTCAAAAGGCCTGTTCCCCTGCCCTTTAATGCCATTATAATAGTCAGTCAATCATGTAGTAGCGGTGCAGTGCACAAAATCGTGCAGCTTCAGCTAATTTTCACACCAACAATCAAAACGCGGGGAAAAATGCATACACAGTGGCTGCGGCATGATTGCTAGTGACAGATGAGCTAGACTGAGCAGTAAGTATACAGGGTTGACATATAACGGAGTGTTAATCGAGCCATACTCCAACCCTCCAAAAAATATTAATCAACATCCATTCATAACTTTTTGAGCAAAGTTGCTAACAGACATACAACCAACCAACAGACAACCAACCAACCAAGTTTGACATGACTGTACATTACATTGCCATTTTACACGTCAAACGATGACCGCAGTATTATCTGTGCTCAGTTATGATTGCTGCAAACACAATAATGAAAAGGGTAAAAGGTGCAGAAGCGCTGCTCCCCTGCACTCCAGCCCAAGTGACTTCCTGGTTGTAAAACCATGTATGCAAACCATGCTTTGGAGATAAACGTTCATTAAAGGGCACATGACACAATCATAATACAAATGCTTAATGAAATAAAATGAAATAACAAAACAACCTGAAATGTGCATAACTTGCACATACTGTATTAGATACCTAATTAACTGTAAGCTAAGTGCACATTACTATTTAAATTTAACTTAACATACAATGAAATGTTGTATTCTTCTTACACCTCAGCAAGTTGCCAACAAGTACAATAATCTACTATAGAAGTTCACTCACTCTTGTGCTACTGCTACTTCCAAACAGTATGCTGTTAAAAATAGCACACTACCTTAGAGTGTCATAGGTAATGTGTGGTTTGGCACGCCAGCCTCTGAGCAATTGGTGAAGAATCCTCTGCATGTCAACCAGGAAGCTTCCTGAAATTTCCCTATCTGCTTATAACCTATGCAAACTATTTGAGCTGAAGGTCTGTAAGGTTGTGATAACCCGGGAAAACTACCTGATTCATTTCGATATACACTCATAGTGCTCTCTTAGAAAAATGCCTACTAAAGCCATTGTAAAGGGAATCCCGCCGGGTGTAGCATTTGTGCATGCAGCAGGTATCATTTCACAAGAAACGTTCATGTAGTGCAAACCGAAACCTTCACTCTTAAAACTATTCATGGTCTGTGTACCTTGTGTACCTAAAAGGGAATTAAGTGCAAACTTAAGAAAAGCTTGCATACATAGTATATGTTTTTGCACATCAAAATACACTACTGTTATTACAGCCTTCTTTGTGGATGTCAAAAAAAAAAGTAATGAATCCTTGCACAAGGGGGGGAGGGGTGTGTCATTGTACTGCAAAAAGTGTCACGTGAACTACCTTAAAGAAACAGTTAACTCGGAAGCATTGTGCATTAAACGTAAAGGGATATATACCATGCGTTCACGTAGCGGAGCAGACGTCTGTCTGATGAATGTAAATGTATTCTAGCATTATGTACAAATGTGCCTCATTTTTTTTGTATCTAGAAGTTCACTAGTTTATATCTGATCTTAAGTTTAATATCTGTATACTGTTATTTTTGCTCTTATCGGAAGTGACACGTGGAAGTCTACGTCCTATTCTCGCTTTTTCACACTCTCGCAAGTTTGAAACAGCCTACAGACGGCGGCCTTTTTTAAACGGGCTAATGCAATCTAATGACTGCATATTAGCAGATTGCAACTTTGTAAATGTAAGTAAAAACCACCTGACGATGAAAATATACCGATATTTTTTTTTCCCGGCGTAAAAGGTGAATTTAGAAGGCTTTCCTTTCATTCCGCCTCAAACTATCCCGAAAATATAAAAAGATCTGCATATATCTGCAAGAAGGCTGCATATTAAATTGACAAATAATACACCCAAATAATACAAATAATTATTATTAATAATGACAAATAATAGAGCGACTCCACCGTCCCTGCTGTAAAACCTTCGCCTTTAAACTTGTTCCTTTCCAAGCGTGCACGCTGTAGGATGCCAAGTTCGAAGCGACCAGTCTCGGGAGGATGCCCTTAACCAAGAAGCGTGCCGAAATGCCCTGCTTATCTTCTTACACAGCATGCAAAACTGCTAACCGTGAAACTTTGCGAGTGTGTTATTAAAATATTTTCAACTGAAATCACTACATGATAGCTGGTCGATGCTTGGCAGTTGGTAGGGGGGGGGGCACATCCTCAACGGCACTCTTGCATACTAAACAAGTAAACAAGTACACAGTGGTTATATAATACAGGGAAGCTTTGTACATTTGCTTGATCTTTTTACAGACTAAACATCTCTAATTCATCTGTATTGAATTCCATGCACTGGTTTATCTCCTTTACTGTACTAATAATGCACTCATTAGTGGACAGTATGGTGCCATAATATAGTAGATAATAAATAAGCTTCTATAATCTACAATAATAATAATAATAATAAAAAGGTGCTTTGCAATACCTAGAGAGTCCCAAGATCAAAGAGGAGGTGGATAAGTGACGTCACTAGACAGGATTGGGAACAGGACTGCGGTTCCTCCTGAACATCAATAAGTTCACCAGAGCAAAAGTGCCACACCTTAATATCACTTCGCTTCTTTGACACACACAGACAGAGAAAGAGAGAGAGAGAGAGGCTGAGAGGGGAGAGAGAGCCTGACTTACCGCTCGTGTCCAGGTCTTTGAAGCCCAGGATCCTCCTACTGCACTGTTAAAAGGCGCGCGCGCCGCTGGATCTCATGGTACTGCGGATTGAAGAGAAGTTCTGGAGCCGGACCCGGAGAGTTAGCGTTAGCACATGATAGCAGTGACATGGCTTTTTCCGGGTTGACTTGCCGTCGAGTTAAAACCAAAACCGCGCATCCGGTTGTGTGCACTTCGTTTCTACACAGAAAGAGGAACACAACAGAAACTCAGTGCCACACTGTGTTTATTCAAAAAAAATGATAATTACTTCAATATAATGGTGACTTGAACATCAGTTTCATAATAATGATAATGATAATAATAATAATAATAATAATGTGTAATAAAGATGCGCATGTGCTTTGTGCCATTTTATTGATATACTTTAAATTCATTCACTCATTTTCCCTTTACACATTTCCTTTAAAACACCACCTGTTATTCCCAAAGCTTAGCTTAGCTTAGCTTAGCACACCACACCACACTGATGGGTCAGAAAAACCTCCTCAAATCAGCACTTTTTATTCTTAAAACAGTTTTTCTTTCACCAAACCAAACGTGTGTACACTATATATATCCGTCACAAACCACAAAAAACATTTTCCTTCAATAACCACCACAGAGAAAGGGGGAGATAAAAACAAAAACAAAACAAGACCGACGTCAGAAAACTCTCCATTACAAAGCCACTTCCTCCTCACTGCAATGTGTCGAATGAATCGGTTCCCTGAATCGCCTCTCGTAAATGAATCTTAGGAACTGAGTCGCATATATGAATCTTTTTTCTTTTCTTTTTTGTGGGGGGGGGGATTTAATACAGATGTTTCAGAAGAAATTAGCTTCTGATTAACGTGTGAGCTGTTTAATTTTTTCCTCAAGATTCCTAAAGGATCCTCTGCACTGGACAGGTGAGTTAGGTGAGTCGAATGGAAATGAATCTTTTTAATGACGCACAGAATTAAGCAGCTCAATAACATGCAGGGATTCTGTGGTACCGGTTCATTTACATATATCATGCAGTGATGGTTAAATAATGGTTTGTAATGAAATGTAAGTGATATTTTTCTTTTTGAATTATAAGATAGAGTAAGTTTTTGTGGAACTATTTTGGTCATAGGGAATCATAAATCTGCAAGCTATCTTCAGGGGGGAAAAAAAAGAGTCGACTCTTAAGATTGATCTTAACCAAATGATTCGACACACTGAACCCCATTCAGTTCCTAATCTATGAATTATTTCCTTACAGATCTGCAAATACATATAAAGAATATTATAAACACTTGTGAGCTATATATATATATTTAACTCCTTGCACATCCAAACTCTCTATACCTTATCAGACTTGGGTGCTGGTTGTTTGTCCTCTTTTTTACTGTTCTACACACGTGCACCTTACAATGGTGTGTGTAGGTTTATAATTTTTTTTTGTTATGTTGATTTATGTAGTACTACAGTGATGGAAATACATGGTTTTGTTTTAACCGTGTTCTGTCCCGAGAGTATTTCTGTGTGGACTTTGCACTTCAGTTTCCTGCCACAGTCCAAAGACATGCACATTAGGCTAATTGGCTGTTTCAAATTGCCCCTAAGTGTGAGTCTCAGTGTAAATGGTGGTGTGTGTGTGTGTGTTTTGGCCCAGCAATGGACTGCCGAGCTGTTCAAGGTGTACCCCACCTTCGCCCAGAGTTGACTGAGATCCTGAGTCTCCAGCATTCCCGCGAACCTAGTAAGATTAGGTGATTTGCCAAAAGAGCGAGTAATGTACCAACTGTATATAGTTAAAATGACAGCACAAGCCACTGGGCTTGATACATACACACTTTAGATTACTAATCTCATGACACACCATCAGCGGATGAGAGCAGTAAAATTAGGTTGTGTAGTCAAGTTATGATTAGTACTAATGATGTGCTGCACAGATATTTTCTCACCAGTGCAAAAAAAGAAGAAAATAATAAAACAACGCAAGACTAATCAACTGTTTTATTAAAATTGTTCAATATGATTTATAAAACCATATGAAAAACTGAGGTACACTAAAATATCAGTGATATTTTTTTACAGTATTTAAAATTAATACATATCAAACTTTATACATAAAGCCTCCTCTTGAAAGTTTCAATTCGGACTACAATATAAATATCACCAGATATCAAGTAGAGCATGTACATTGAAAAATTATTTACAGTTATTAACATAACAGCATTCAAACACAGATAACTAGTCACTTATTTTGTACCAAAAGATATAACGAGAAATGGAACATATCCGTTGTGCTAAGCTAGCATTTTATCCACCAGTTTATGAAACTGAACATGTGTCCTTTGAAAGAAGCCTTGAAAAGGTGAAACTATTCATAGTCAAAATCCCATTCTTCTCAAAACAGGAATCCGGTGTGTCTATACAGGGAAGACAGACAAGAATGTTAAATATTTTAAAGTGTGGACTTATTCTAAAAATCTGAAAAGAAAGAGACAAAAGACAAAGATACAATGAAACATATCCTGGCATTTGGATTTTTAAAACCAGTTACCACAGCTCATGCATAATCCAGTCCGGTGCCATAAAATGTAATGGCACTTCCAAATCTAAGAAATGAAGAGCCATGACACCACAGTGCTTTTGAATTTTTCATTCTGATTGGTCAGAATCAGATAAGGTTATCTGTATTCCACCGGTTTATAATATATAGGTTTCGGCAGTGCCTAAAAGCGGAGCTCCAGATAGATGTCTTTATTGATAGGTGTCTGAGCCTCAGTTTGCTTTTCAGCATCTTTCCTGTCACTCCCTGATTTTAACTTTCATTTGTATTACCTGTCGTGTTAGTTTAAGTGTCTGTTTAACAAATTTGTATTCTGGTAAGCTTCAGCTTTTGGCATTTTTGCCACGAACATTAATTTACCTGCAAGTTTGTCTGCCTACCTGAGTTAGATTGTGTTTTTTTAAATTCTGTGCAAGTCTAAGCAGTGGTGTGTGAGCCTTTATTTTTTGGATTACAATTTCATTATAAAAATAAAATTTTTTTCATTGCTCTCTTTCGTCATGCAAAACAGCGATACGTAACAACCAATCAGCATCCACACATGGACACCATAAACGCACCTGTTTATCTATAGGTAAGTCTGTTGGGCTTTTTCCACCCGAGCCTAGTGGCGTATCAGAGCTGGAGCTTATCTCAGTTTCTGCAGTATGAAGCGACTAGGAATCTATATTAAAAACCACTCAATCTATAATAACAGCTAATTCACTGGGACTTGTAACGAGAACCAAGAATAATAAATAAATCAATGTATTCTTACAAAAAAGTTTAATAAAACAGTTTTGGAAAAAGTCTTTAGTGTCACTGCTAAAAAGCAGAAACGGAAAGTCTAAACATGGAGAACGATAAGTTATTGCTGTGGTGCAAAAGGAATAAACACCCTGGGGTGCTGTTACTGGAAAATGCAACACTGATTAGTTTCCTATACATGCTGTTACTAACTGAGCGTGAGGTCAGTAACCTTGTTCAGGGAACCTCCAGACCGAGTCTTTGATTTATTGACTAAGCAATGGCAAGGTTAATGCAAAGCTGACCTAAGTGATAAGGTGAATAGGGAAAAAGGAAAACAAAAAACCCACAAAGGATGTGAAAGGATGCCCCTGTCCGGTTTCAGATGTAAGTCTCATTTGAAGTGAGGCTAACCAAACCAAAATGAAGCTTGCATCTACTCGGTCTCTTATCTTTTAAGATTTATTTCAGCAAGCGTCAGGTTACGTATCATCTGAAGTTTGTGTAGGCAGCACGGTGGTGTAGTGGTGAGCATGTTCGCCATACAGCAAAAAGGTCCTGGGTTCGGGTCCTGGGCTTGGGTGTTTCTGTGTGCAGTATGCATGTTCTCCCCGCGTTTGTTTGGGTTTCCTCCGGGTACTCCGGTTTCCTCCCACAATCCAAAGACATGCACATTAGGCTAACTGGCTGTTCCAGATTGCCCCTGGGTGAGAATGTGTGTGCGTGAATGGTTGTGTGTGTGTGTGTTGTCCTTAGATGGTCTGGCGAAGTGTTCAGGGTGTACCCCGCCTTCGCCCAGTGTTGGCCAAGCTAGGCACCAGCCTCCCCATAACACTAGTAGGATTAAGCTATTTGGGAAATGAGTGAGTGACGGTTGTGTTTGTCAAGTGCTGGAGGGGCGAGAACAAAGATATTGACCAGTAGGTTCCGGACAATTCTGGACCGCTCAACAGCCAATCAGATCGCATGTACAATCGTTGCTATATAATAGAATAGTATACAGTGCATGTTGCTTTACTCTTTCCATATTAAAACTTTCAGACAGATATTCTACACAAATGAGGAGCTAATGATTTCTCATTAAGCTACAAACTGTATTTTTTTTTTTTTTGTTGTTGTTGCATGAAGTAAATGGATGTTGACTGATATTTTCTTCTTTTTATGCAGCCATGATAAAATATTAGATCCACTACTGGGCTAATACTGATCAGTGCAGCCATGTTAAATGATATTTTTAATATTAGAGAAATATGCATTCAAAAACTTTAAGCCAGATAGAAACAACTGAAATACACAAAACATTTTATGAGGCACCTCTGTGAACTTTAACATCTCTGTGAACAAAACAAGAACAAAAACTTCACCTGTAATGAAAAAAGGGAACCGGGCAGAGACGTTTTGGATCTGGAGACGAACTAGACAGCGAAGGTAGTCTGGTCTGTCCCGTGAAATGATGTCACATTCATGATAAGGCAAAACCTCCACTATTCCCGCTTCCTGGCAGCAGTCGATGAACTGCTTCCTCCTTCGTGCCTCAGGACTGCACCTAAATGTAACAGTAGTAGTTACATAAGCTGTTGCAGAACTGAGACTTGCATACATATAATTCAACAGTACTTGGCAGCCTGGATTACTGGATACAGTACTTCATTAACATGGATGCTAAACTACTTCTGGTACAGTCTACTTTATAAAATTCTGAAAATTATAGCTGAGTATGATCTGAAACATGACTCCCATTCACATGTCAATGGCATGCGGGTTTAGCTACTTCAGAAAGTGATAAAGGGAGAAAAAAAATATTTAAACTGGTTGTCTAAAAGATAAAGTTCTTAATAACTCTGATGTTGTTGTCATGAATATTACCATAATTTAATAATATCCCTAGGTAAATAATAATAATAATGATAATACTAATAGATGTTTTAAGATAATTTTACAAGGTTAATGCTCTTACAAAAGTTCGAAGTGGAAGAAATACTAGATAAACTACTACAGTATAAATATAAATAAAATGTACAGGGAGGTGGATACACAGCAATATATAGAACTAAAGATGTTAAAATATACAGTGCCAGTCAAAAGTTGTACAGTCTAGCAGAACTCACATACTGAAATCACTGAACACCAAAAATTCCAAATTGTTTCAGTTATTTATGGTTTTATGAACACATATATTTAAAAAAGTGCTATTTATAAATGTATATTTATACATGTAGTATTTAATTTATATTAACTGGGTTTAAATCAGACATGTTGGATGTTGCCCAAGTTCCTGATTTCCCAAATTCCAAGTCGAATGAACATCCCATTGCACTAATCACAACCTTGACTGCAGAAAGTTATGGGTAGAGTGGATTGCAGCATAATTTCAGGAAAAGGAAAAACCTGGTGAGGGAACAAATGTTTATAACAGCTGCTATAAGATACAGTACCAGTCTATGTGTATGTGCAGATATGTCTCTCTCGCTCTCTCTCTCTACATAACTATCAGACAACTACAATACTATATGGACAAAAGTTTATGGACACTTGACCATCAGACCCATATGTAGCTTCCTCCCAAATTTGGTGCCACAATGTTGAAAGCAGACAATTGCGCAGATTGTCTTCGTCTGCTGTTGTTTAAAAATTTCCCTTCACTACAACTAAACTCAAAGCTTTTAGCTAGAGCGACATCTTACAGGTTTTCCCAATCTGCTATGTGTTTTGCAGAGTTTAATACGGCTGTAAGTTTTATGTGCAGAATACTCTGCAGAATTAGAAATAACAGGATACTGAGAACAGAACTGTGATCTTACCTTGTGTTTTCCCGAAGCTTGCGGCTGTCTCTGTAATGAAGAAACCATTTCCACTTCCCTTTTTTATCAAGCTCTTCCATAATGCCCACAACCTTTTTCATGTTTTCTTTGAGTACATTTTGTAAAAGGAAAAAAAAACATATAATTTTTATAATAGAGTACAAAGCAACATTTAAATTTTGCTATTACAAAAAAATAAATAAATAAACAAATAATAAAAATTATATATCATACTATATACATATCATAATATGGAAATCCACTACCTAAATTTAGTGTGTCCAGTGCGGTTTCATCAAAAACCACAAATCCTCCTTTGGCAAAAAGCTCTTGGTGTGTGAGGTTTACAACATCATCAGGCTGGTCGATACCCGCAAACAGAACTCTGGGTGACTTCTTTAGCTCCAGCAAATGTGGGAC
Source organism: Neosilurus mollespiculum (assembly GCA_030014195.1). NCBI lineage: Eukaryota > Metazoa > Chordata > Actinopteri > Siluriformes > Plotosidae > Neosilurus > Neosilurus mollespiculum. Next base: position 6,670,232 of record JAQMYF010000015.1, read on the forward strand.
CTGGGAAGACAGGAAATGAATGCCTAAACTGGAGCTGGATTGATATTTTTCCTAAAGTCAACGTCTGAAATGGACTTACCTCAAATATGTGCTCTGCGATATCTTCATTTCGTAAAATAATAAGTAGAGGAGTTTGCCCATTGGAATCAAAGTCAAACTGATAAGGCTCAACTGCAGTGTGGCCCTCAGCTTCCAACAGATCCTGGGGATCAGAGCAACGTTAATGGGTTTTTCTCCTGATAAACACATTGTAGTTTATGTTATCCTTATAGTAAAACACCCCACTGAGCTACGTTTATGTTTATATATGTTTAAATAAGAATATTTGCAATGTGCTTAATGATGCTGGTGTTAAATTTTAATGCATGATATATATATATATATATATATATATATGGTGATGTTTGAAAGTTTGTGAACTCTTCAGAATTAGGTAAAGAAAATCCAAAAATATTATAATTGGTAATATATTCATTTGAAGAAAATGATCTAATGTTACATATCTGTGAGTGGCTAAAGTATGTTTACATATGTACTCCTTGAATTAGCCATTAATTATAAGCTGAAATTACAGTCTGGTATTTTTCATCAGGTGTTTGGAATAAAACATCAAAGTTTGTTCTTTACAACACGTTTGTGGAAGCACAAACAAGAGAAATCTCTGAAGACAACTAAACTGGATGATCACAGAACTCGTTTTTTAGTGAAGAAAAATCCATTGACGACATCCAGTCATTTCAAACTCTACAACCAAGTCAAACTTTCCTTCACCTTCATGGCTGAAGTTCGTGGCACCTATCCCCCAACTGCTCTCTGGGCGCTGCAGTGTGCGGCAGCCCTCTTCTCCGAGTGTGTGTATGTACTCACTGTTTATGTGTGTGTGTGTGTGTGCATGTGTGCGCTCACTTTGGATGGGTTAAATGCAGATTATTATTTATTGTGGGACTAATAATTAAAAAAAAAAAAATCCTTCATAAACATACAGAGTGTTTGCAGCAAGATACAGACCATTGGTAACAGTCAAGAAGAGAAAAACCAGATCAGACTTTGCTAGAAAGCCTGTTCAGTTCTGGAACAAGAGCTTTTAAAGGACAGATGTAATCTTATAGTAGAATGATGGGAGGGGAAGCATATGGAGAAGAAAGTAAGGGCTGATGATTCAAAGCACACCCCATCTTCTGTTAAACAGATGGACATGGGCATGTATGGCTGCCAGTGGAACTGAATCAATCAGTATGTTTACATGATGTAAGGAAATAAATCGAATTATTGCGTTAGCCTGACTAAAACCGAACTTTTAAAATACATATAAACATTTTAGTCTGACTCAAACTGTTCTAAATCAACTTTCTCAAAGTCGGACAAGCGCACTCAGGTAACGCCGTGTTGACCTGAGCCCAAACTGGTCTAGGCACCCTGTGCATACTTCTGAGTTCTCACTCCAGGCTTTGACTCGGAAGTAAAAGAAGCAGCCGACAAAATCCAGTGAAGAGGTGAACATCGTGAAATCCAAACACGATTTGATTTTCGGACTGACAAAGAACTAAGTTCATGCTGTGCCAGCTGGAAGAATTAAATATTTTAAAATACATGTACAGTAGGAAAACAATGAACAGTGTAAAAAAACAAAAAAAAGAATCTGTGTGCAGTGGATTAATTCGATAAATAATTTCATTCATTTTTTAAAAATTTGTTTAAGGTATGTTTTATTAGATTTGTGTCATATCTGTGGTTTGTTTATTTGATATTATATGTTTTATTATTTGATATTATACGATATTATAATTATATTATTATGTTTAAAAAAAAAATAAAAAAAAGAGTACAGTGTGGCCCTGTGATGGCCTGGCGAGCTGTCCAGGGTGTACTCTGCCCTCGCCCAGAGTCGGCTGAGATGGGCGCCAGCCTCCCCGCGACCCTAATTAGTACATGTGTACAGTGTGAATATCCTGTGAGTGGATACATTGAATGCTATGATTCCATAATTTTTGCCAGGAGCTGTAGCATTCCAATTCAATACTGAACCAATTTCTACCATTTTTATTCCAATTACAGAATAAACTAAATTCCAAAAAATTTGAAAATCCCAATCTTTAATTAAATTACTTTCTTACCTTGGTTTCCTCAAAAAAGGGGTCTGCTGATGTAACCAAGATGTAGAACTTGTACTTGGTCTTGCATGCTTGCCTCACAATCGAGTTTAAATTATCATGCAGATGATCAAACATGTCTTTTTTGATGCGGCCACAGAATCCAGACGGTTTGCTAGCTGTGGCGCGCTCTGCAATCCGTTTTCTTTTCAGTTCTTCATTCTGATGAGGGATAGACTTGCCAATGCAAATGTCATTCATCATAGTGCGGTATGACTTCGAACACTCTTCGGTTATGTCTGAAATTTTCGAACAAGTTGCTTCATTGCCTCCTTCGCAGAAAAGGCTTTGGAGATACAAGGGCTTATTGAAATTTAAAGTTTTCTTCAAGGCCTTCCTTTCAGACATGTCCACACTTAACTTGGGAAGAGGCTTCCAGGAATGATCATGGGCTGAAAAGCTGTTCTGCTCATCAAGTCTTGAAAATTGAATGGTCATAGGGGTTTCAACAGTGCTGATATTCTGTCGGTGTTGTGGTTTCACTTTGGAGGTAGATTTGCTATTTTTGAGCAAATAAGTCATCTTCTCTGAAAAGATAAGATTCTCAAGCTCTAATAAAGACTGGATGTCAGATGTTGATTGCTGTCCATCCCCACTCTGACTCGTGCTGGGCGTGCCTGGGGATCGCCAGTTAACGGAAGGACTTTCAAATATCACTTTATTACCTTTCTTGTCAATCATAGTGACAATAGAAGAAGGTGGATCACGAAATGGCCCATCATTCTCTTCATTTGTCTCAAATATCCCTTCTCTCCTGAAATATCGGCGCCAGTCAAAAGACTGCTTTGTTTCTCTTTGACGCTGATATGGGCTAGATGCTCGTGTCCTTGATATGCTTGATCGATCCGAACTACATGAAAAGGTCTTTTGGATATTGTAGTCCATAGTCGCATTAAATCCTTCTTCATCCCAGTCATTTTGACAGAACCTTCTCTTGCGTTTTATTTTACCATAATGAACAGGCTCTGATCCATAACTCTCATCATTCGCTTCAGGTAAACCTGCTTGATGTCTGAAAGAAAGAGCTCTTTCATTTGACTCTTCCACACTGGGACTCGATTCTAAATAATGAATTCTTTGTACCCAAGCTGAGATATTCGAGTAACACTCTGTAATCTCTCTTGGCCTATATGCAAGTTCTCTGTGGATGGGAATTTTTTTTGTGTAATGCGTATCCTCATCCGGTGCATACCATTCACTGAGATCATTTTCTCCAACTGTTTCGGAGCCAGCACTATGTGTCCATGAAGAAGGAAGCTCTTCATGGGAATCATATTTCTTTTTCACTGAAACACTACCAAATTGGTATCTCTGAGGCTCAATTTCTTTGGTATTTCTAGGTGTAGGAACTGCATCATAGTCAAAATAACCCAAATTCTCCTCGGGCACATGTTCATCATATAAGAATGGTTCTCCTTCATCAACCCCTTGGATTGTGGCATCATACTTATGGGACGTATGGGAAGAAGGATCTGGAGGATAGGTTTGTTCTTTGTGAGCTGGAGACTTCTCTAATTCAGAATGTGAATCCTCGGAACTATCAAGTACCAGCCACGTATTGGTAGGGCTCTTCTTTACACAGTGGAAATCCATTTCAGATATTTCCTCTAAATTCCCTTCCTGGGCATTTGAAGCTTCATCAGTCCCTTGACTGTATGCTGGCTCATCCAGAGTAGGGGTACAGCATCTGCTGTTCATCTCAGCCTCAGTATCTATTTGTAAAACTGACGAAGACGCATCCATGCTGTCATGCAACGCAACCCTTTCAGCAGCGGACCCTTCACAAATAGTGGGGTCAAGAGAACAAGGGCCCTCGTGTCGAACTCCAACGGCATCATGAAACTCTGAGCTTTCACGCTCATTCTGTGATGGGACACAAGGGCTAACGACAGTTGGCGAGCTATGGCCTTCTTCTAACCTAATTAACTGATCAGATGTTGAGTTCACCTGAGCTGCAGGCAAATAATCAGAGAGCTCTGACTGGGCATCCTGTCTCAGGTGCTCTTTAAAACCGCTTGCTGCACATGCCTCAGGTTTTATATCACTTTCTTGCAGCTTTGCAGTGTGTTCATCACATGCTTTAGAAGGAATTTCATCACCAGACACATTCGCTTCATGCACCTTTTCTTGATTCTTATCTTCCAAAGCCATATCACTGATATCCATATCTACGCAATCTTGAGACTTATCAAAAGTGTTCTGCTCCTCTGAGTTGAATTCCATGTCAACATCACAAATGGGCTCTGCTGCTACTTCTCTTTTCCTTTCATGAGTTATCTTATCTGTATTACTGTCATCTGTGCCAGACACTTGTTCCTCCATGACATACGTTTCTTCATGGACAGTCTTTTCAACATCATGCTGTGTATCCACAGAGCTGCAGTCTCTGACATCAGGCTGACATTTGGTTCCATCCTTTGTGCCATTTCTCACATCCTGTATGCTTGCAGGTGTGTCATCTCTGACATCGAGCCCAGTATTGGCTTCCTTGTTTGTGTTATTCACATCCTGTATGTCTGTAGACATATCAGCTCTGACATCAGGCTCAGGTTTGTCTTCCATATTTGTGCTATTCACATTCTGTTCATCTGTAGGTAGGTCACCTGTGACACTAAGCTTATCGTTGGCTTCAGCCAGTACATCTACAGGCACATCTTTGACGTCCACTACAGAGTCAACTTCATCAGCGGCATCATCATCCTCATCACATACACCATGAGGAGCATTTTCTTCAATATTAGGCACTGCTGGAACCCTGGTTGTCTCATTGTTAATATTCACCCCCACATGCATGTCTTTTCTGGCAGCCTGTAGACTTGTGTGGTCTCTCTCAGTTTCAACCACCTCCTTTAACTTGATCACATCAGGCACATTCATAGAAGTGTCATCTGTAACAGCCGTAGGTGTTTCTTTGTCCTTTGTCTCATCAGCAACAAACACTTCCTCAGGAGCATCAATTACAGGTTTAACCTCGTCCTTTAATTCATGCTTCTCATCAGATATATCTACAGGAATTTCCTCTTGGACATCAGGTACAGGTCCAACCCTGACTGTTGCATCATCATCAGCATGCATCTCCACAAGCATATTATCATTTATGATATCTCTCGATGCTTCAACTGTTACAGATTTCACTTCATGTTCTGTCTTGTTACTTTCATCAGGCACTTCCATCGGTACGTCTCCTATGTCGTTACATATTATCTTAAGCTTCTCTTCACCAGACCGAGCTTTTTCCTCTGTGCTACTATTTCCATCGTAAATGACCTTGGGTGTTTCAACTCTGGGCCGAAGCACAGATTTAGCTTCAATTCTTTCTTTACTCACAGGAACAGAAATGACAGAACACTTTCTTGTCTTGGTTTTAGGCGTATACTCATTCTTATTCTCGGAGAGTACACACACAGACGTACTTTCACGGTTTTCCTTACGAACTGCCGCTTCACATTGCTCACCTTTGGATACACTCTCACTGTGCACTGATACAGGTGTTTCATCTTTGTGTGTGTCCTTAAAGCTTAAAGACTTCAATATGATTTTTCTTCCAGGTAAAGGATCATGCGTTTTTGAAAGGATAACAGGTCTAACAGGCCCAACAACCTGGTGGAATACAGCCACATTTTTTATCTCAGCTCCCATCATCCCGGTACTTTTTACGATCATGGTCTTAGATGTAGACGGATCCTTCCTAGCAGGTTCATTATATTTCCCATTTGACAACTTCTGTTCATCTATTGTCATGTTTGATGCATGGTCACACAACTGATTGTATGCACTATTGCTCTCCAAGAGTTTTGTGTAAGTGCTTTCAGTAATATCTGTTGTATCGTCCTCTACGTCACTACTGTTAAAATAGTCAGGTGTTGAATTTTCTTCTAATGCCTCCACTGTGGATCTGTAATCCTGCAACGGAAAAAAAAAGGATTCAGTTTTGTAGAGCAGCATAAAGTTTCTTAACTTAAGAAAACATGTGAAAGAAATGACAGATGCAGCTTGTAGCTTACAGAGTTTTTTGGAAATATGTGTCTAAAAACGTGTGAACATTTTCAGTCACAAAGAAAATTTTCTTTTTGTTTCAGTGTAGTATATACTTAAACTGCGAACCAGTGTAAAACATACCTTTCGAAAGTAAAAACACTCCTCCTTGGAAGTGTCATATTACAGCCGGCCCACCAGGGGGTGCTGTGTAAATCGTTACCTATTTTTTTTTTTAATTGGCAGAGGTTTGCACTCTCCATGTGCACTTAGTTTACTATATGACACAGACCTGTGGAGATTAATTACTGCAGGAGCTTCAGCAAATTGCTATTTAGCCCCTGATGCTAGTTTAAACATTAACTGTCCCATGAGCCTTTTGCACTTGCAACATGGAACTGACAACAATGAGAGTGGAGATCAACTTGTCTTTCTTGAACACGCATTTCTCGGTCATTGATTTCAAATAGAAAAAAATCAACGTTAGACATGGATTATTTGACAACAGTAAAACTTACCTTAAGAACGCTTCCTCCTAGAACCTTGAGAGAATGATCAAAACTGCACCTTATAGCTGCCTCTTTGTTTTCCCTTATGAGCTCCAGTCTTTCTTGTGTACCAAAATTAGCTGGAGGATTTTCTCCAGTGGTGCAATGCTCCACATCCTCAAAGGCTTTCACTGAAAGGTCGAGAGCATCTGATACTGGATCCTTAGATATAGGTTTGTCCTCATTAGAGATCAAATCGACACATGGCAGAGGTGTGGAAGTCTGAATAGCACACTGTAACACCTTTGCAGGATTTTTTCTGTCCACTTTCTGGCCATTCTGATCAAAGTGAAAGAATCTGGAAGTGGGTTTACTGTAGAACAGGCCTATCCACATATGGAAGATGAGATGCACCTGCTCAAAAGTGTCTTCAATACTGAAATCCCATTTGCTGAGGAAATCAGAAAGAGATGGGAATGTGGTTAGTGGTAAATACAGTATAGACCATTTTGGTTACATGACTATTAATTGAAAATTCCTGTAAAAATTAAAATAACTATGTACATCGTGTAAGGTAATGACTTATTTAAAAAAAATACTCTTTCAGAAAGAGATAAATGACACTATAAACATTTTTGTTTATATACTACAAATATAGCTTTTTATACATATGTAGTGCGGTGAGTATAAAAAACTATCATCCCCTCAAAATATTCACATTTTGTTGCCTATAATCATAAAATGTCAGTTGTATTTACTCATTGTAACTTACAACAACTAAGTAAAAGATATAATAGCAACAGTTCAAAAAGAAAAAAAATCAGAATCACTGAGATGGCTGATGGTCAACCCTTCTAAAAAAATACTTTAACTCAATCTGGTGTAACAAATCAACTTCTTTATTGCACACCAAGCTAACTGGCTTCCCCCTGTGATCAACTGTAAACATTCTGATTAGTTCAAAAACATCTAGTTCGAGAGCATTCCAGTGTAAGAGTCACTGAAAGCAATCAGTCAACTATGGGTGGCAAGGCACTGTCAAAACATTCCAGGGTTAAATTTGTAAACAGCAAAAGTCAGGAGATAGATACAAAAATCGTTCAAAGGCTTCATCAATCTCTGGGAGCACAGTAAAGTCCATAATCAAGAAGAGAATTTGGTTAGACCCTTCCTGGATCAGGCCATCCCTCCAAACTGGATGGACGAGTGAAGAGGAAACTGGACAGAGAGGCTATGAAGAAGAATATGGCAACTCTGAAGTATTAACAGGAACTTCTGGTGAAAAAGAGTGTCCACTGTGTGCATGTAACAATATCACAAATGCAGCTTGAACCACAGGACTGCATGAAAAAGCCACTCCTCAAGAAAGGCTACATCAATTCACCGTTAAAGTTTTGAGGACAAACAAACAAAGTCGTTATGGTCAGAATAGCCCAAAATTTAGCTTTTTGGCCATGACGACAAATGCTATATCTGACGGAAAGCCAATACAGCTTAACATCCAAGGAACACCACAGCTACAGTAAAGTATCGAGGTGCTAGCATCCTGTTGTAGGTTGTTTCTCTGCAGCAGGGACTGGAGCACTTGTCTAGATAGAAGGAATAATGGATGGGGCCAGATTTGTCAATGGGAAGAAGGTTGTCCTTCCAACATAACAGCCCAAACAACAAAGCAAAGTTGACAACATATAGCTCTCATTTTCACAACTGCTTAATCCTATCAGGGTCATGGGGTGGCTAGTGCCTATCTTAGCAGACACTGGGTGAAGGCAGGGTACAGCTTACCAGATCATCGCAGGGCCAACACACACAACCATTCACACCAATTTGGAACAGCCAATTTGCCTAGCAAGCATGTGGGAGGAAACCGGAGTACCCGAAGGAAATCCATGCAAGTACAGGAAGAACATGCAAACTCCACAGTGAAACGCCCGAGCCTGGTAATCAAACCCAGGACCTTCATGCGGTGAAGCGGATGTGCTAACCCCTACACCACTGTGCTGCCCCCCACACATAGCTGAAGAAAAAAAGGTGAATGTCCTTGTGTGGCCTAGTCACAGCCCAGACTTAAATCCTATTGAAAATCTGTGGAATGACTTGGGAGACTGCAGTCCCCCAATGGTTACCACCCAATTTGACTGAGCTTGAACAGTTCTGGTAAGAAAAGTGGGCAAATACTGTATAGTCTAGAAGTGCAATGTTGGTAGAGAAGTATCCCAATAGCCTCATAGCTGTGATCAAATAAAAATGTGGATCAACAAAGTACTAAAGTACTAAAGACTAAACCATCTCAGTAATTTTTTTCCCCTGAACTATTGTTATTGTATTTTTTTACTTGCCTGTTATAAGTTGCATTGGGTATCAATTCTGGCTTCATAACAAAAAAATGTAAGGGGTGATTCTTTTCTATACCCACTGCACTGATGCCATGCCTACAAAAGTACAAATACCGCTAAGACTAAACACTCTTTATTCACTGGACTTTATTGGGTTCCAGGTGGAAAAAAGGGAACATACCCATGCAGCGCTCTTGTCACGCACTTGTCTAGCTTGTCATTTGTGAACTTGCTGTCAAACTTAAAATCATACTTCTCTTTCCAATGTCTTGTCACTTGAATTGAGCTGTTCTTTTCGACGATTCTCCTACAGCCGAGGAACTTAGAACTCCATACTTTGTTCTTGCCAGTAGCTGGAGCTGATTCACTTAAAGATGGCAGGAATCTCCATCCATTTTTGCCTCCTTTATTATAAAATCCTGGGTAACTAGGGAGATCAGGTAACTTCAGAATGTCATATTTCATGGACAGGCGAGACTCAAAACATCGAAGTGTAGGTTGAACCTGGGGGCATAACCCTGCCAAACCTGACAGCAGAGAGGTGGGCTGTGAGTAAGAATGCTCTTTTGATATTTCTAATATCAAATCCCCAGTCACAACAAGACCCTCTGGAAAAGGAGATTTAGGAGGTAAATTTAATTTGGGGGTGAGGTCTCGCAACAGATGAATGACTTTTTGTGACGAGCTACCAGTCTTGGTTCCAAGGTGTTTTTCACCCAGCTTGGGCAACATTTTGTCACTATTTACACTGAGGGCCAAATCAGCCAGAAGATTAAGAGCATCTGAAGGTACAGATGCACCAACAGCCAATTCTTCTTTATTGCTTTGGCCATCAGAACTAAAACGCTTTCCTTCTACCCTACTCTTTACTGCATCAGATATGAGATGTTGGTTGGTTTGTTTAAGTTTTTCATTATGGGTAAAGTTGTCAAAATAGTTGCAACCTGTAAAAAAACAACAACAACAAAAAAAAACAAAAAAACAAGAAAGAATGAAAAAGCAGCAAGAAAATGAAAAAACAAAGTAGATGTTATCACAAGCACAAACATTCATACAAGGCAGATGTCAGAAGCTACAGAAGGAAAGAAGCTGTGACTGATGCTTTCATACAGAATACGTTAAACTATTATAAGTTTATCTGCAATTACTACCAATTTTAGTATTGCATGTAATACACAGAAATAAAATTTAAATTTAAATGTGCTCATAATATGTAAAATTTAAAGAGGGGCAACGGGATGGAAGGAAGCTAAACAAAGGCAGGCAGAGAAAACGGAGGCCTTGATTAAGTCTGCCGATTCAACTATACCAGAACAATTATTTTAAAGATGGCTAAATTTGTTCACACATTCATCCACACAAACTCTGCTGTTACTGGGTTTTTTTTGGGTTTTTCTATACTGTATTAATCCCGCAAGGGAAATTATTTGCCTCTGCATCTAACCCATCCAAAGTGAGCACACACACAGAACAGTGGGCTGCCACACACATTGGGGGCCCGGAGAGAAGTTGGAGGTTAGGTGCCTTGCTCAATGGCACTTCAGCCATGAATGTGGAGGAAGGGAAGGTGCAGCTCTCTCCCCCACCACCACACATTTTTCCTGCTGGTTTGAGAATCGAACCAGCGACCTTTCGGTCCCAAAGCCGCTTCTCTAACCATGAGGCTACGCTGCGCTCGATGGGAATGACCAAGGACCATTTGATACAATATCATGATACCCAGGTGCTGACTCAATATGTATTGCGATTATGTAAGTATCATGAGTCTATAAATATCCTCATGAAATACTACATTTTTTCTGCTTTTTTTTTTTTTTTTGTTATAATTTTAAAACTACATAAGATGTAAAAGATGATGGAAATGTATAAAAGAAGGTTGAGGCATAACTCCTGAGCCTTGAAAGCTTAATTTAAGAGCTGCACTACTAAACTGAACCCAAGCCCACCAGAAAAGACAACAAAGTTTTAGCGGCTCACACTGGAAGCTCACATGACAGAAAGTATTGGACTTGGTGGGATGCTTGTGCACTCCAGTTTGCTGTGCTCATTCATTAATTAAATAAATAAATAAATTGTAACTAGGAAAAAATATTGTTGGAATTTTTTGAAGAATTATTTGTTGTTTTAAAAACGAGATATTTTCTGTGATAGATGGGATCTATGCGGCATCTGGCGGCCATCTTGGAGTTTGAACCTTCATCTGTACACTGATATAAAATCAGTAATACCACGTCAGTTACACAAATTAATTATTCTCATTACAATAATGTTTAATGAGTTCTGTATTTTACTGGACAAAGTAAGACCTTGTAATCAGTTAATTGTCTGTACAGATCTTAAGTGATGGGCTCCCATGCAGTTCATAGAATTGTGGTTTTATATTTTGTAAAATATTCCTTGCTTGTTGTCAAGTACATGCGAGTGCTGCCACAATACTATTACTTCTACTACTAGGCATTCACAGCGACATGTTGCCTTCTTCTTAGGCCGCTCCAGCCCTGATAGTGATGCGAATTCATTGTTTTGTCCTATTGGCTGGGCAGCAGACACCAGTCTAAGATAACACAACATTATTGGCCAGGGATGAGCTGTGTCGCTAAGAAAATGGCGGCGTGCAAAGCATACGGCTGCACAAACAACAAGCGCAGAAATCACGGAAAACATAACATCGGCGCAGGCCGTACTCTGATCACGATTCATTTCAGATGCAATTCGGTAGTCTGTGAAGACCACTTCAACCCGACATGCTATCAGCATGACCTCCAGGCAGAACTACTTAACACGAAGCCCAAGCCTTTACATCTAAAACCGGACGCTGTTCCCATGGAATTCCTTCATAAAAAGTCAATGGATGACAATGGGAGCAGCGCCTCGCCAAAAGGAACCAGTAAAAGGTAAGAGCCTTTAGTATGCGGGGAGTTTTATCACCTTAAAATGTTGCTCCTTGCTTGTTTACTTGCGCTGGACAAATCAAACCAACGAGTTCACTTCCAGGAAAATGTTTTTTTTTTTCCCACATTGGTTTAGCCCCCGCTAGTAGTCCATAGGATAAAATTACCCAGTATAGTGCTTTTTATAGTCATGTATGTTAAAATAAGCTTTGTATCGCTTAAACGTATTACATTACACACAAATTATGCTGTAAGGATGACCAATGCTACTCTTTAGGTCACTTAAAATTCCCTCTCATAATTTTCATGTATTCGCTCTGATGTTTAAATCTTTAAAATTTCAATGAATGTTTATAATTAATTATAAATAAAAAATTAGAGCTTTTTTGTATTATCTTTTGTGCAAATGACACGTCAGTTGCGGCACAATTTCCCATCTTCAGAACACTACTTTATTCCAATTGCAGTCACTTGGGCCTAAGTTATTTACACTCGACCCTCAATTTAACAGACAAAAAGGGGGGAGCACCTGTCCGGTTTTGCCGTAGCTTCCGAGAATGGTTCGAAAGTGGGTAATAACAATTTAATTACCGAAAAATAGGTGAAAATTCATGTATATACAACCACATCATCCAATGTAAATGTAAACCTAATGTAAATCCACCCCAAAAAGGTGTGAAATAACAAGAAAAGCATGGGTGTACTGCTGACTGCGCTAAACAAACTGACGAGCGCGCCAACTATCGTCTGTCCTTGCCAAATAACTCGGGTCTGCCCTTGCCGACAGCCAAACAATTTGGCTACTCCAGACTTTGTCCACAGCTTCTGATATCCGTTAAACCGGGGTCTGTAGACTCAAGGGTCAAGTGTATTTGTTTCTATTTCAAATAACACAACTAAAGTGCACTTGAGTTTAAAAAGAAAACAAACAAACAAACCCAGGCATCCCCTGCACATCCCTATTGCAGATTTCCTTTTCATCGTGGAAATACTAGAGCACACAACAATATGAGAAGGTCTTACTTGTTTGTATATTAATATATTATGTATGATAAAAGGAAAACAGAGCACAGTGGCTTTACTCTGTTCCTACCATTTTCCTTTGGGATCTTTGAGAGTTGCTTCTCCTGAGCCGAGGTTGTCCTCTGGGGTAGTTTTGATGGTGTATTTTCTTCCAGCTCCTGGTTCCCAGTTGATTTGGGATTACGTTGTACTGCACCGGCTTTATCATCCGTACGCAGAGCCAGTTTGCCATTGTCTGATGAATCTACATCATTGTTTAGTTTGCCTCTTTTCCGTTCAGGCTCTGTACGATCTGATGCCGATTTCCCAGGATCCTGTGCAGCAGGAGATGTATTCCTTTTTGCTCTTTTGAGCACCGTCTTGAGTTTGCTTATAGATATTGCCCTGTACACGTGGCCTTTCGCTGTGCTTTTGTTTTTAGGCGAGGCAAGATCCTTCTCAGTAATGTCCCCAGAGCATAATGTCTTAAATGGATTCACTGAAATGTTTTGTATGTGTGTTAGGGGCATATGCTGACCTCTGTTTTCCGTTTCTGAGTGCGGAGGCTTTTCATGTGTTGGGGTAATTGCTAGTTTCTCCCCTGAAAGACTGCTGGTTGAAACAAAGGACGATTCTTCAGCCGGCATATTTTCACTGGAATTGATGTCTCCAGCAGCAACTTCTGAGCCATGGGGAACAAAGACAAAGCCACAATCTGTGATTATATTCTTAAGACCATATCGCTCCCTCATATTAATTCCTTCCTTTTTTCGCGTTGTTGTACTGGTTAAAGGACGTTCTGTAATGGTGTCATTTTTTTCAGTCTCACTGGTGTTAGCAGATGGCATTTCAGTGTTTTTAAAATCTGACCGCAACGTTCGCTTCATCCTGGCATCAGCATTCCAGTGCTTCTTGCGCCTCGGGAGGGAACGCCAGTCTCTTTTCAGTGTACTGGGAGATGACTGCGTTGTGTCACTGTTACTACTTTGGTCAGGAGAAGCTTCTGTTGGAGAACATAAAGATGAAGTAGTGTTTTGAAGTGGGGTTGTAATTTGACTGACTGTATTAGTTTTGTGTTTTAAAGCTTTTCTTTTCCTTCTCTTCCCACGCCTTTTTGGCATGGATTTGGTCTCGGTAACAGCATTACTGCTTTCCTCTGTCTGTACTTCATCACAACCTTGGATTAATGCTTCAGTCCGATTTACTGATGTTGTGGGAGGTGAAATGGATGTTGGAAGGTCGGCTTCCTGTAGGGTTTCATCTGCAACAGGGGGTGTCTGACCTCCAGCTTTATGGAGAACATCTGACGAAGAGTCTACTTTCTCTGACTGATCTACTTCCAGCTCAGTATTAGATGCCAAATTTGAGGCCTCATCTCCGATTTCTGTGGATGATGATGCCTCACAGGTTGTCTGAATAGTCTCTTTTGTAAATGTCTCAGTTAACTCCTCTCCACTGCATTTGTCATCAACTGAGACACACGTAGAGGTTTCCTCATTGCCCTGAGCAGTATTAACTGCATCAGTGTTCTGAGTATAGTGTTCTGTGGGGATGTCACCTGACGTGGGTGACGGGTCTGTGCTTTCATCTGAGTTATTATCAGGCATTGTAACCACTGCTGCACCAGGTGTGCTGACTTCCTCTACCAACTTACAACAAGGCAGTTCAGCAGCTACAGTTTTTTCTGTTTCAGCTTGCTGCTCTGCTGCCTTTCCCGTGTCATCGGAAACATCCCTACAAGTTAAATTGAAACTTTCATTAGGCAAATCTCTTTCCAAAACAACGTCAGCAGGAGTCCGAGGTGCCTCAGGTGACGATATATAGTAATAGACATCATCGTCGTCGTGATCATCACCGCGCTGTTGTTTTCCGGCAGCTAAGACTTCCAATACCCTAGCCATGGGAATTTGAAAACTGAGTGGACTTCCTAAGTACGTTCTGAGGCGATCCCCGGTCTGTTCTGTCCACTTTGGGGCAATTAACGGAAAACCATTAGGTACATCATACTGATCAGGAAACATACTAGCCTCCCTAATAGGGCTGTTCATTAGTCCTGGAAAAATAAGAGCAGCAAAGTTCTGCAAATGTTTCTCAACTATTCCAAGGGGTTCCTCGTGCTGCTTTGGAGGACACTTCTCCATTTCTAATTCAGCATAATTCAGGGCAGGGAGAACTTGAAGAACCTCAGATGAAACCTTAGTCTTAAGGTATCCACTTTTGGTGTCTAAACCCCAAAAGAACCAATAATTAGAAGAGCCCATATGAACAGTGCCCAAAACATGCAATAACATGATGCCACAAAAGACTGTAATAAAATGTTCCTCACCTCTTGGAACAGCTCTGGAGTCGGGATAAATAAACATTGCTTGAAGAGCAAAAGCTTTATCCGTGCTTACACCTACAAAGGTTTTGCAAACATTTTACAGATGAGGAAGTTAAACACATTTAATCTGATTAAAGTATGACCTTTAGAGTGTGATTACCTTCGAAGGAGAGGAAATTAGATGAATGTAAGAACACAAGAAAACCTCCATCTTCCAAACATATTACAAGGGCCTGCCAGGTTAAAAAAAATAAATAAATAAAAATAATTAAATCTGACTTCTAGCTTCTAGTCCACTGGCTCAAATGTCACTCACACCCAGAGACTAACCATGTCCTTCTCCTTCAACTTCTGAGTTAAGAAGGCAAGGTCGTTTCTTGCGTCAGAGGAGTTGACATGGTACATGCTAAACCATTTGCCCTCTAATGAAACTAAAAGAAAAAAATATATAATCAGATATTTATTCCACAAGAAATGAAATAGAAATTAGTTCTGAAGTGTGATGCCATGTTTTCATCCTCAGTTCCAAACAAACAACAGAACAGTCACTTTCTATTGCATCTCTAGTGACATGATTTTTTAAGACACGTCAGTTTCAATTGTGGTGTAACCACTTTAAAGGGTACCTCTGGTGAATTTGTATGACTAGCTCTTTAAAACGATCACGTATGTCATCAGCGGTTCTGTCAGGTAATGTCGGTCCTTGCTGGTTGTCAAGTCACGCGGGTGCGAGAAGCCATATTTAAATGTTTTATCTTACAAGTGCCACCAGTGCAGCTAACTGGGTTATCAAATGCCGGCCATGTCTCTCACTGTCTATGGTGAGAGGCATGTAAAAGAACCATTGCTGATTTTCGTCAAGAGTAGCTGCATAGCCGTCAGCGTGTTTCTGCCCTGCGATGACCTGGCGAGCTGTCCGGGGTGTACTCTGCCCTCGCCCAGAGTCGGCTGAGATGGGTGCCAGCCTCCCCCGTGACCCTAATTAGGATTAAGCGGTTCAGAAAATGACATGACATCTTACAAGTGTACTTAAATAATTTAATACAAATTAAACATTATAAAATGCGAGGGAATAAAAAAACAAAACAAAAAAAAAAAACCACAAAACACCATATCCTGTTGTTTAGAACTGTAAATTTTGCTGTCATGACAACGTGATGTCAACACTTCAGAACTCTTTATACAAATATGACATACAATCAAAAACATACAAAATGACACTTTGTAAATCCTCTAACTTGCTATTTTGAGTAACATATGCGATGAATAATTAAAATGCATTCTGACGCACCCTCACCATGTGGAGATGTTTCAAAAACGGCTTGAGGCAACGTCTTTCTCAGTTCAGAGACTCCAATGGCGTGGTCAACTTGAACTACTTTTGGACTAAAGAAAAGAAATTTAAAAAAAAAAAAAAAAAAAAAAAAAAAAAAAAAGCTGGGTCAGCATCATCTAAAAGAAGAATGTAATTTAAATTCAAATAAACAAATGGAATTCAATGTGTGACCACATTCACTGTGCACCAACAGATACTACATAATCTGACTCGTTTGTGTACACCATCAAAAATGATTCAACGTACAGATTTGCTGGGAACATGGCTCCATGGATGGACTTTAACCCAATGTTGTACAAACGAGACTCAATCTTTAGTTGGCCACTCCAGGGTTGGTAATGAAATGCTGAAATTAAAGGGCTTCAATGAAATGCCAGAAATGGAAGCACAACAGAAAACATTGCAAATAAAAATTCTGGCATAGAATATAATAAATCAGAGTGAAAAGTTTAAATGAAAACAATGCTTACATGATTTTTCTTGGCTAAAAAACAAAGGAGAAAGAAAAAAAAACACCTTTAAACATTTGCACAGCATTTACATAACCTATATATTTACATGAATGCCAGGTGATGAGAACAAAAGCTGTAGAAGAGTAGTCAAATTTCAAATTTGTCCCTTATTTAAATCACATTATATTTACAAACCTAGAAGGAGCAAAAATGCATAGGCAAAAAAAAAAAAAAAAATCACTAGTGATTTTACTTGTATGTTACTTTTAATTTTACAGTAAAAACTGGAAGCATAATGATCTAAAATACATCTAGAAAACCACAACAATATAGTCAAGAGGTTCATCAAAAATTAATGTTCACATCACACACAAGCTCAGAGACTGGTTATGGTTGTCGGTGAAATTTATATATCTTCGGTGAGCTACAGAGATTTGCCAGACAGGAATGCTAGGGTAAGGGGGTAAGGGGTGACTCACAATTTAGCAATAAGGGCGCGAAATAGTGAAACTTTTTTTCCGGCTGTTTTTGGTTTTGGCTGGCCGAAAAAAATGCATGGTCTCATTGAAAACCTTCAGATAGAGATTATCACGTGACCCTGCACTGGCTGTGCATCGTGTATTGTATTGAACCTGCCCTTAAAGTGTAAATAAAACAAATCCAAGTGCTTTCTTTAATGACTTTTTGCACTTTTATTTCTCTGTATATTTTACATGTAACCTCCATTTGAATGTGTCGAGTCCAGTGGGTCCGGTTGAATTAGATTTGTATTCCAGCTTGAGCTGCTCAGCTTTGGTTTATGGGACAGCCACTATTTCAGCCTTGAAGGTGTGTGTGTGTGTGTGTGTGAGAAAACCTGTGCCTTCCTCTACGATTTGTTCATTCCATGTTAGATCGGAGCATAATTACCTGTTAGAGGTTTTTAATAATTAAACCTGGGGAGTTATTATTTGTTGTGGACGCGCATAACAGACTAGATCAGCTTTCCGACTCGCGCTGATAAGGGAAAATCCCATATTATATCAGAGGATTGATTATGTGGGAAATCCAAGTTAATCTAGTTATTCCAGGAAAAGTAAATTAAAAAAAATACAGCAATAGATTACTGCATAGCCTATATATATTTCCCATATGTCCCCTCTAATACATCCCAAAGAATCAGATCATGTGCAAATGGAACAGACCTGAGATCTGCGTTCCTCTGCCTATTGTGAAAAGCAGCTTGAGCAGTAAGTACACTGACACCGGAACAACCATTTATATTTACAAATAATATTATATTTTTATAATACGTGTGTGAGATGGCAAGAGGCACATTGCATGTAGGAAATTTGCAGATTTTTTTGCTTTTAAAACAAAAGTGTAAATAGAGGAGCACAGGACTCCCGCTGGCCGCCTCTTTATAGAACAGGAGGATTTGCGTGACCTGCGCATCATTTCGTAGGTTTTTCTTTGTAAAAAAATTGGTGGATTTGTGTGACGTCATAATTTCATGGGTTTTTTTTTGTCAAAATGGGGGGATTCACGTGACGTGCAAACATCAGTCGCTTGAGCCGTTCAAAAAAAGCAAAAAGGGGCAAACTGCTTCCGAAGCTCTTCGCTCGCATTTGAGCCATTCTGAATTCGCACCAAATTTTGAGCTCAGGCAAAACTTTTTTCAAGACCCCGAAAACGGACCATTTACCTCAAATTCAACCGACTACCTCTGAAAATATATTCGGTTATCCTCTAACTAAAATTGGTTTGTACATTCGGCCGCAATTGCTCACATGTGAGCTAGGCTTCATTCGACTAACCTGGCGGGGTGGAGGAGTCGGGATTGGGGGTGGGGTGTTTTCAGTTCAAAGCAGTCTAGCCATTCAAAATAGTAATAACACACTGTGTGTATGTGTTTTGTTTTTTTGCACCATTCTGTAAAAACACACAAGCTAAGCAGTTTCTGCATGCTATTTTTCAACATTTGGGTGTTTGCTGTTAACCCGAATTGAAGCACTTGATCTTTGATCTGTATCTCCATGATTTTATGCATTGTGCCAAACCACGCCTGCTGTTGTATGCACATGTGCGAGCGCACACACACACACACACACACACACACACACACACACACACACACACACAGTCCTTGCCCCCCTCTTGTTTTCAGTTCAACTGTAGTTATAGAAAACCAATGTCCTACTCCATCAGATGCAGCAAATTTTGCATACTTATCAGATGATTTGAATAATAGCACTAAATAATACTGACCTTTTCTCCTTCAGCTCAACGGAGATGGCAGTTTTCCCATAGGAGAAAGCCACAATAGCGAATGGGCACACATGCCTTGGGCATGGCTCAACCTTTTCCCCTCCATCGAGCAGCTCATACAGATAATACTGAAAAACAAACTTAACTCAGCAAGGCACAAAAAGTTTTTTTTTTCTTTTTTTTTCATTCATATACCTACTGGAGCAATCACATAAACAGACAATTAACCCTTACAACCAGCATAGATAGTGTAAATCACACAAAACGACAAGATAAAAACCAAAGCCATGAGGATAAGAATGAACATAAATGCAACATCGCATTCACCCCAAGCTCCCCAACCCAAATTATTTGCTCCATGTTCCCGTTCAGAGCCAATACTTCAGCTCAATCGCCTGGTTTCTCTACAGCTGGCAAAAATAGCTTGGTGTAAATGGATACAGAACAACCTCACACCTTATATTCAGTTTCAAATAATATATTTCTTATACAGTTTTCTGTTAGTAATGTTCTAAAAGGTAGCTATGGTTGAAGATAATAAAGGGTAGTAATACGTACTGTAAAACCTGAGAGACAGGTTTAGGTAATGGGGGTGGTGGAGGGTGAGGGACGGTTGGGGGTGGTGGGGTGGGGTCCTTATTAGTAAGCACTTATTTATACATGTGGGAGTCATTTATATACACAAACATGAATCTCGAGAATGTTGAGTACTGAGATGTTTAGTGTACATAATAGCTGGATTCTACTTCTTTAGAGGTCTAAGGTGTGTGTGTGTGTGTGTGTGTGTGAGAGAGAGAGAGAGGGAGAGAGAGAGAGGGAGAGAGAGCGCTGAATTGGACAAACAAAGAGACGAGAGTCACCTGAGTCCTTTCAAATGCTAGAAAGGAGCTGGTAGATGCACACACTGCTCGGAGTTGCTCTGATACATGGCAGTCAAAGCCGGCAGTTGGAGGTGTGAACTTTTGTGTGTAGTTTTCTGTCACCTCCTTCACTCGACCCTATTGACAAGATCAAGCTTTTTTTTTAATGGTATTTGTATCATAAAAAACAACTTACATATACATGCATACATATACACACACACACACACACACACACACACACATATATATATATATATATATACACATACACACACATACGGTAATGTGTAGTGAAGATTATACACCACCACTTTTGTTTAATAGGGCTCCTAATAAAATGAAGTAAAAATTACTTCTCTATAATTTTTTGGGTGAAAATGTATTGAACAATGCTACTGTATGCCGTGAAAACCAAAATAATAATTCTGACAAGTATATTGAGGTAAAATACCAATTTTTCAGAAAAATTAAAAAGGTGTTGCAAATTTTGGTTTTGCTGACTTTTGCACAGCATGAATGAACTTCAAACCATATGGAATGGTTTAGCAAGTGAAGAAATTAAAAAAATACAGTGATGCAATGATGATTATACACTTAACAAAATGAAGATAAATCAGAAACCAAGTACTATAAGTATTCATTTTATGTAATATGGGATCATATTGATGAGAATAAGTAAACAAACAACAATATATAGTAATAATAAAAATAACAGTCTCTCGCTCTCTCTCTCTCTCTCTCTATTTTTTTTTTAAAGAAAAAAAGTAAATATTTATTGTGGCCACCCTTTACTTTGATTACAGCATTTAACCTTTCAGGCATCGTGTTCACATATTTTTATTTCTTCACTCCCTAAACCGTTCCCTATGGTTTGAAGTTCATTTATGCATGGCAAAAAATAAATAAATAAATAAAATAAAATAAACTAAAATAAAAAAAAAAGAAAAAATTCTATATTTTGTATAAATGTTATATAAAATATACTTTTCAGAATTATTTTTTTGGTTCTCATTGCCTGCAATAGCATTGTTCAATACATTTTCACCAAAAAATAGAGAAGTAATTTTTTACTTTTTATTAGGAGCCCTTTTAGACAAAAGAGGTGGTGTATAATCTTCACTGCACACTTCTGTGTGTGTGTGTGTGTGTGTGTGTGTACATACACACACACACGCCTAAAATACATACACAAGCACACAGTTGTATTTATTTATTTACCTTTATCAACTTGAACAGAACAATGTACCCCGTCTTGCCATCATACCAGCGTTTTATATCAAGGCAGTCGGAGTACTTTGAGATATACACCCCTGTTTTGAGGACAGATAATATACATTTAAATTCAACACCACCAGTCTTCCTGTACACTCTGATAAATCCTTGCATTAAAAAAATTAAAAATTCTGTATACTATGATCTAATGGGGGCTCGTTATAACAGTCTTCTTTTGCTTTAATTCTTCTGAACCAAAGGACTTCTTGGGCTCCTGTTCAAGTTTGAAGCCATTTTACAATATGAAAAAAAAATTACATAATAAAGTTCTGATGTAATATGTGGCTTCATCTTTTAGCAGAACCTGCTGTATATACTTGTATTTTTTTACTAAATGCAACTGTTTTGTCTTTTCTTGCTCCAACATGTTGTAGTTCCATGCTAAATGCCATAATTTTCAGGTAAAACCAGTTCAATGGCATGAGTGTGGGTGAGGCAATGCACAAGATCAGCAAAAAAAACTGAGACAGAGTTTACGCAACACGTAACAATCCTACGGAGGAAAAACACTTTTAGTCTATGTCAAATCTGCTCAGTAAACACTATTAATCCAAAACCACTTCTAAAAATCAATGACGCATCTTTTAATGTGTGTTCTGATTTTGTATATTTGTATACATTTGTATTTTGTATTATCTATTTTTAAAACGAAGGCGGTGGGATAATGATGGTACTTCTTATTCAATTTCAGTTGATTTCCTGAGGAAATAACATATCTGGACCGATCAGATCATGCCAAGACTGTTGTAAGGACATGAAGGAAGCAAATGTGCAGATGACCTCATCTATGTTAAAAAAAAAAAAAAAAAAAGAAGGAGTGGCAGGGAAATGAAGTGAAAAAGTGTGTAAGAACGAAAGAGTGAGCTAATTTCAGGTCTAGTAATAATCCTTTCCTGTAATGTGTAGAATGTGTTTCAGGGAAAAGTGTGGTGGTAATTTAGCAGATCTGATTAAGTCTCCAATCCTATCCAAGTCTAATCAGCTCTCCTATCCTCTCCAAATCATACCTAAGGAAACTGGAGTGCTGTGTTTGCTATATACTAGCACAGCTAACTGAATTACTAGGCAACAACCCAAACAAATAAACAGCAAATGTAGGCATACATGTGTATTGAACATTAGCTTTGTAGCAATAAACATGCCTCAGTTTCATTTTCAAGTTCCACGAACATAAGCTGAATTGCTCTATAAGCCCTTTGAGCCCAACAACACTTTTTGTTTCTATTTCACTTTCTAAGGCAGATAAAGTTATACAATCAAACTTTCACTTTCTAAACCAAATGACTGCATGGCCAGTGCACATCAGATGCTAAGAGCAAACTTTCACCTTTTTTTTTTTTTAATATATATGCAATGATGCCAGGGAAACACTTCATGATACTGTGATTCCTTATTTATACGCTGAGCTGGTGAGTTGGGAAGTTTTCAGACTGTGCTATTGAGGTTTACTGTATGTACTGAACTGTGTCTCATATGTTGTATTAATAGTTACAATGTATATGAAACAGTCTATACGTTTTTGTATTTGCTCATATGTACTACAGGAAACTGAAACCAATTTTCCTCATTGACCTGATTTCAGTTTCGATGCTACTGTAGAGAAAGGCCTCTCAATGCATTGTAATATACAACAAAGCTTTTCATGTTGAATAAAACTTGTCTGTGTGGACAAGAAAAGAAAAAAGAACGCTACCACAGAACATTCAAGGCTGTTTAATAACAGTTGTTGGCTTTGTAGTGCTTTTAGATCAAGTTGAAAATCTATATTCCAAATAGCACAAGGTTAAAAAAAGGCAGACACACCCAGAATATTCTCAGAATATCAAGCACGGATGGAATGATAGTTACCCTTTGAACAATCTCCAAGAGTGGTGCACTTTCCTTGCCCAACAATTAGGCCTGTGTCAGCAAGTCTGTTTGCCTTTAAACGAATGAACAGATAGTCAGGAAATTCATGGACTTATAAACTGGTTTTAAGTACAGCTCCGAGATGTATGCATGTACCCTGGAGTTGTCGTCAAGCAACAAGAAGCCAAACGACTCCCCGAGTTCCTCTTCGGAATAACCCTTTTCACGCTTTTCCACACAAAAAGCAGTATACTGTAAGAAAATTGGCACAGAAAAAAAAATTAATAATAAAAAAAAAAACCCTATGGTGAAGTTTTTGAAAGACTGTCAAAGTAAAATATCACAGATGACACACAGAAGCTGTAAAATTAAAATCACATGGCTACTTACTCTTTTTTGTAGAGCTGCATTATTAACCAACTGTGCAGAATTGTAGGTGAAAGACTCTTTGGACTCCTCGTACAAATAGTTGTTACGAAGAGGAGCTAAAATACTGTTTTCAAAGGTTACTGAGCCAGGAATCACTGGCTCAAGAGGACCTGCAAACACAGAGGAATCTTACGTGATTCTTCAGTTTATCCCAACATAGTTCGACTACCCATTTACAACTTATTTGATTCCAGCCATAAAGGGTAATTAAACCCAAACAACAACAACAACAAAAAAACAAGTAGGCAACATCGTACCCAGAAAAGTCGCATTTGATTCACGTGTATCAGTAAATTTGCATAAGAATAATGTTGAGTTATACCATTCATTCATGTAAATGAGCCAATGTTTGTCTGATGTATGTAAACAGAAGCTTGTATTAAGTGTAGATGTGCCCACTTTTATTTTATTCATAAGTTTACTAGTTTATATTTGACTTGTTAATATCTGTATACTGTTATTTTTTCCATCAACATGCCATACCTGGGGGATTCACGTCTTATTCTCATGATTTCACAGCCTTTTCAAATTGGCTAATTCAATCTATCAAATGGATTTTAGCAGATTGCCACCTCAATAAATACAAGTAAAAACCACCTGATAATGAAAATATATATGTTCATATGTAACAGAAGCATCTGGAAGGCCTGCCTTTCATTTCAGTTTAAGGTTTTTCCACTGCACTAAAATACAACTGCACAACCATTTTGAAGTTTAAAACGTACTACAAAGGAGAAAAAAAAATTAGAGAAACTTGGACTGTCCAAATGCACAAAGACATTGCAAATGTTGAGAGGCCACAAGCTTAAGCTAGCAACCGTATTCTTTATTCTAATTGTTAACTGTTATTTCACTGGAAGTTAAACTTGCAGGTCAACAAAATTCTGACAGTGTGATGTTTGTAATTTTGAAGATTTCGGCACTGCAAAGTATAAGCTCCTTCATGCATGTGCTGCAAAAGTCGTGTGCTACCTCTACCCTGCTACGCTATACAAATACATAGCTGGATTCAATCACCAAAAATAACACTTTGTTTTTATGAAGACAGGTGCACAACTTGAAGTCGGCTTACCAATCTGCCATTCTCTACAGGATAACTAAAAAAGTTTATCACGTATTACCACAAAAATTTCAGAATGGTTTAATTTACTCAGAAAGAATTGTGGTAAGACATGATCAAATTTTTTTTAGTCATCCTGTAGAGAACGCCAGACTGGAAGCAGACAGAGGAGGAAGAACATTAGCAAAACCAAGAAATACCCAACACATAACAAATAGTTACATTTCAGCAATGCTCATTATTTTCTATTTTTTTAGTCTGAGGTTACACAATGACATTTCAGTTCATATTTTATAATATTATTTATTTATCTATCCAACCTTCTTCCCAAGAGAGTGCTCTTACTATATTTATATTATGTTTAAAGATTTCAGTACTGTATTTACTTGTATAATAAATATAGACTATATTTATAGTTTTAATGGCTGTGTTCTGAGGATCACGTGTATAAAAATGTGTATAAACATGACAATTATCACCTGCTTTTCTGACTACAAAGAAAGTGACAGAAAGGTCTAGATATATACTATGAAAATGCAAGTGTGCGTGTTTATGTACGTATATACACACACGTGCGTGTGTGTGTAATAATATATAAAACAGGAAAACTAAATAAGTTGTATAAGATCACATTTTAAATATCCAGAAAGGGGCATTTCAGTATTAACCCCGGGTTGCATTTTATTATTGGCGACCTCCTGTATACATGCAAACAACAAATCCGGGCTGCTGTCATGTTTTTAATATCTATTAGACACTGATTACTTAACAGAAGAGTATTTATAGTGAATCTTTTGTGTTTTGACATGTTTCTTAAGTATAAAACACAGTGCTGTTGATTGTTCTTGGTTGTATATCTAGTTAAAAAGTCTGTTTATTTATTTATTTAGGGGGTCAGTTTCATGCCAGAATTTGTTTCCAAATCCATTTCCATGTCAGGAGAACAAAATGTTTTGCCTCAGTACTGGGTAACAGATGAAAAGTACCAGGTTTTTCTTTTCTTTTTTAAACACTGAGGCAGTGTTTCAGAAAAGCCTGAAGTAGTTTTAGCTCTCTCTGTATTACATTACTTCACATTAATAGTCAGCATGCATGTTACAGAATGCAGTCTTTCCACCAAAGTAACACATTTATTACAGTCAAAACAATAAATATCATTTCAGCTGCCTTAAAGACAGACTTTATGTTCTAGTGAAACCCATTATTACAGTCAATAATCTTGTAGAAAGTCATTTTTCTGTTGAGAGCTACATAAACAGGCCAACACAACTTTAGCCAGTTAGCTTGCTAACCCCCTGAAATCGTTTCCCAGATCATACTAAACACTTACTTGCCACGCAGTCATTACACACTTACAAGAACAGCCAGGAAATGTATATACTGTCTTTATTCATCTTAACAATCATGTACTTTCATGAGGAAAACGGAAAGAGGAGGACGTTCACCTTCTTTCGATATAGTAGTGTCATTCTCCATGAAGGCGAGGCATTGGTTGGCGTTTCTGCTTTTCCTTTTGGTGTAAGATCACTTAGATTTCCGTCTCATCGCTCTTCAGAGAAATATAGACCCTCCCCAAGAAAACAAACCAAAAGATTTAAGTTCTAACACTCATCCCAAGGAAACCATGCTTTCTGTAGCTGGGGTGGGTTTTTTTTCTTTCTCCTAGCTCGGCTGAAAACTGGTCCAGGTCTCAGCTTTCAAGGATAGCGACTGTTGTGCAACCAGGAAGTGAAGCTAGCATAGCATAGCATAGCATAGCATAGCTAGCTTTAGTGCTAAACCGTCTAAGGTTGGGCGTAACTAGAAAATTAGCAGCTTACAACCAATCTGGGACAATCGGTTTGAGTGCGCTTTACGTGGTAGTTATGATTAAAACGCATATATACAGTCGACGTGCTCGAAATTGGGTGTAACGGTGAGCGCTTCACCTTTAACGGACGGTCTCTCTCACCCTGTCGAAACGTCGAGAATCGAAAAAGAAACAGAAAGTTAAACGCAACCGCGCCGCCATTTTCCGTCGCAGGCAGACTTGCTGTTTCGGTTTCCTGTCACTGGTAGTCGCGCTAGAGCGTTAAACTGAAACCGTTGACATGCTATCTATAGATATGTCACTGTCACACTTTCACTCATGTGCTGAACCGCTTAATGCTACTAGAGCCGCAGGGAGGCTAGTGCCTATCTCAGCCACTGGGCGAAGGCTTGGTACACCCTGAAGAGCTCGCCAGAACAGTGCAGGGCAACACACACACACACACACACACAACCGTTCACACTCACAGCCAGGGTCGATTAGGGTAATGTGCATGTCTTTGGACTGTGTGAGGAAACCTTAGTGCCCGGAGGAAACCCACACAAGCACCGGGAGAGCATGCATACTCCATACAGAGACGCCTGAGCCCGGGAGTCGAACCCATGACCAGTTTTCATGTGAGGCGGACGTGCTGACCACTATGCTAACATAGTATTAGCATTTGTTTATATTTTTGTATAAGGACGTTTAGTGGTCATGGTTCTCAATCGTCAAAATTTGTATTTTTTGGGGGATTTCCCCCCATTTTTCTCCATAATTTGTTCGTATCCAATTCGTATCCATCGACTATTCATCGTATCCATCAACTATTGCCTTCCCCATCACACAACCACCACCGACCGGGGTAAGCATGCCCCCTCCGTGACATTCGATGCTACCGCCCGCCTCTTTTCCAACTGCTGCGCATGCGGGGCGGCCTAACACACTCGGAGGGAAAGCGCTATCCGCAGGGGAAGGGAAGTGAGCGTACGCCATCCCTCCCTCCCGTGAGAGCTCGGCCAATTAGCTCCCATGGACTCCCGGTCACGGATGGCTGTGGCATCAATCCAGATTCGAACTTGCGATCTCCAGGTTGGTAGTCGCGCACCTTGTCGATGCCCCACACTCGGAGGGAAAGCGCTATGAGCTCACAGACACCCATGATTAGGGAAGTGAGCGTATGCCATCCCTCCCTCCCGTGAGAGTTCAGCCAATTAGCTCCCATGGGCTCCCGGTCACGGATGGCTGTGGCATCAATCCGGATTCGAACTTGCGATCTCTGGGTCAATAGTCGCGCACCTTGTCGATGCGCCACTCGGGAGCCCCGTGCTGGTTATCTCTGACTAACAATGACAATAACATTCCCAAACATCTTGCAATGTTGGTAAAGCCAAGATATTCCTGCCGGCACGGTGGCGAAGTGTTTAGCATGTCTGCCTCACAGCAAGAAGGCCCTAGGTTCAAGGCATTTCTTTTGTGGAGTTTGCATGCTCTCCACATGCTTGCATGGGTTTCATCCTGGTACTCCAGTTTTCTCCCACATTCTAAAGTGGTCTAGGTGTGAGTGTGGATGTGAGTGTGTTTACCCTGCAATGGTCTGGTGAGTTGTTTAGGGTGTACCATGCCTGCTGGCTGAGATAGGCACCAGCCTCCCCACAACCCTAGTACGATTAAGTGGTTAGGCAAATGAGTGAGATATTCCTGACCCCTGAGAATGCAGAGCAGAGATCCATCTTTATATTATGTGTATTGTAACTTTATTAATTATGCAAACTTTGTTCCTTTAAAGGTGGACATGCACTAGTGAATACTCTATGCGTTCTATCTTCTAGGATCAGGTTTCCTGGTGAAAACACCCCAGCTCATGGGATTAGTGTCTCTTAATCATTTTGTTTAGTTTTTTTGTCTGTTTACAATAGCAATAACAAGACCATGTGACCAGAGGAACGACCTTGCGTGAGTGTGATAACTTGGCAGTGCAACACCAATTTATAGAAAGTGGAAAAGTTGCACCCCCCAGGCTTTGGAATAATCTTCCCCTCCACATCAGATCTTCT
This sequence comes from Neosilurus mollespiculum, assembly GCA_030014195.1. Taxonomy (NCBI): domain Eukaryota; kingdom Metazoa; phylum Chordata; class Actinopteri; order Siluriformes; family Plotosidae; genus Neosilurus; species Neosilurus mollespiculum. The sequence continues at coordinate 6,698,750 of JAQMYF010000015.1, forward strand.
CCTTCTATTAAGATTTTTGAAAAAGGACAACGACTCACTTCTTCTCCTCTAACTTTCAAAGTGTGCGATTATATGGCTGGTGGTGGTAACCCTGAGTTTACACTAGTGCACAATGCCCAGGATCTCCACGATTTGAGTGTATCGCGAGGACAATGTGCCCCAGTGTAAACCCAGGGTAGCTGAATATTTAATCATCTATTTCTGCATTATTGTTTGTACTGTGTTTATTTTATTCCTTTTGTACAGCACTTTGGCTCAACATCTGCTTTTTTAAATGTGATATATAAATACATTTGACTTGGTTGAAAGTAGCTCACCATATTGAACCAGCTGCTTCACAATATAGCAAAAGTTCTCTGTGATCTTTGGACAATCCGAATGATGTCTTCGCACGGCCGGGATGTCATGAACACCATTCCTTTCCTCGGGTACATGGAGAAGCTGTAACGCAGCATTCTCAGGTGGACACATGGATAGAATGTATTTGAGAACATATGGAATTTTTTCAGTACTTTTTTGGACATGACTTTGGCTATGAAATCATTATCTGACATCCAGTGCCCTAGGATTGTTCAATTCACATTGGAAAATATCTCTCAATGTAGTACATACAGTATGTCAAATTGATAGTTAAATTGGGTACAGTTTCTCTGACCTGAGGTGTTAATTAAACTAGCCATGGTGACAAACACGTGGTTTACTATAGTGGCATTGTTTGGATGATGTTTGAGTTCATGAATCAAGAGACAAGTAGCCTTCTCTATATCTTTCTCTTCTCGTAGAGCTATACAGATAAAAGTGAAAGTGAAAGAAAATTGGGCTTTACTCCTAGCATGTGTCCATGTTTATGCAGTAAAAATGAAAGCATGTCCTTGGTTTCTATATCTAAGCTGTACTTTATTCCCTTGAATAATAATAATCTGTAGAGCAGCACAAAAGCATTCTGTCTCAACAGCATCTAAAAATGAATCTGGAGCTCCACAGCCTTAAGAGATCACATGGACTGAAGTGAACTTTACACAATAACATGTATAATAAAATCAACAATCACAACAGAACTCTATCAGAACACCTTTAATTATGTGGTCAGACTAGGTTTATTGGTGATGTAACTGTTATTACAATGACCTTTGTCCAGTGTACATTGAGTTTACAGCAAGGGATGATGATATCAATACTTGATGAACAGTGTCCAGGTTCACAATCAGTTCACAGGCCTTTTCTAACAAAGCATACAGATATGAGAGCAAAGCTGTAGAATTTGGACATCCCATCAATAACTGAAATGGCAGCTACAGAATGCAAGATACCTCTGCCATGCAGCATAATGTGTACTGATAATGTAGCATATAGGCCTTATATGGGTACTGGTTTTAATTACCAATAAATTGGTTAATTACCAATAAATGTCAGCACTCCTCAAAGTTATGAGAATTCAAATATTATATTATGACCCTAATTTGACCTTTCAATGTAATTCATGATCAAAGGTAATTGTTGACGTTAAAAACTGTCCTTCTATGGTTTCCTATTTTCTTAGCACTTTATCAAGGTATTGACACCAAAAAATCCTCTGACCTTGGTTTTTGTCCTTTCAAGGTCACTCACGGTCAAAGATAATTGTGTTATTTGAAAACATGTACATGGTTTCCTATTTGTCCCTCATTGCATGTCACTTTTTCTTCTGTGAGACGAGCTATTTCATTTGGGAAATGTCCAATTCCCAAAATGTTTGACCTTGCTCTGACCTTGACCTTTGACCCAGATATTCCAAAATTGAATAATATCTTGAACTCATTTTGGGTAGTGTCCCCACCAAGTTTGAAGGAATTTTGGTCACAGTCAAAATTAACAACAAAACAATTTTGGTCATAGGTAACTATCAATTATTTGTGAAATTTCTCACACCTGAACTAAAATGTATTTCACTTTTGTACGTTTCTCAACCGACAGCAAGTGAATGTGAAAAAGAGAAAGATTCCATTCTGTGTGCATCTCACTGAAAAGCACACACACACACACACACACACACACACACACACACACACACACACACACACACCTCTCTAAATTTACTCTTGGCCAATTCCCACCAACAAGCCAGTTCTCCCCTGTCATAAAACGGGTATCATCTGGGACGTGCAGAGGCTATCACATGCTTCCTCCATGACATATGAAGCCAGCATTTTATATGCATGAGCTCACAGACGCCCATGATTGGCTTTTGTTACTGTGACTGACAGAGAAGAAAGCGTGTCCAATTTTTCTCTCTTGAAGAGCATCGCCAATTTTTTTCCCTTGGAGTCCTGTCCGTGGACGGCTGTGGCGTCGTCAGGATTTGAGCTCACAATCTCTGAAATATTGAGTGAACCCTTTTCTGTTGTGCCACTCAGGAACTCATGCAACAGTCACAATGCAACATGTCACTGTGATACACAGCCAGTGTCTGATTTCAAACTGAATGACTGTAATAATGACTACGTTCATTTCATAACCAACAAAAGTAATCAAAGTGTGACATTCACTGTGTAATGAAATCCCATGTAGCTAGCATGGTTTTATATATCTTTAAGCTAACTTTATATCTGTATTCTTTAAAGTACCTTTTTTCATAGCATGATTGCGTGATGATAAGACGTAGATAAGACTAAAAAGTATATTAGCACTTTTGCATGTTGTTTTGTTAAAATATATTTATGCCTGTACCATTTAAATATGTTAAACTGCAGACATACTCAGTTTTTTAGTCTTCTTTGGCTTCTTTCTGAAAACGAAACTTGCAGTGCTGAGATTGTGGAATGACGTGCCCCTGCACGTGAGACAGGCCCCATTGTTACCGACTTTTAAGTCACATCTTAAAACGCATTTCCTCTCCTTGGCCTTTGGGACCACTTGAGGGTTTATCTATTATGGTTTTAGTACAGAAGTACTTATATATCTATTGTTTTTATATGTATTAAATTGTTTATTATGTTTTAGTCCTCTGTACAGCACTCACTGGATAAATGTAAGGATTCGGACATCAAATACACACAGCAATTAATACTTTGTCCACACAGGAAATACACTTCTCCTTGATATACTGTCCCAAAAAATCAGATAAGATAGCTTATACAACAGATTCTAAACATAAATGGTTACATAATTGTTAAGTCTTTATTATTTATTTTATTATTATTGGTGTGTATGTTTGTTTGTATGTATAGACAGATTAGAAGCAGTTGTATGACCTGGAATGATTTCAGCTGAACACAAGCTGACCCAAAGTTGGTCACCACAGGAGAAGTCACACCCTGTACTACATCATTTCTGCCCAAGGCTATCATGAAAACAATGGACTTTTATATCAGTTAAAGTTAGAGACATTATATCACTATTTACATTTACAGCATTTATCCAGAGCGACTTACAGAAGTGCTTTAAAGTCACTATCAGTGAACATATTCTTATACTGGTTCATCTGGACATAGACTAGGTCTAACGTCAGTCAAATTCAGTGCATTTTCCCCTGGTCTCTTGGCAGAAGGAGGGACCAGTCTAGCAGTGCTAGAGGATCTGAGAGAACGCAGTGCAGTGCGAGGTGTGATAATTGCCTTGAGATAGGAGGGTGCAGGTCCATTTTTGGCTTTGTAGGCAAGCATTAGTGTTTTAAATCTAATGCGAGCAGCTACAGGAAGCCAATGGAGAGATCGTAGCAGTGGAGTGGTGTGTGAAAATTTGGGAGGGTTTAAAACAAGCCGTGCAGCTGCATTCTGGATCAGTTGAAGAGGTCGAATTACACTTAAAGGTAGACCTGCCAGGAGTGAGTTGCAGTAGTCTAGTCTTGAGGTGAAAAGGGACTGAACAAGTATCTGAGTGGCCTTAGTGGAAAGAAATGGACGAATCCTTTGAATGTTAAAGAGGAGAAATCAACATGACCGAGAGAGATTAGTGATATGAGAAGAGAAGGACAGGCAATTGTCCATGGTTACTCCAAGGCGTCATGCAGTGACTGAAGGATGGATCACAGAGTTGTCCAAGGAGATTGCAAGATCTTCATGTGGGGATGGGTCAGCTGGGATGAACAGCAATTCAGTCTTGCTGGGATTAAGCTTCAGCTGTTGAGCTGCCGTCCATGCAGAGATCCATGCAGAAACCTCAGTGTCTGAGAGAGGCAAAAAGAGAAAAAGTTGAGTGTCATCTGCATAGCAGTGGTATGAGAATCCATGTGAGGATATGACATCACTGAGAGACCTACTATAAAGAGAGAACAGAAGTGGACCAAAAACTGAGCCCTGGGGAACGCCAGTGGAAAGTTGGCATGGAGAAGATGTGGATCCCCTCTATGTAACCTGATATGACCGACCTTCCAGGTAGGAAGCAAACCATTGCCATGCTGAACCACAATTTCCTAGACTCTTGAGGATGGACAAGAGAGTCTTGTGGTTGACCATGTCAAATGCTGCTGAAAGGTAGAGGAGAATGAGGACTGATGACATCTTGGCTGATCTTGCAGCATGTAGCTTCTCTGTGACAGCCAAGAGTGCAGTCTCTGTGGAATGTGCTGCTTTATAGCCAGATTGATTAGGGTAAAGGAGGTTATTCTGCAAAAGATAGAAACACATTTGGTTATAAATAGTGCATTCAAGAATTTTAGAAAGGAAATAAAGAAGTTATATTGGTCTGTAGTTGCTGATGTCCGATAGATCCAGAGAGGGTTTCTTTAAGATGGGTAGAACCCTGGCTCTTTTGAATTTTGTTGGTACATGACCAGATGATATAGAGTTATTGATAATAGTGGAGGTAAAAGGGAGAAGGTCTTGTGAGATAGTCTGGAGTATTGTGGAAGGGATTGGATCCAGTGAGCAGGTGGTAGGATTGCATGATGAAATGACTTGCTGGATGTCTTCAGTTGTGAGATTGGAAAACTGTGCAAGGGAAGGAGAAGTGGAATCTACACTGAGTAGTGTAGGAGATGGGGTGAGAGTGAATGTCTGACAGATTTGTTTAATCTTCCCATCAAACTATTTGTACTCTTCATACTTTGAAATTAAATAAAATTCCTTCTTCAGTACTTGTGACAGAACATAAAGCTGAATCTCCTTCATGTCTATATAAGTCACCATAAACTCTGGGATATAGAACAAACACTGTAAGTAGGGAATTAAGCTCCCTGGGATCATGCTTTGATGAAAATTATCAAAGACAGGGAGGTGTGATGATGTTAACACTTTACTTTCTTGGTTGGTATAATATGCCTTGAAGGAAGCATGTTATGACCTTCGCTCTCCCTGGTTGGTAGCTGTCGTGTGATGGGAAAGAGCTGTACTCAGTGGGAGTTGACTATGACTCAGTCAAGGAGAAAATGTAAGGGGCACAGTGGCTCAGTGGTTAGCATTGCAAGAACAACTTGCCTTACAACAAGAAGGCTCTGGGTTTGAATATTGGCCAAGGACCTTTCTGTGTGGAGTTTGCATGTGCTCCCTGTGCTTGTGTGTTTCCTCCAGGTTCTCCAGTTTCCTTCAACAATCAAAAGACATGCACATTAGGTTAATTGTATGTAGATTGAATGCTACCTCTGCCAGGGAGGTAATATTTTAATCAGTGTGGGTTTATTTGTTTGTTTATCAGTCTGTCTCTTTGTCTATCTCTCTCTCTCTCTCTCTGTGTGTGTGTGTGTGTGTGTGTGTGTGTGTGTGTGTCAAACACATCCCATTTGAATGAAATTTGCTATGTATATTCAGGATGAGAAGCTTTGATATCAGACCAAGTTTTATCTGGATCTGATTCAGAATGTGCATTTGGTAGCAATTTGAATTTAACATGGAAAATCCCATTCCAAGTGTGGTAGTACAGAAAGCCCAGCAGGGGGTGCTGTGTACTTAATTTTTATGGCTTGGCAGAGGTTTGTGCTCTCCAAGTTCTACTGCTTGTTTTTGTGTTAGCCCTGCAACAGACTGGCAATCTGTTCACAATACATCCTGTCTCAACCCTACCGTTATCTAGGATTGGGTCCAACTTCCTCTGTGGATTGATTTGACTTACTGGTCTAGCCTGTAGACAGCTTTCTAAATGAACATAATATAGGGTGTGTAAATTGAATAGATGTTTCTGAGTTAGAATACATTCCCCAAACACTGTCAAGCCCTTCACGGAATGGTAGCCCAGTGACTCCTTGAGAAAGAGTCCACTTAATTGAATGTAGTGAACAACCACAAAAAAATTGTTTGACATGAGCTTCATTTGACAGTACCACGTATTAACAGCAAGCTCAACTCTTTCACTGGAAAATAATCAAATAATGCACTGTATATGAATAAAAATGTTTCATATTAATATATGAAATATAACCATATGAATATAGTTTGTTTCATACATTATGGTGGAAATGTCCCTGAATTAAAACATTAATTTCAACAGGTACAAAGCTGTAAGTAATATCTTCAGCACGTATGTATACATATTGATACACTTCTTTAAGCTTTGGTTAAAACGGACCACACATTGGCTCTATTTTTTGGATTATGGTTTAATATCTTGGGAAGAAGCTTGCGAAGTTCTTTGCATGTAACAAGATCCAAAGGACTAAGGTCTGTGAGGAAGACCCTCCTGGAAATACTGGAGGAAATACAGTCTGATCTGTTGTGAAAGTATTTATTACTAAGGCAATGCTGTCATGAGACGAAAAACATTTATAAAGCCACAAATCTATGTAAAAATCCATGTCTTTAATTGAAAAAAAGACATTTTTGGAAAAAAGTGTATTATTAGTCTATACTACATAGAATTTTGCAATCTGATTCGTTCTCTTTCAGGGGAATTAAAAAACATTCATTCATACATTCATTTTCTGAACTGCTTAATCCTAATTAGGGTCGCAGAGAGGCTGTCGGCCATCTCAGCCAACTCTCGGTGAAGGCAGAGTACACCCTGGACAGCTCACCAGGCCATTGCAGGGCAGAAACATGCTGATGGCAACCCAATGGCCTACTCTTTACAAATGACAGCAATGGTTCTTTTACATGCCTCTTACCACAGACAGTAAGAGACATGGCTGGCCTTTGATAACACAGTTAGTTGCACTGGGGGGACAGCAGTGACAACTTGTGCTTGAACCCTGACCTTCGGCTCAGTAAGCCAGCACCCTACCACCAGGCCACCACTGCCTCGGGTTAAATAACATTAAGTGAATAATGCATGAATCAGAATTGATTGACACTCATTTTGTCAGGGTCACTTGGAGCATCATCATGGTCATGTGTTACAATGGAAAAATAAACTTTAAAAATCTTGTTTTAGTTTCCTTTTCTTGGCTTTCTTTGTAGTATATCCAGAACCTGTGTAAGAAGCATTACCTGGTCACTTCAACAACAGTCATCTACTTTTATCACTAGATGGCACTGCCTATCTAAACCTGCAGTTCTTGTCTATCTTGTAAAAATGTAAATGATCATCATCATCATTTTTCCCCACATGGCACGAGATTGACCTTGGGGCATGTCATTAGAAAATGTTGTTCCAATAGACATTTAAGATTTTTCTTTTTGTCCATCACTTTACGCTCTTGTAGCAGGTCTATCCCTAGGAGGTCTTCTTTTCTCCAAAACCTATTGGAAGTCCTTGTTCTTTTAAATGTGCCATTTTCCATTGGGCAGACATTGGCCAGAAGAACTGTAGATGACAGGACCCTGGAAAGGTTGTGAATTAGTAGTTTCATACAGTTGTTGGTTAGATATCTGAAATGCCCAGTTAAGTTGACTATAGACTTAAGTTGCTGGATCTACTCCTTTTTCCTATCCTCATGAGTGGGTGCATTCTTGCGAGCATATCCTCCAGACACCATTTTTATCAGGAAGCCTTTTCGTATTGTTTCTAGCTGTTGTATTTCTTTGGTTGAAAGTTCCCATGCTTGGTTCTATAAAGTAACCAAGAGATGTTTTTAGAATCTACATGAGTGTGTTGTGGTGAATCTCATGATCAGTTAGAACGCATTTTATCTCCTTATACTTCTAGAAAGCAGACGAGACTGTATGGTGTAAGAAAGCAGATTTATCTGTGTTAGTAATTCTATATCCCGGGTAGTGGAAACTCCTGATATTTTTTATGTCATGATTATTTACAGTAATTAAAGATTTTTTTTTAATCCTTGATGGTTTCATCCACATTAAAAGCCATAGTCTCAGTCTTGCTATAGGACATCTGTAGACCAAAACTACTAAAAGTATTGTTGAAGATCTCTTTTGTAAAGTGTGATGTCTCATCAGATTTGTTAGGGTTTATGTCTGTCTTGTGATCTGTTTTCTGTTCTGGCTTGCTTTTCTTGAAATCCCTAACTTTCCTCTTGTTTCAGGTCCCTTGACTTCCCCCCTTTTGTGTGTTGTCCCCGCCGTTATGATTGTTTGCCCCGCCCTGATTGTTTCCACCTGTTTCTCATTAATGTGGATAAATTGTCCGCGTCTCCCCCTGTCCCTTTGCCAGATCGTCATATGCCTTCACAGAGAGCTAGCGTAGCTTATTGAAGCATTCATAGATCTCGCCTATCTTCTTGTAGACCTGCAACGACATTCAAGTCTGTCTGTCAGAATCTTTAATTAAAGCCTTTTAAAACCACTGCTGTCGAGTCTGTCCTGCATTTGAGTCTGTTTGTCATTGGTGCCTTTGTAACACAAAGTTCATGAAATGATAATTAATAATCTTTTTACTTGAGTAAACGTTTATTAACCACTGAAGAAACATTTAGGTTATTACTGGATATAAGGTGGGTAGCAGGGTAGCTCACTTGTTAGCCATGTCACAGCTCTGGGTTTGAACCTGGGGACTGATTGGGGCCTATCAATGTGGAGTTTACAACCAGTGCCTGTGTGAGTTTCCTACAGGTGCTCCAGTTTCCTACAACAGTCCAACGACATGTAGATTAGCTCAGCAGGCTAATCTACATTGGCCATTGGTGTGAATGTGAATGTACAACGTCTCCCATCGTCTCTCATCTGAAGTCAGCTGGGATTGGCTCCAACTTCTTCTGTGACCCTGATGGATAAGTGATATAAACAATGGATGGATGGATGGAAATAAGGTTACATATTTGGGTACCCAACTGCTTTCAAGAACACTGCTTTGAATATTGTGTACAAATATCGTTACCGTCATCATTACATTTATAATGGGATTCTATCAAATCGTTACTGAATGCATTTTCAGGTTAAATTTACACTCTTTAACATGTTAAAAGTATTTATATCATTATCTCAGGATAACAAAATGTCGATCACCAAATCACAGTCTGAAATAGCTTTATATCTTATTATTATTAAATAAATTAAGTCAACTTAATATCATAGCCAAACATGGGGAAATAAAATGTATGAATGCATGTTCCAGAATTACTTTACCAAATAATTTTCCACAATAGGAAAGCTTTCAGCTCTCTCAGCAGCTCACTCCCGTGGCGACACTCCTTTGTGTTTGTTTTTTGGAGCGCTTGGAGATGTCAAACATGCTGAACTGTACATGTTCCCTGTTTCAGTCTTCCCAATACATACTCAAGTAACATAGACAAACAATTTGTTATATTCATCAATTATTAATAAATCGGGTTTTAAGTCGTTGCAACACATGTGTTGCTTAACATAAAACACACAGACAAGGGTCGCCGAGTTGGTAACTGCTTCCTCATTTCCTCTTGTTCTTGTACTGTTTGACATGGAAAAGTCCAAAATTTCAGCAAGAGGCACATATCCACTTTTGTTTTCACTGTAGGTTAATCTATAAGATGAAGCTGTCAGATAGTAAGTTAGCCAGAGAGTGAAGAGACAGACGAAGCAATGGCAGCAGGAGAGAATGAAGCAACCCCACTACTATTGAATAACAGGAAAAAAACAAGGTAAATCTCTCTCTTTCTCTCTCTCTATTTTATTATTATTATTATTATTATTATTGTTATTATTATTATTATTATTATTATTATTATTATTACATTTACAGCATTTTGCAGATGCCCTTGTCCAGAACAACTCACATATTTATCTTATTTTAAATTTTATATTTTATAACTGAGCAGTAATAATAATAAAAATAATAATAATAATAAAAATAATAATAATATTAATAGTTATAATAATGATATTACTATATTATTTTTTTTTTATTGTTTTTGAGTTTGCACTCAATGTCAATGACAATTTTTGCCCTGTGCTGTAAATTTTATTTTAAATAGTCACTCTTTGCAGTTTTGTACATATTTACTAACAGTTTAATTCTTTACTTTATTTTTATTTTATTACTTTATTACAGTGAGTGAAGTGTAATACTGGTGTCAAATTCCTTGTTTGTGTCCACAAACTTACCCAATAAAAACTGATTCTGATTTAAATATAAAGATTACAGTCTACACACATAGACAACTTATAGACAAATGAAATAAAATAAATAAAAACAAATGAAAATATAGTTTTCACTTGTTTCTTCTGTCTAGTGTGCACTATCCTTAGCTTTTGTTGCACTGAGTATTCCCATCTTTTTGCCATTTTTATTTCATGTCCAATATGAGTATTTATAGACCTTTGTATAGAAATGATTTAGGACTACAGTTAAAATTACAGTTATAAAATAAACTAAACATTGTGTTAAACTGTACTAAATTTCCTGCTGCTGAGTTTCTATTTTTATTTGGTGTTACCAGAGTAGGAACGGGTTTCTTTTTGGGTCTGGTTCCTCTCAGAGTTACTTGAGGAGTTTTTCCTTGTGACTGTCCCACAGACTTGCTCAATAGGGTTGTGAGAAATGTTTAAACTAATAGGTTTACATTCTTAACCATATTTCTTCATTTGCCATTTAAAGCTGCTTTGCAACAGTCACATTTAAAAAAAACGCTACAAATTCTGTTGAACTGAATTAAATTGAATATATTTTAAGATGTCATGTCATGTCATTTTCTGAGCCGCTTATTCCTAATTAGGGTCGCGGGGAGGCTGGCGCCCATCTCAGCCGACTCTGGGCGAGGGCAGAGTACACCCC
>JAQMYF010000015.1:6723562-6736194 GCA_030014195.1 Neosilurus mollespiculum
GAGAGTGTGTGTCTGTGTGTGTGTGTGTGTGTGTGTGTGTCTGTGTGTGTGTATATATATATATATATATATATATATATAAAAATATATAAATATATATAAATAATGTGTATGTGTATAAATATATGTGTATATATATGATTATTGCTGTGGGTTGAATTATGTTGCCTGGTAAGCTCTGAATGAACCACAAATTACACAAGATACTGGAAACCAATGGGGAAAAACGTCCTTTAAAAAAATTCAAAAGTCATTTTAACCACAGTTATGGTCAAGGGTGTGTCTACTTAAGAAGCTTTGACTTCACACTATTTACTGGATAGTATCACTTTTAAGAAAATTTATGAAATCTAATAAATTTTTTGTTCATGAGACCCACAAATGCACATATTTTAAATGGTATTTTGAATCTCAAAAGAGAACAGCATACAATAATTTGGTCCCTCACTTAAAAACAATAATATATTTCTCATATCTTGACATATATTATGCAATATTTCTCAGGTTATGAAATAAATATGAGACCAATAGCATCAATTCTTGACATAGAATTTAATTCAAAGAGTGAAGAGTAATGATGTTGAGAGTAATTTCTGGCGCTATGAAAGCTGAGTAGGGTTTCTGCGAATTGTGTTGCCATGGCAATTTACGCTGTGTCTCAACTCTTCCTCGTACAGGTTATGTTCTTGATTAATTTAAGAATATCTTTTAAGCAGAACCGTGTTGTTAACTCATCCGCCTCACAGCTAGAAGGTCCTGGGTTTGAGTCCCGGCCTCTGCAAGGGTGTTTCTGTGTGGGGTTTGCATGTTCTCCCCATGCTTGCATGGGTTTCCTCCGGGTATTCTGGTACTAATTATGTTTACACACTCATTTTAGAAAAGGGATGTAGTGTGTGGCAGAAAGCAGTGGCAGCTGCTGGTTTTTAAAATATGGGAAGCACACAGCAGATGTGGAATATCAAAGTGTATATTTGATGACAGGGTTTCCTCTGGGTACTCCAGCTTCCTTTTAAGATTCAAGATTCAAGAGTCGTTACTGTCATTATGTTCACAAGTAACACAATTTTGTATGAGACTCTCAGCTTTAAACAAGTCAAGGCAATAAACTGCAATTAACACCATCAAGAGCAGAACATAAACACAAGTTAATTATATACACAACCTTTTAAATAGAAATATGTAAATTCTAAACACCTGTGAATGAAAACTGATTACTGGGATATACAGTGTACATTGAAGGCACTATGAAATGCAATAGATAAATAGCAGCAGCAGAGTGAATATAAATTAGAATGTAAATAAAGTAAAGTGCGGCAGTGCAAGACAGTCACAGAGTTTGTGGATTCAGTATCCTTTTACTGAGCGCTAATGTCTGAGTAAGAAAATGCACATTCAGACATATACATTAGGGTAATTGGCTGCTAAAAATTGCCCCTTTGTGTGAGTGTGAATGATGGTGTGTGTGTGTGTGTGTATTGTCCCTGTGATGGACTGGTGAGCTGTTCAGAGTGTACCCTGCCTTCACCTAGAGTCGGCTGAGAGAGGCTCCAGCCTCCCCATGACCCGAGTACATGAATGTGTGTGTGTGTGTGTGTGTGTGTGTGTGTGTGTGTGTGTGTGTGTGTGAGTACCAGTCATTCTAAATATTTAAGATTTTTATGTAATACATTCATATGATTAATTTGTTTATATAAACTGAATCATATAATTTAAATATTGTTCATGATACATATCAAAACTTTTATGGTTTCACTGATTACTTTGCCTCTTTGACTGAACAAGATATTCATGCATTTATATGATTCAAACAGACAACTTCAGAAGAAAAATATTTTATCCATCCATCTATATATCTATCCATCTATCTATCTATCTATCTATCTATCTATCTATCTATCTATCTATCTATCTATCTATCTATCTATCAAATCAATAAAAAAATATTCAAATAAAGTTTTGTTTAGAATTTGTAAATCATTTTCATTAACCTTTCATGTTTTTTTTTTTTTAGGTTTTTTTTTTTTTTAGTTTTCCTGAACCAAAACTGAAAACTCATGTGCTAAGTCCCATTTTGTAGCAGCCTAGTTGCAGTTGACTTCCTGTAAGGGTTTGATGTGTTCTGAGACCACAGTGCGTCTGTGTTTCTACTGACTACACTTGCATAAAGTGCTCAGTTGAATTTTTCTGACTTCCTGTCAGCTCGAACCAGTCAGGTCATTCTTCTTTGATCTCTCTCATCAAAAAGCTGTTTCAGTCTACAGATCCTCTGCACACAGGATGTTTTCACATCATTCTGTGTAAACTCTAGAGACTGTGTGAAATTCACAAAAGATCAGCAGGTTCTGAAACACCCCGCACACACTCTGCCACCGTTAAAGTTACAGAAATCACACTTACCTTATTCTCAAGTTTCACGTTAACATTAACTGAAGCTCTTGACCTGTATCGGTATGTTTTTATGCACTGTGCTGCTGGCATATAATTTATGACTGAAAACACATTCATTTTTTGGCTTCCAAACAGCGCATCAACAAGGTGCATATCTGTTACCCCCGCGATTGAAGATTTGAATCACATCTATCATTAGACTGGCTAGCTACAGTGCTCTCTACAATTATTGGCACCCACTGTATCTATGAGTGAAGAGAAACATACACCTTTTGTTGAGGTAGCTTCATCCCACCATGAAAAAAAAGAGGAAAATCCAGTCTTTAAGTAAAATACATTTAATCAGAGAAAAACAAATCCCTCATTGAGAAAAAAATTTGAGGGATTGCTATGTTCTTTAGTGAAAGGAGTACTAATTTACCATTAGTAACTAAAGTCAGTGTGTGATTTGAGGCGGGTGCTAGCCAGTTCAACACTCAATCATCACTCACTTATTTGCCACCCTGGGCAAAGGTGGGATACAATCTAAACAGCTTGCCAGACCATCACAGGGCCAACACATACAACCATTAACATACACATTCACACCAAGGGGCAATCTGGAACAGCCATTTAGCCTAATGTGCATGTCTGTGGGAGAAAACCAGAGTACCAGGAGGAAACATATGCAAGCATGAAGAGAACTCCACACAGAAATGATCTCACCGAAGCTGGGACTTGAACCCAGGACCTTCCTGCTATGAGGTGGATGTGTAAAGCGCTAAGCCACTGTGCTACCTGCCAGCTCATCATTATAACTAAAATGACTAGAGATGATGCTGAAAAGAATCTTCTCAGTGTGGGAGACCAAATTGTTTGTCATACGTGTGGGAGAACATGTTACGCAGCTTTAATCACTTTTAAATAAATGTCTTATTGTTGTGGCATGATAGAAAAGGTCAAAGTTTAACAATGCCAGTGATGCTTGAAAACATCCTCCATGGTAACATTATGCTAAGAATAGCCTTAACAAGGCGCATAAAACGGAACAATGATATTTTCTCACACTCTGTTTCTTTCTTTCTTTTTCTTTTTTTTTTTATCATAAATGAACACTACAGCTTTTTTACAGAGAGGAGGTTGTTGGACATAGTTTCCCTATTGAAACTACAATCATCCACTTTTATTATTGCCCATTTCTTCTCACAGCTGGTAGTGAGTGACCTCTGCCCTCTCGATCAGAAACTACAGTATAGAGTAACAATATCAAATAGCAGTTTAAGGCCAGAATCAATGACTTCTGAAGTGGAAGCCTCACCACTCTATTTTCTAAATGACTGAAGAAAAGCATTGATAGTAGCTTTCTACTCAATTACACAGACAGAACATTGAACAAAAAATTGGCTTCTTGTAGTAGAACTAAATTAAAAACGCTGGATAATGTAGGTATAGGATTGTTGGTTGGTTGAATATTGTTTGGGTGTGCAAAGTTATGAAAGAAATAAGCTCGATAATGTGTGATGTTATAGAAAAATATTCAGAGGTGAGCTGTGAAACAGGGTTACTATTACCATGCTCATGATTATGCCCCATTAACAGCATGTCTCAAGGAATTTACTTCCTATTATTCATTCAAAATACTTTCTAATTTCTGTTTGTCGAAAACCATCAAACAATTCTTGGTATCCTTCTACGAGCTGAATTATTGCACGCTATCGCACGCTGATGTTCAGTGGATGTTATGATACTTTGCTTAAACAAATATCTTGACCAAAAAATCTTTCATAACAGCTAAGCTCTTTAACTCTGTAACCAAGTCTTTTAGTGCCACGTTCCAGAAGAGAGATGTGTGCATATTTTAAAAGTGCCTGCAAATTATGCTGATAATGCAATTTATGCTGCATGTGTCCTGTATTACCACATGTGTTCACTTTTTAAAGAGGGCATTCACTTACCACGCATGTTAAATAAAGATGAAATACAGTGTTATCTCTTGGAAATAAAATTCTGAAGCCACTTGCTTACTCCGGTACACGTGTCAATGACCTCTGAACTGGGTGTGATGATGCTACTAATCACCGCTTTTTTGAGACGAAAGAGGCCATCAGAAAAGATATGTCCAAAAGGACAGCCTTCAGCATATAGACCAGATTTATTCTTTCATTTCTTAATACTTGATCTCGATCTTGAACTTTGTGCTACCAAAATTATTGTGTATGCAATATATATTTTTTTCTTATTGTCCTTTTCTTAAGCTGACCTAAATCCTTTAAAATGTGTTTTTTAATTTTTTTGTAAAATAAATAAATAAAAAAAATTTTGTTATTTTCCTTGTAAAGTTTTTCTTCTAAAATTTTAATTATTGTTCTTTTGTTCTTGCTGCTTGATAGTTTATTCTTTACATTTGGACAGTCGTACTAAGCATTTCACTACATATTGTACTGTGTATAATTTGTATGTGACAATAAAACTTGAATTGAATTGAAAATTGAATATGCGCAAAATTGATCCTCTGGTCACATAGACTTGTTATTGTTACTGTTATCATTAAAAGAGGCAGAACCATTATGCTAAAACAGGTGAATAAGAAATACTAAGCACAGGAGCTTGGGTGATTTTGCTGGGAAACCTTTTTATTCAGCAAAATTGAACTGATAATGGGGGATAAAACACATAGGCGATTGACTAGTGAATGGGCACCTTTAAACAACCAATTTTAAATACATAGAATAAACAATCATAGATTATAAAATTGCTCTTAAACTTGCTTAATGTATTAAAAAAAAAAACAGTGTAATTTAGTCTGTGTTTATCATCCCTGCTTCCTCAGTTCCTCTCTTGCTTGTTCTAGTGCTATTCAGTACATGATGCCAACCACCAATGTCATAGTTTCAGTTTCACATTAGTTTATTCTCATTAAGCTGCAATATAGACTGAATGTCAGAGATTGAGGGCACACAGGAAGCAATGACTTCAGAAGAGAATGAAACTACCCCATTATTACTGAATTATCAGATTTCACAAAGACAAATAAGGTAGACTTTCTTTATATTATTACATAATATTATAAAAAATATATATTTTACTGCTCTTTACTGCTATTCTTTTTCTGGCATGTTTAATTTTTCTCATTGAAATGTATTTTTCATCTGTGTCTGCTAGACAATTGTTTGAAATAGTTCCTCCTGTGAAATTATTGTGCACAGTCCTGTGTATTCATTGAATTCATCTAAGAATCATAGTTTTTGTAATGCCATTTACTGTAACCCCTGTTTTTCTGTCTCTCTTTCACATAATCTTTTGTCTGCTACATGTTTCAGCTTGCTACTGAAGGTTTGCATCACTGAAAAACATATTTGTGGAAATGTGTGGCTTATTATTTTGGAAGTAAAAACAAAAAGAAAAAAAAAGAAGTGATGTTCACTTGAACAGATTGCATAGTAAAATGGGGGGGGGGTGCAGTGCACTTTGAACTTGATTTGCACATGAATTAGCAGAACTGATTTCAGTGTTATGGATGACTTATTTCCAATATTTCTTGTTGTATGTTGGCTCTAAGGCTATGGCTATGGTTACTAGGGAATGGTGTGAAAGGTTTTAGTTTGGTTTTGGTAAAGACTTGGTTCACCCTCTTGTTTTGAAGTCAATATAATTTTGCTCTCTCTCTCTCTCTCTCTCTCTCTATGTATGTGTGTGTGGGAGAGTGTGTTAAAAAATGTATTGGATAATTTGGTCTTTACAGAGGTTCTTAATAGTGCTTTTACCCACAGGTTTTTTTTCACCTTTTGGCCTACCTCCATACTACCTCCATACTACTACCCACAGGCCTACCTCCATTCTACTCCAAAGTTAATGTCCATTAAATTGAAATGATAACTTTTAAATAATTTTTTTCTTTTGCACTAAATATATTGTAATATATTTTGCATTTAATTTCACCACCTTCCACCTCAGTGCCAAGAGAAGGAACTTGCTGTATGTTCTTGTATTTTCATCAAGATGTGGGCCCAGGTGAGCTGTACTAGAAGTGTGAGGGGAGCATGGTGCAGAAAAAGTGTGATAAGTGCTTCCTCAGTTCATGTCTCATTTTATAATTCTAGCTTGAAGGGTTAATGATTATTCTCATGTGCAAAATGTTGTGTTTTTTAAAATGACAGTAAAAGTGTAATGAAAGTTTACACACCGGATGTATGCTCTTTGACCTATATAGCTTAGTGATAGGCAGTGAGCATCTGTGGAAATATGTTGCTGCAGAAAAACAGCCCAAGAGCCGACTTCCTGAGGCGATGGCTATCAGCTCTCTTGCTGTGGTTTTTCTGTTTAAGATTAGAACCTGTACCCTTCCATCCCATATTAGGTCACAGTGTTATCCATGATATAGAGATGGTCCTAGGTATACATTTCACTTCTGTAAACTCTCCTTTATGGAAGCTGCAGTAATATGTCAGTATCCAGAAGACAGCATTCACTGTGATTCTGTTCTGTTGTCTGAAGATTTTGAGGTGACCTGGTGAGAGTGGACGGAACGGTAGGATAGTGGTTAGCACGTCTGCCTCACAGCAAGAAGGTTCTTGGTTTGGTTGCTGGTCTTGGGCACTTCTGTGTTGGGTTTGCATGTTCTCCCATGCTTGGTGGGTTTCCTTCAGGTGCTTGATTGTGGTTGTGGCGAGCTGTTTAGGGGTGGTCACACCGGAGGTGCAACATACAAAAGTTACTGATGCAAATCGATTTTTTAGCAATTTTTTCTCCAATTTGGAAATTCGTATCATCTTCAGTTTTGTTTTGTGAGTCCACAGGCAAGCGAATATTTTGTGGCTTAAATTAAAAAGACGACTTAAAAAAGTTTAAAGTTGCTTAAAAAAGGCGACTATTATGACTGATTTGCGAGCAATTTGTGATTGGTTTGTGGATGTTTGTGAATTTCCTGTCCTAAATCAGTTGATTTCAGCATTTTTTTTTTCCTTAAAGCACTTGCATGAACAAAATGCAAATAAAATAGAAATGATGACAAGATATATAGAATATGGCGGATGCCAGCAAGTCTCAAACTTTACGCATGGAAGTCTTATGAACAGAAAACGAATAATTTGTGAGCAAAACCACAACTTTGTAACCTTCTCACGGCATGTGCGGACTTTTTGAGAAGAGTTTAAGATTGCTCCACGTCAGAGCCTCGTTTTGTGATATTTGCATGTTTGAAATTTTTGCGATGAATTCACAAAGCAGGCGACCAAAATTCGATGCCATGAATGTTGTGAGACAGATTTGAGAACATTTTGAGAATGAAAAGCGACAGCCACGAATTGCCATTCGAATCAGTCGCTTATTTATCGCACCGCTAGTGTGATCACCCCCTTTGGGTGTACCCCACCTTCGCCTGAGATATTCACCAGCCTCCCTGTGACCCTAATAGCATTAAGTTGTGCTTAAGTGAGAGGTGTGAAAACCGCATTCTCAAGCATCTGTAAGCATTGCATTAAATACTCTCTGTTCATTCTTTGGTGAATTTCCACCACATTCTCTTTTACTTTTTATAGCTCAGATAACGTTATATTTTTACTCTTGAATTGTGCTTGGTTTCCCATAGAAATGGCAAGCTCTACGTTGCTGCCTTTTCAGCTATATTGGGCAGTTTTATATTTGGATACGCCATGGTATTTCCCTCCGCTGTGATCCCACAGCTTCAGAAGGATGATGATCCGAGTCTGCACATGGACGTTAATCAGATTTCCTGGTTCGCTGTAAGAGCAGCTTGTTTGTTTCGCACCTTTACCATAAACTGCACAAAAATTATTCTATAAACAGTATAAATGAAAGTACTGACATGAACCTTTGTCATAAAATTGTTCACCTTCTCTCTTATGGCTGCACAATGTTTTTTTTTTTTTGTTTTCTCATTTAAACACAAGATCTACCCAAAATTTGGTTCTGATACATTTTGTTCCAGTCATTTTGACTCTGCTTCTCTTCTGTTTGTTGACTAGTCTGTTTTTGCGATTGGAGCTGTAATAGGAGGGTTGATTTCCATGCTGATGAATGACAGACTTGGAAGGAAACACAGCATCATGTTTTCCGTAATTCCCTCTACAGCTGGGTTTTTCATGATGGCCACTGCCAATAAATGGTGGTTGCTTTTTGTGGGCAGATTGTTCACAGGCATCGCTGCTGGTATTATTGCCAGCTCCACTCCTGTAGGTATATTTCTGGTTTTAAGTCTGTCTTTTTTTGTTTTTTTCTTTCAAAACACTACCTAAATAACAGAGGCTTCACAGAGACCTGAAAATGCTCAGAATTTTGAAAAACGAAAAAAAAAAAAAAGTATTTTTATATATAAATATATAGTGCAAATCAAATGGTTAAAAAGCAGCGCTCCATAATTTAGAGAATAGGGTGATGCGTCGACCTTGCCACTGAGGGTTGCTCATTGGGGCTGTGCAGGGTTTGTAGAAAACAGATTAGAATGCCTCCCGAATGCCTCCCTGGTGTGGTGTTTCGGGCATGTCCAACCGGGAAGAGACCTCGGGGCCTACCCAGAACACGCTGGAGGGACTACGTCTCTCGGCTGGGCTGGGAATGCCTTGGCGTCCCCCCGGAAGAGCTGGAGAAAGTCGCTGGGGAGAGGGACATCTGGACCTCACTGCTTAGGCTGCTGCCCCCGTGAGCCGACCACAGAACAAGCAGAAGAAGATGAATGAATGATGAATGAAGGGTTTGTAGAGAAATGTTTAAATTCTTTACCAAATTTGTTTTTAATATGCAAAGCGGCTTTGTGACAATATCAGAGGTAAAAAGCGATATACAAATAAAACTGAATTGAACTGAATTGATTCTTCATGGTTTGTACATGTATGTATGTTGGTACCAGCACAGGTAGCTCAAATGTTCTCAAAATGAGCATGTCCTGGCATGAAGCTGAAGTCATTTTAGTTAAAAAAAGGTTTTCATTTCATTTTCCCAACTACATTATCCTTTATAAGGATAACAGGGAAGTTTAGAGCCCAACATAGGCACACACTCACACTCACACCTAGGAGCAATCAAGAATAGCCAACTAATCTGAAGTGCATGTATTTGGACTGTTGGAGGATACCAGAGCACCCAGAAGCTTGGGGACAACATGCAAACTCCACACAGAAACACTCTCGCTGTACCCAGGACTCAAAACCAGGGCGTACTTGCTGTGAGGTGAAAGTACTAACTACTACACCACTGTGCCACCTACATTTAGGACCTTATAAACTATATCTATTTTAGCTGGACAGATACCTGTTATCTAAACAGAACCTGAACAATGTTACAGATAAGATAAGATCAGATGCATACTTTTGACTCCTTTAACTATATACCTGTTGCAGGTGTATGTGTCAGAGATTTCACATCCAGGTGTCAGAGGATTACTGGGATCTGGTCCTCAGGTCATGATGGTCCTCGGCGGTCTGGCACTGTACGGTCTTGGTTCGTGACACCTTCTGCCTTTTCTGTTCTCAAACTTAGACTTTGATTAATAATGACACACTTATTTTTTTTGCAATGCCTTTGCCTTGTCTTCCTGTCTTGCCCCACAGGTTTGGCACTGCCATGGAGGTGGCTAGCTATAGCTGGCGAAGTTCCAGGTCTGATCATGTTAATCCTTCTGTGCTTCATGCCGAACTCCCCACGATATCTTTTCACCAAAGGCAAAGAGGAGGAGGCTGTCCAAGCCCTCCAATGGCTCAGGGGTCCTGATTCAGATTATATCACTGAACTCAATCAAATTAAGCACAGCATCATGTCACAGGTAAAAATTCACAATAGGGTTAAAGACATGACATATTATATAATTAAGCTCAAAATAAATAAACATTACTTCAACCTGACTGAATGCATCAGGAAATTTCTGTATTCGCATCCAATTGCATGTATACATAACATGTCACCGCACAACTCCAGGGCAACTCAGATTAATGTATGTGGTGTTTTAATTACAGCCTAAACTAATCATTAAATCATAATCATGCTTGAAATCTTCCTTTTTTCTTTGGAATTTTATTTTTATACCCCTTGGTGCAACATCACAAAAAAAGCTCTAAAGTAATCTTTCCAACAGGTTGGAATGAAGTGCTCAGATCTTACGAGTCCATTCTACTACAAGCCGATTTTGATCTCTGTGGTTATGAGAATCCTGCAGCAGATGACGGGTATTACACCCATTTTGGTTTATCTCGAGCCTATCTTTGAGAAAACAGCTGTTTCACTGGTGAGTCACTTCAAATAATAAATAAAACTATCCAATTAATACTCAGAAGACAGTATGACATTTGGGCACCATAGCATAGTGGTTAGAACAGGGAGGTCCAATCTTATCCGCAAATGGCCAGTGTGGGTGCAGGTTTTCACTTCAACCAAACAGGAACCACATCTTCCACCTGTTTCAGTCACTGATTTAAAAAAACAAACAAACATTAGTGCTTTAGTGTTTTAATTTTGAAGACAGGTGGCAGCTGTCTTGGTGGGACCACTTTACTGTTTTTATTTTTATTTATTTATTTAAAAAAATACAAATAAAAATAAATTCTTCCAAATAGTGAAATTATTGGTAAAGTTTTGAGAATTTAAGGTATTCTGACCATCAGCAGTGAAATACTCTGAGTTTTTGAGCTGTGTTGGCTTTCAGCGGCTCCATTTGAGATCTTTAGGCAAAATGGTCTCAGCAAGTTGGCTGCCACCCAGCTTTGAAATTGAAACACTAATATGCAATCTAGTCATTTTTCTTTCTTTCTTTCTTTTAAATAAGTGATTGAAACAGGTGAAAGGTGTGGCTACTGCCTGGTTGAAGTGAAAACCTGCACACACACAGGCCCATTGCGGAGAAGATTGGACACCCCTGGGTTACCACATCTACCTCACAGCGAAAAGTTCCTTGGTTCGGGTGTTTCTGGTCTGTGTGGAGGCTGCATGTTCTCCTGGCGCTTGCATAGTCCAAAAACATGCACATTAGGCTGATTGGCTGTTCCAAATTGCCCATAAGTGTGTGTGTGTGTGTGTGTGTGTGTGTGTGTGTGTGTGTGTGTGTGTGTGTGCACAAATGGTTGTGTGTGTTGGTCTCTGCAATGGTCTAACATGCTGGAGATAGGCCCCAGCCTCCCTGCGACCCTAATAGCATTAAGCGGTTTGGCAAAGGAGTGAGTGAGAGCATGACTTGTGTGTAGACACCAACCAGTCAAAACATTAACACCACCTGATTAGGCTGTGGCTGGGAAGCCCCATAAACGTCTCTTTTGTGGAATCAGACCTGCTGTACTAGCCTACCATGTTGCATACCAGGAACAACCCACAAGACCTTTCATTCGAGTCCGATCCCACAGAAGATCTAATGTAGCACAGACTGCATACTTGTTATGCACAGCTGCAGACCAGTCAGATGGTGTTAATGTTACTGCTGATTGGTGTATTTGAATGAATTATTTGATCAAATTTTGATTCGAAGGCTTTTACATTACATTTCCCCACTGTGATGTGTTTACCTAGGAGCCCAAGTATGATGCAGCCATAGTGGGGCTTGTTAGACTGTTCCCTATTATATTTGCAGCCTATTTAATGGATAAATATGGAAGGAAATCTCTGCTCTACATGTCAGGTTTGTTTCGATAAGTGACTTATGTGAACCAGTTTAACACTCACCATACTCAAAATGCTTTTCCTTTCTACAATATCATGACTGCTGTCCAAATAATAAAATATTTACTATACCTTTTCAGCATTTATCATGTATCTGGCCATGCTGACAATGACCATGTGCACCCACAAAACTTCAAGTCACTCTGGGAACGTCACTGTTGAGGTCCTGTCTGTATCAGAGCCATTTAGAGTCAAGACTAGTTCTGATTTATGCTCCAGTACACTCCCTCTTTTCAGCATCATCTTTGTAGTAGTTGGTGAGTACTTAATTTTCACACCAGCAATTAAACAACATACCACAGCGCAATAACTTTAAGGCACAATCACGATTGTGCATAAAGAAGTGCATGGTAAAAGTCATGACGTGTTAGATGTCTCTTACACCACAACAATTTACAGTGAATTTAATCACTACCTACCGCAATCAGACCGTATAATAACAATGGAAGACAAAGTCTGTCACAACACTGACAGCCACAACCACAACCACAACCACACAGAACCGGACAATCTACTATTCAAATTCAAATTTTAATTCAAATTCAAATTCAAATTTATTTGTCACATACAAATTATACACAGTACAATATGCAGTGAAATGCTTAGTA
>JAQMYF010000015.1:6736294-6748492 GCA_030014195.1 Neosilurus mollespiculum
ATATATATATATCGGATACAAATATACAATGTACATATGTATATATATATATATATATATATATATATATAAATATACAGAATGCAGTGTAATATAGATCTATTTATTCCACTTGACACTTTCACCCACCCTACAGTCAGGGAGCAAGTCTCCGCTCTTCTTGCTGATTCGTGATCATACACATCATGTAATATATATGTAACAGTATAGAGACACTCTAATAGTATACTGACACTATTTAAAAATGCTTGTACATCCAAGAGTTTGCATTTTGCTGCACAATGTTAGGCAGTCAAGAGCTGTAATAAAAAAATAATAGTTGCTGTAACAGTTATTTCAGAAAGCTGTTAACTGTTTCTGAACAAAATTGAGACTGTGTATACATCAAGGTTTCCTTTGCAGTCATGTAATATAACTTTCATGATACAATATTGAAAAACTGCCTTAATTCAGTATTAATGTGTCCTATATGTATGTATTTACCAGTAAGTTATTAGTATTGGTTATATTGGCAGTGGTTCAGTGGTGGATTTATACTGGTTCGGTAATAGCTAATAGCTCAGACTTACTTAATGTCAAGCTTTATTGAAATTACAAAATTAGCCTTATCTTTATCTTTATCATATTTGCTGATATAACTATATGATGAGAAAAAGTCCTTAACAACTCTTATATGACTGTATATATATATATATATATATATATATATATATATATATATAAAACATTTGAATAACAAATTTTGACTATAAATAATAGCTTTATTTTCACATTTCAATCAATACTGGAACATTTTCTCTGCGGCCCTAAAAGCTTTGACTTCAACCTTAACTTTATATATAAATATTATATTTAAACCCCAGTGATTGAGGTTCGTACTGTATACTAGACATGTGAGGCGGTGTTTGTTTACATTGGTTCACCTCCCAAAGATGGCTGCGGTGTGGCAAGCCAATGACGTACCTCGCAAACGTTCGTATTACGTTTCGTATCTATGGGCATATATGAATGATCTTGACGCTTGACAGCAACAAACTAGTTTCCAATCTTTTTTGACTCATGAATGACTAGCTGTTAACTTGAAATAGGTTGCCACCCTCTAGTGGATGGATGATGAATTGTTTCATGGTAATGGTTGATGCAAAGACTGTACAATAATCATATTCATTGAAAGCTCTTGTGGGCCACATAAATGTATTATCATTTCTATGAATTAATGTATCAAAAGATATTTTGTTGTGGTTATAAAGAGTGGTTACGAGAACTATCATAGCCTAAGTATAAAAATAACAAAGACACAAGATATAAATACACCAAATACTGTTGAATGTTAAAGATGTAATGCTGGAACTTTCTGATTTTTGTGATAACCTTAAACACATCGACGACTGTAAGATTATACAAAGAAGAGTTCTTGCCCAGACCGCAAACACCAATATTTATTTCAATTATGTGTCATTTTTCCATTGTTGATGAACAGTAGAACTTTCTTTCAGATAGGAGGGTCCTGGCTTTTCATTCGCTTCAAAACTCCACTCACCCACTTTACTCTTATATCGCCCAATTTTCCCCTCACAGTTTGTGGTTACTGACATCTGCCCTCTTGTTACAGTAACTACAGTCTAAGAGTAGCCATTTGGAGAAGAGCTAATCTCAAATCACAGTTCAAGGCTAAAAACAAGGACTTCTAAATTGGCAGCTTCTCCACACTATTTTCTAAATAACTAAAGAATATAAAAAAAGAGGTTGTTAGCAGTTCCCTGCTATTTCCATCTATCTCTCAGACAGAGCGCAGGACAGACGCATCCTGAGGCCGAACCTCTTTAAAAGGGTCAGGATACTGTTTGGCAAAGAAAAAAATACTAAAATAATAAAACATTGTTGATCTTTAATAAGATATATATGTTAAGGATGGTTGGTGAAGGATACACATTATTCTTATTTTGATTCTGAACAGGTTACGCAATAGGCTGGGGGCCAATCACATGGCTGCTGATGTCAGAGATCCTGCCAATGAGCGTGCGCGGCATTATTTCAGGCATATGTGTGACGGTCAGCTATATCACTGCTTTTGTGCTGACAGAACTCTTCATGCTGGCAGTGGTAAATTTCTTCTTATTATAGCCAATAAAACAAGCAAGAAATGAAAAATTTCATTTCAATTTTATTGGTTTAGAAGAGATGATTTTTGTATTACACAGTGTCACACAGGCTGTAATTTCTTGTATTGTGAATTATGGTGAGTCTAAATTATTATTATTTTTTTTTCTTCCCCACAGGACACATTTGGGCTTTTTGTACCATTTCTGTTCTTCTGCATAATCTGCGTGGTGAACATCATATTCACAGCTATGTGTGTTCCTGAAACAAAAGGGAAAACACTGGAGCAAATTGAGGCCTATTTTAAAACTGGGAGAAACAGCTGAGATTTAGCCTTACTGCAATCAGGAAAAAACACAAATTTACATAGTTAAATACTTCATTCATTTCATTCATTTTCTGAACCGCTTAATTCTAATTTGGGTCGCGGGGAGGCTGACACCCATCTCAGCCGACTCTGGGCGAGGGCGGGGTACACCCTGGACAGCTCACCAGGCCATCGCAGTCACACAACAATTCACACTCACACTCACACCTAGGGGTGATTTGGAACAGCCAATTAGCCTACTGTGCATGTTTTTGGACTGTGGGAGGAAACCGGATTACCCGAAGGAAACCCACGCAAGCACAGGGAGAACATGCAAACTCCACACAGAAACGCCCGAGCTGGAAATCGAATCCAGGACCTTCTTGCTGTGAGGCGGATGTGCTAACCACTACGCCACCGTGCCTCCTTAGTTAAATACTTATAAAAATTATTTCATGTATGGCATATTTTTCCAATATCAAGTAAGGGGGAAATTATGAAATCCTCCAGTGTTAACAAAAAGTTGATGGAATCATTATCATCATCAACCTTATCATCATCATCAACAATAACAACAAAAAGAAATCCCAATGAATACCTTGCTGCGTCTCCTAGAGCCCGAATTCTTTCAGGCATGGAACAAACTAATGAAAAACTTTAACTGGTTCCAACTATCTGCTGGCCATGTCACTAAGATGATATACCTTTCCGGAAGTAGAATTACTGTACCACAATGAAAAATTGCTTCATCATAGACTTGATCTATCAGTAAAATTAGAAACGTGTCTAAACTCTCTATTCTACCCCCTGTGCACTGACTGCTGAGATATGATTACTATCTGCCCTTCCGTGCAATTTGCCAAGTTCAACATTGTGTTAAGGTCTGGAAGCACTCTCTTTTAACTACAGACTAAGTATTATTGACTAGAGTAGTTATTGAATGGTGCATTTTTAGACTGTTGACAGTATTTCCTTTGAAAATATAAGGTGCAAGGTGATAGCATTCTTGTGGTGGTTTCCTTCAGGTACTTAAGTTACCCCTAGGTGTGAGTGGTTGTATATGTGATGGTCTCGCAAGCTGTTCATGCCCAGTGTTGGCTGAGATAGGCTCCAGCCTCCTCCGTGACCCTAGTAGGATAAAGCAGTTGGGCAAATTAGTGAGTGAGTGCGAATGTTTCGGTTGTTTTTCAGAAAACCAGAAAGTTTTTTTTTTGTTGTCATAAATGGGATTTTTAAAAAGAACTTTAAAAAGAATTGTGTGAACATCCTCTTTGTGTGTTGATTCCGTTTTTTTGGTTGCATAAAGCCTTGAAAACAGAAAAAGTTGATGTAACTATAAAAATAACAAAGACACAAGATATAAATACACATAAAATACAAATAAATCCCGTTGAGTGTTAAAGATGTAATGCTCGAATTTTTGGAGATTTTTTGTGATATGACTGTGATTGAGAGAAAATGTCAAATATTACCTTAAACACATTGACGACTGTAAGATTATACAAAGAAGAGTTCTTGCCCAGACCGCAAACAACAATATTTATTTCAATTTTATATATTTATCTATATATATATATATATATATAGATAGGAGGGTCCTGGCTTTTTATTCACTTCAAAACTCCACTCACCCACTTTACTCTAATATCGCTCAACTTTCCCCTCACAGTTTGTGGTTACTGACATCTGCCCTCTTGTTACAGTAACTATAGTCTAAGAGTAGCCATTTGGAGAAGAGCTAATCTCAAATCACAGTTCAAGGCTAAAAACAAGGACTTCTAAATTGGCAGCTTCTCCACACTATTTTCTAAATAACTAAAGAATATAAAAAAAGAGGTTGTTAGCAGTTCCCTGCTATTTCCATCTATCTCTCAGACAGAGCGCAGGACAGACGCATCCTGAGGCCGAACCTCTTTAAAAGGGTCAGGATACTGTTTGGATGGTTTACTGAATCGTGAACAGTGCTAATGAGGTGAAAAGTTAAGTAAAGAAAAATAAAAGTCAAGGGGTCCTCTTTTGGGAAAACGAAATGAATTGGGGTTACTGTTTCCTTCCCTTATATTTACTAATCAGTTTGTTTATGTAATACCACAGAGATGCTTTTAAATGTTAATATGTTAGAGGGACGGCACAGGTAGGGGTGTTTTTGGATAAGGTAAGAGAGGCCAGATTGAGATTGTTGGGCGTGTGCAGAGAGGGTATAAAGGGTATATTGGCAGAAGAATGTTGAAGATGGTACTGCCTGGCAGGAGGAGAAGAGGAAGGCCAAAGAGGAGATTTGTAGTGAGGGAGGACATGCAGGTGATTGGTGTGATGGAGAAAGATACAGAGGAGAGAGCGAGATGAGGAAGGATGAACCCCTAACGGGAGCAGTAAGAAAAAAAAAAAGAAAAATGAATATTCATGTTATTAAATCCTGCAGAAATATAATTCACTTACTGGCATGTTTTGGGAGATGAGGGAAAGCTGGAAAAGTAAAGGTCATGCCAATTGTTTTAACAAAATTAAGCAACATAACATTTTTGTCATCTAGTGTTGGTTCATTTTTTACTGACGTCTTGAATTGATGAGGGAAAGCACATCTCGAAAACTTTCAATAGGGTTAAGGTCAGGACTCTGGGGTGCCAATACATATGTGAAAATGATTCCCCGTGCTCCCTGAACCACTCTTTCATTTTTTGAGTCGCCATTTTATATCCGTGCCATCAGGGAAGAAAAAGTCCATTGATGTGATAACCTGCTCGTTCACTACATTCAGATCATCAACTGACTTCATTTTACTGCCACATTAATGTTGCTGAGCCACGACCGGTCCAACAGGAGCAACAGTACCATGGAGATTCCATGCTGTGATCAAGGCTAAATGCTCTCCATGAAAATATTAAAGTGTGCGACTTTTTTCTTTTGGTCAGGCAGTGTATACATAGTATTCATTATGCTGTACCAGTTTAGGTTCTTTTGTACAGTATGTTGTAATAATTAGCTCAGGTTTCATGTAGGATTCCATGTCCATGTCATTTCCACCCACCTCCCAAAAACAAGGTGAACAGTCTAAATAAATCACCTTTACTTGTGGATGTATTTGTGAACGTGTCTGCAACGTGTCTTGTTATAGACTGACTTTGCACTAATTATTTATTAGTAATAAAATAAAATTTATCTAAATTATTTATTTAAATCCATCTAACATAGTGAAGATCAGTTGATTTTTCAATGTTAAGATAACTAGTAAATTATTTTTCTGTCATTATTTGACTAGTAAATTCTTTGAGATTTTAATTCACACTTGATATCATAGTGTCCCTCCTCAATCACACACTGATAATGTAATAATTCAAATGTGTTTTTTTTTTTTTTTTTTGGATGGAACACTAGAGTGGAGATGAATCATACCCTATCTTCCAAGGGACAGTTGAAAACGAGCAGAGCATATTAGCAGTTTTCGCTTGGGATCATTGTGAGACGATAAATAATGTAATCAGCAAAATTACTTTTGGCGGCATCCACACAACATCTGTGCATGTAAGGGGCCAAAATCTCAAAACTCATAGTGCTTTAGGACTGATTAGAGCATCAGTAGACTATAATAAGCCCCAGAGCTGTATAAACTTGAGAAATCACCCACAAGTACAAAAAAAACCCATACACATTCACACCCTGTCTGTGAAAAAAAAATGACATGTTTTCAGTGTACTGTCATAATCACTAAAGCAGTGAACCACACAGGTGCTGTTTCAAACGCAAACATTACATCAGCCTACACTGATACACAGTGCAATTACATGAATCAAATAATACAGTAAACAACTAGCTAAATCCTGTTTTTAATTTTTAATCCTACTGTTAAATATACAGTATTGCCATACATTAATCACAATATTTCTATGTATTTATGGTAAAATGCTGGCTCCTGGCATTGCCAAAGATGCACTGTGTATTAAAAAAACTATAGAACAGTTCTACCCTATATATTAGCATTTTCCTTATATTAGGAAAACCTGGAATCATTTTATCCCTAAATACTAGACTTTATATAAAATCTGTATCTAACTTCCTGACTGGACATTTCCCCTCCTGTCCACCAGAGGTCACCCTTCTTTTAGTTCTGGTAAATTTTTTCATCTAATCCTTTAATTTCCTGTTTGAAGTCTTTCTGTTTTAATTTTGTTACTGAAACACAGCATTGAACCATACATAACAAAGACCAGGATTACCAGAAGAAAGGATTACTAAAAGAAAACCCAAACAAGTACAACCCAATGAGTACAACATGCAAACTCAACAAAGCAAGACCTTACGTTGGCTGCCGGCAAGAAGACAGATGTGTACATACATGTTGAAGGCATTTGGGGACATCAAACATGTCGACACACAACTCTGCATGCCCCTCGTATCCATGTACCTTTTAATCAACCAGTGGTTGCTAATAAATAAAAGCTACTTCATGTGTATTGGTTAACATAAAAATAAAACACACATTCCAGTGAAACTTAATCTGTATTTGTAGGTTGTGCTTCCTTAATTCCTCTCGCATTTGTTCCGGTGATCTACGATATACAATGTCAATCACAGACGCACACATTCAGTTTCACTGCTGCAGTATAATCATAAAGTTGGATAGTAAGGGCACAGTGGAAGCAATGGCATGCGAACAGAATGAAACAACTCGATTATTACTCCGTAATCAAATTCCAGAGGGACAAATAAGGTAGCTTTTAAAATATCTTGTATTTTTTTTTTTAAATGTCATATTTTATAGTTTTCATCTGTTATAATTTTCTCCATCTATTTCATTTTTATTGGGCTCATTTTTAATATACTATTTGTTATTATACTAATTAGTACAGTAATTGTCCTGTGTATTTATTGCCCTGTGTATAGTTTGCCCTCTGTTTTTATCATTGTGTGTGTTTACTGTAGTAAGCATTTCTTTTCTTTTCTTTTTTAAATATTTAATCTTTTGTGTATTCATGATCTTGAATATTTATTTTGTTTATTCATAATACTGCATTTTATTAAATGTTTTGTTATTGAAAGTTTTCATACTTTCATACAGTGTGCAGTGAGATTATACACCACCACGTTTGTCTAAAAGGGCTCCTAATAAAAATAATTTAAAAATTACTTCTCTATAATATTTTGTTGAAAATCTACTGAACAATGCTATTGTAGGCAATGAAAAACAAACAAAAAAATCAACCTTGAATGCTTGTGTGGGTTTACTCCAGGGACTCTGGGTTCCTTCTACAGTCTAAAGACAAGAATAATTTCAAGTGGCTACTCTAAATTGCAAACATGTTTGAATGTGTGTATTAACCCTGTGATGGAGTGGTGACCTGTTCAGGTTGTACCCCACCTCTCACCTGAAGTCTGCTGGGATTGGCTCAAGCTTCCCCTGAGACCCTGACGGATAAGCGATATATATAATTGACGTATGGATTGATTTTAATTTGTGTTGGAAATGTTTGTTTTCTATAGAAATGGCCGGCTCCATATTTTCAGCTGTTTTGGGCAGTTTTATTTTTGGATACGCCATGGTATTTCCTTCTGCTGTGATTCCACAGGTTCAGATGGATGACGATCCAAGTCTGCACATGGACATTGATCAGATTTCCTGGTTTGGGGTAAGAGAAGTTTGGCAGTTTCTCAGTGAACATCACGTTATGCACTGGGAGTATAAATTAAGGGATGTTGACATGAATCTATGTGATAAAGCTGCTTGTCTTCTCGCAGTGTTTTTCTCCAAGATCTAACCACAATGAAATTTGGTACATTCATAAAATTTGACTCTGATTCTCTTTTATTTGTTGAACAGTCTGTTTTTCAGATTGGAGCTATAGTAGGAGGGTTGATTTGTATGCTGATGAATGACAAATGTGGAAGGAAAATGACCATCATGATGTCCGTAGTTCCATCTATGGCAGGGTTTCTCATGATGGCAGCAGCAAATAAATGGTGTTTGCTTCTCATAGGCAGATTTCTCACAGGCATCGCTGCTGGCATTACGGCCATCTCCATACCAGTAGGTACATTTCAGGGCATGTTTCACATTTCTGTATTTTTCCTTTTGATGCTTAATTTGATACCTTTACATTCTCTCTGTAGGTGTAATTACCATAGCTAGCATATCACCTCACAGTGCCGAGTTACTGTCTGTGCACAGCTTCTCATGAAATTATTTTATTGACCTCAGCAAAATCAGTTATAATGGTAAACATAATCAAGCTGAAGAATATGTTTTATTTCATTCACACTCTGATCTGACTACCAAATATGACTTGCAATCTTGCAAACTGTTGACTTGTTGTTTTGTAAGTTGCTTTATGTAGCTGGATTTACAGAAATGTTTCTAGAAATACCATTGGTATAATTTAACTTCCAAACCCCCCACCCCCCCCACCCAAAAAAACAAAAACAAAAAACAAACAAACAAACAAAAAAAACCCACTAATATATCCTTTCCAACAGGCTAGAATAAAATGCTCCGATCTTAAGACTCCATTGTACTACAGGCCGATCTTGATCTCTGTATTTATGAGAATTCTGGAGCAGATGACGGGTATTACTCCCATTTTGGTTTATTTGCAACCTATTTTTGAAAAAACAGCTGTTTCACTGTTGAGTCAACTTTAAAAAAACTCAAATCAGTGTTAATATTGCATGATCGACAAATAACAATATATTTTTTTAGAATATAAACTTGTCTAAGCCTTTCGTGTTATGTTTTCCCAATACTATGTCTTTGTTTAGGAACCCGAGTATGATGCAGCCCTTGTGGGACTTGTTAGACTGGTCCCTGTTATGATTGCAGCCTGTTTAATTGACAAATCCGGCAGAAAATCTTTGCTTCATGCATCAGGTTTGTGCAGTGCAACAAGTTTCACTCTGAATGATTTAGGGATACCAGCCTAAACGTAATGATTTATTCTGGCTGTTATTGGCACAGTGGTGAAGTGGTTAGCATGTCCGCCTGACTGCAAGAAGGTCCTAGGTTCGAGTCCCGGGCTTGGCCGTTTCTGTGTGGAGTTTACATGTTCTCCCCGTTGCTTGCTAATTGGCTGTTCCAAATTGCCCCTAGGTGTCAGTGTGAGTGTGAATGGTTGGGTGTGTGTTGGCCATGAGTCTGATGAGCTGTTCAGGGTGTACATACATACATACGTACATACATCAAGGTATAGCAACCTTAAGGGCTTCAAGAGTTTGGGGTCGATGAGAATACACTGCTGATTTAAGATAGCCCCACATTATAAAATCACAAGAGGCGAGGTAAGGGAAAAGGGCTGACCACCCAAAATTGCCAGGCAATGTCACCTAATCTGGAAACATTCCCCTCAGCATTCCAATGATCTTTGAGCTCTGTGTGCTGTGTGTTGGGCTACCAACAGACCTTAGTTCCACCTCTCCTGCATCATCAAGTTTCACATGTGCAAATAATGATGAATAAATACTGTACTGAATGAAATTTAATGTGTGCAAATAATAATTTGATTATCTTTAATGATTAGCTTTTTTTTTATTTACCTTTAAAATGTGGGAGATTGTTTGTATAAATATATAAAATTACAATAATACTGTTGAAGTTAACCTTCATCAAAATAAATTTTTTTTCTGTCTCTCTGAAATAAAAATAAATAGTTGTACAAATAATAAAATATGTGCTTTACCTTTTCAGCATTTATAATGTATCTAGCGACACTGACAATGACCATGTACACGCACAAAACATCATGTGATTCTGGGAACGTAACTGTTAAAGTTCCATCTGAAACAGGGATTGGAGTCATGACTGATTTTGAGTGAAGCACTGGCACAGTTATCCCCCTCTTCAGCATCATGTTTCTAGTACTTGGTGAGCATTTGGTTTTCACACCATTTCATACGAATTTGTTTTTACACAGACTTGTAATGAATGAAAAACTTTTTATAAGTCAGTTTTGTTCAACATGATCAATCCATAATAAAAGCAAGAAAGTACTTCAGTACTTCAAAATTCATTAATAGATGTTTCTTTGAATGTTAATTAAATACAGTTTCATTCATTCATCCATTTTCTAAGCCGCTTAATCCTGATTAGGGTCGTGGGAAGCCTGACACCCATCTCAGCCGACTCTGGGCGAGGGCGGGGTGCACCCTGGACAGCTCGCCAGGCCATCACAGGGCCAACACACATACAAGCATTCACACACTCACACCTAGGAATGGTTTGGAACAGCCAATTCGCCTACTGTGCATGTTTTTGGACCGTGGGAGGAAACCAGAGTACCTACGCAAGCACGGGGAGAACATGCAAACTCCACGCAGAAATGCCCGAGCTGGGAATCGAGCCCAGGCCTTCTTGCTGTGAGACGGACGTGCTAAAGACTACGCCTCCGTGCCGCTCAAATAAAATACACTTGTATTGGATATTTATTCATTCCATAACTAAACACAATTCTGTTCAAACTGAATGACACTGTGTTACTAAATGTTTATACAAAGTGTATTAATATAAACTTAAAATAATGAAGATAATGAATCACCACAGCCCTACCAATCAGATTGAAGAAATCAGCAGCACTGTGGTATAAGCGATTATTGTTTTTACCTTTCCTATGAGCAGGTTATGAAATAGGTTGGGGTCCGATCACATGGCTGCTGATGCCTGAGCTCCTGCCAATGAAAGTGCGTGGCGTTGCTTCAGGGGTGTGTGTGATGGTCAGCTGTATCACTGCTTTTATTCTGACACACTTCTTCATGCACGTAGTGGTAAGTTCAAAGTCCTCATGATTAATGATGCAAGCAGGAAATTAAAACAAGTTTTTTTTGTATTTTTATATTTGATAGGTTTAATAGAAGAGATGATCACATATGCTGTTACACACTGTGTCAATAATAGGATACACTCCCCGCCTTAAATTGTTGTTTTTCTCCCTTCCAGGTAGCATATGGACTTTTTGCACCATTTCTGTTCTTCTCTGTAATCTGCGTAGTAAACATCATATTTACAGCTAAGTGTGTGCCTGAAACGAAAGGGCGAACACTGGAGGAAATTGAAAGCTATTTCAGAACTGGATACACCTTTAATATTGTTGAGAATTAGTCTTCCTGCACTTAAGGAAATCCATTAAGAATTTTTCCCCCATTTTATTAGTATATTTTGGTGAGTCAAATTTATAACTGTACGTTATACGTAACTATATAATTAGGGCAATGAGCTAAAGTACAGTGTACACATACACTTGCATTGCATTTATTTCCTTTAATGGGTGAAACTGATGCTGTCATGTAATGACAGTGTGAATGCATTCATAAATAAAAAAGGAGTTAATGATGCAAACCAGGCAGAGAATCCAAAACACAGTCCTGAGTTCATAAAAGTGGGACAGGCAGAAGTCTGACGATCAGGCAGACAGCACAGCAAGGATAATCCGAACTCAGTGTAAATGAGGCAAGCAGAGATCATACACAAGGACACAATATCACAGGCTACGCAGGAAGTCAGCAAGTCATGCACAGAAAACACAATAAAACTGCTAAGGCTTGCTACAGCTGGCAAAACAGATACAATACTCTGCAATGAGCAAGACCAAGCAGTCCTCATGTAGTACTGTTTATCAGTGTGATGAGATTTTTTTTCCTTTTGGGTTCGCATAAGAGGAAATTACTCCACAGTCATTGCCTGATATAGCCTGCCGTATCACCTGGAGTTGAGTAACTTGTGAATTTGCATTGAATAATCTTCTCATTTTTGTTTTCATCATGTTTTATTTCTGAATTATAAGTGTCACATGCACAAAGTTGCAACCCCCCCC
>JAQMYF010000015.1:6752279-6774450 GCA_030014195.1 Neosilurus mollespiculum
ATATAGATATAGGGCTATGGTTCTTATTGAGCTGATGGCAATTACACTATGCATGACTTTACAGTCATTAATTTTATAAAAATGACTTGAATCCTCTCTTTAGTCAAGATACAATGATTAATTTCTTCAGTGTTACCATTTTAGAGCAATATAGAGTAATATATTTGTGTGTGAATGTGTCAGTAATAACCTCTAGATGGCTCCCTTTACTCACAGAATCTTATCAGGTTGAGCTATGAAATGGTTTGTCAGATTTGATGAGTCACAATCCACCTTTAAACACTGATGATCAGTTGTTTTTCCAATATTAAAATTACCAGTAAATCTCAAATAAATTGGGAATTTGACTTCCTCTTGACATCAACATATTTTCGATCAAGAAAGACAGATATGTACGCTCTAATAATGCACTGTTTCAAAGCCCCCCCCCCTCACCCCCCTTTGGAAAGACTGCGAAACTTTGGAAAGAAAACGGTTTATGTCCCATCACCCAAAAAACTGCTGAAAATGAGCAGAGGATAATATGAGTTTTTGCTTGGGATGATTGTGGAAAGATAAGTAGTGTAATCAGGGAAATAACTTTTATCAGCAATCACACAACATCTGTCAGAGTAGGGGCCAGAATCTCAAAACTCATAGTGCTTTAGGACTGATCAGAGTTTCATTCAAGGTGTGATCGGCTCCAAGGTTAAAAAGCCTGAGAAGTCCACTGAAATTACAGGCCGCACATACACATTTACAGCTGTTCTGTTAAAAACAGAAATTTATTTCAACATGCAATCATAGTGGAGCAGTGGTGGCCCGGTGGTAGGGTGCTGGCTGACTGATTCGAAGGTCAGGGGTTTATGCCCCACTATCACCAAGTGGGAGGCATGTAAAAGAACCATCGCTGTCGTTTGTAAGGAGTAGGTCATTGAGTTGCCGTCAGCGTGTTTCTGCCCTGTGATGGTCCGGTGAGCTGTCCATCGTGTACTCTGCCCTCAACCATAGTCGGCTGAGATGGGCGCCAGCCTCCCTGTGACCCTAATTAGGATTAAGCAGTTTAGAAAATAAATGAATGATGATACAATAATAGTTAATAATTACTTACATCTCTGCAACATGTTATCATCTGTGATTGAGATGGCACATATGAAATACATGCATGTCATTTTTTTCTCCCAAAAATGTTTTGAAAAACTAGATAGCAGATAATATTTAACACACACACACACACACACACACACACACACACATTGTCCAATAAATGTACAAGTTGCTCATTATTAATTTATGTTTTTCTTGTTATTATATTTGATTTTCAGAAGAAACTCAGCATGAGCACTAGAGAGCATTAAAGATTTAAGCACTTAACAAACCTAATGCCACTGCTAATTTGTCTTTAATAGAAAATAGAACACATGGTTTAGCACATACACTGAAAGAAACATCACCATTTCAGCTTCCCAAACCAGAGCCAAACTGCATATTTTTCAGAATTTTGTTTTACACCAGGTTATGTCCCCGAGAACATCAAGATAACTGGGGGTCAGACTGATTTTACAGCGTTGTCGGCCAATCAGAACATCGGAAGAATGTATGGGGCCGGCTGTGATGCAGACAGGGCCCACCATTATCAGCTGATCCATTATGAATTTATGTGGAACATGCCACTTGGCACATGGGCAGTGAGCAAGTCCTCTGGACTTGTAAGGGTTAAGCTAGACGTTCCCACCCTCCACGAGTCCAGGGGAAGGAAAACCCTGATTTCAAACCTCCGCTGCCCTGCTGCCACATCCAGTCATGGAGAAGGCATGGAGAATGGAGTCCCTAAGGCAGTTCGCAGCTGTATTCAGCTCCATCCTGGCAGCTCCTGCGACGGCACTGGTCCCAAATTGTAGTGACCAAGTCGTTCCTTTGGTCCCATCAGTGTCGTGGAGAGGGGGGACTTGCTGCATGGGCAACAACTTGTCCTCCATACCACACTGCCCAGGCTTACATCCGACAAAACCAACGTCCTGGGACAAGGCACCGAGACACCGCCGTCCATCGCTATAGATGACTATGAGCTCGATGTGGTCCATGAGTTCACCTAGCATGTACACTCTGCTCCAACAGCGCCGACTAGGCCACATCCACTGAATGCAAGATGGCCGCATCCCCAAAGACATCCTGTACAGCGAGTTGGCTGCTGGGGAGAGAGCTACAGGACGACCGCATCTACGCTACCGCAATGTCGTCAAGAGGGACATGAAGGCCACCAACATGAACCCAGAGACCTGGGAGAGCCTGGCAGACGACCGCTCAAAGTGGAGAGAGGCCCTGACTCAGCACCTCAAAATGGGCGAAGCAAAGCTGATGGAGGCTGCCGCAGAGAAGCGAGCCCGCAGAAAGGAGCGCAGCAACTCCAACAGACCAGCGTTATCTTTCACGTGCGACCTATGCCAAAGAGACTGTCACTCACGCAAAGGTCTTCAGCAGCCACAGAAGACGCTGTTCCACCAACAACTAGGATAGCACCTCATGATCAACCCTGATCGACAGAGGTCTATGATGATGATGCCATTTGTGCCCTTTCTACATAATCAGTGTGCAGCTCTTAACTATTCAAGCAGAACGGGAAATCCGAACCAACCGAATCATATCCCCCTTCACAGATTTCCAACCAAAAATACATATCTATTATTTGTTGTAGTAGCGTGCAACATGTGGAAGCATTGCTCAGTGTCTGAATTTAGATGCTAATCTTAATGAGATACGGCAGGCTAGTTGACATGTAAGATGCTGAAGATGCCTAAATTGTGAGTAATTGTATTTCCTTTGCAGCAATTAACTGGAATTAGCTATACAGCTGAATTTGAAAATAGCCCAGATGATGTGACGTGGCTGGCGGAAACCGCTAAATATGGCAGCTTTGTGGGGAGTCCATCATATGGCTACGCTATTAATTGTTTGAATTTGTATATAGAATAGTTTTCCCCACATCATTCTGATTAGACCCTGGATAAGATCTCACGATACATAAACTTTTGACCCTCCTATTTATAATAACAGCTTAATTTTTCATGTATTGCATAAACTGTGCAAGTGTGTCAAAAATGTGTTCTTGTAAATCACTGTTAGATTTGATTTTTGGTAAAGTAGCAGGTGAGAAGCCATAATTCCTCAGTTTTGTTCATATGTGTTCAATTCAAATGTGGCACTTGGGCTTTTGTATGATTTACAACCTCAATTTACTGCACCTCTGCAAAACATTTACGACAACTGCAAATTTATTCCTGCCTGACGCTGCTGTAAAGTGACAATCAGGCGCTGATGATTCATCTTGTCGAACGTGCTCTGTGCGTCCTCTTCATGGGTATGAAATACATGCTGCCATTTTTGTTGCAGCTTCTTCAGCATGATAAAATGATGACGCAGATCAATTCAGGATCAAGGAGCTAATCAGAGCCAGTCAGAATGTTATTGGGCAAGTATGTTTTTTACTGAAGGCAGTTAAACACATGTTAAACCAGTATATAGTATAACATAGAGGTGCTTATATAAGGCTTTATTGTCAAGATGGTACACAATCATTATACCCCAGAGTGCAAAAGTACACTTCTGAAAGACACCAACAGGTTCTCACCCACTCACTTGTCGAATACTTACTCCTACTTTGGTCGCGGCGAGGTTGGAGCCCATCCTAGCTGCCACTGAGCAAAGGCGGTGCACACCCTAAACAGTCCGCCAGACCATTGCAGTGCCAACACACACAACCATTCATACCTACACACAATTCTGAACAGCCGATTAGCCTCGTGCATGTCTTTGAACTGTAGGATGAAACCGGACTACACGGAGGAAGCCCACACAAGTACGGGAGGAACATGCGAACTGCCTGAGCACGGGACTTGAACACAAGATCTTCTCGCTGTGAGGCAGATGTGCGAACCACTACGCCAGCATGCCACCCATCAGCAAGTTGTTTCATCATTTTTCAAGAGATCCTAGAGAGCAATGACATTTTAAAGAAAAATTGGCATTGGCAAGTTGGGGGGGTTACATCTACTTTTGTAATAAAGAAATATTGTTCTGCTATATAGCCAATGTGTTTTGTTTCCCAAGTGTGCTTTGGCAATACTGTTTGTTATTATGTTCATGTCAGTAAAGCAAGCCTATTTGAACTGAACTGAATTGAAAAAGAGAGAGAGGGTGGGGTGTGTGTGTGTGGGGGGGGGGGGGGGGGGCAAGCGTCACTGGACTGTGTAGTTTATTGTAGGATAATCATGGATAATTATTGGTGTAAGGACTATCTTGCTTGTGTTGCTTTAGTCATGCTAGTACATGTTTTTAGGCATCAACATAATTAAATACTTTGTGTAACACCTACTCTCAATGATTTACTTTGAGTTTTTGTCTTGAAATGAAAGAGTCTAAATTAGTTTTTATAAACAGCTTTTCATCTAGACATGCACGTTTTCACGTGTGCACTGAGCAGTGCTTGATTACCCCCTCCCTCTTACACGGCACGTTAAGTTCTGCTCTGATGCACAGTCTGTCTATTGTTTTGCTATAAATAGGTCATGGCAAAAAATATTCAGGGCTAGACTTCAAATATCTGGGGCTGTAGAACCAATTCTGCAGAACCAATAATTCCACTTTGATATACCTTGTAGTGGAGGAACCTTTTAGTATTATGGGACATCACCTCCTCCATACCCCCTACTTCCTTTTACCCCTGCCCCCTACATCCCCTTCATATTATGTCCTTATTATATTACACATAATATGTGGACACCCAACAATAACCATTGGACATGCTTTACCGATCATCCCATACAAGGTAAATTCCCAGTTATTACTTACTGGTGCTATGATAAGCTCTACTCTTTTGGGAAGACTTTCTGTAAGATTTTGAAGTGTGTTTGTGGGGATTTTCCTATTTAGCCATGAGAGCATTAATGAGGTCAGGCACTGCGATCAGCTGAGGAGGCCTGGAATGCAGTCTGTGATAGAAAGAATGGTGTTCAGTGGGTTAAAGTCAGGGCTTTATGCAGGACACAAGCTCTTTCACATGAACCACTTGGATGTCTTTATGGACCAGATTTGCACAGGGGAACTGTCGGGTTGGAACAAGTTTGGGCCTTTTAGTTCCAGTGAAGGTAAATTGTAATGCTAAAGGAGATCAGACATCCTCAACAAATGCATGAATGCATACTTCCAACTTTGTTGTAAAAGCTTGGGGAAGAACTACACATGGATATGATGGTCAAGTGTCTGCACACTTCTTGCATATTTTATATGCACAGTTGAACAGAATTCATACTGCATAGTCTTGGACAAGGGACAACCAATGTAATAAACAGTAAAAAAGAGCAAAAACAACCAAAGAAAATACTATATGGCTCTATATACTAGTTAACTAACTTGTTAGCCACTAACCCTTTCCATTTCATTTATATCAACAAGCAGTTTCCTGCCCCAAATAGTTACAATGCCCGGCCAAAAAAAAAAAAAAGCTGCACACATGAAAATGTTGTTGTTCTGCCTTTAGCCTTGCTTGCAGCACTTAATCATCATGTCATTGCTTCAACAAACTTAAGCAAAATTACATTTATTTCCATCCAGTGTTGGGTTCATTTCTCACTGATGTCTTGAATTGATGAGGGAAAAACTGAACCACTCAATAAAGTCTTCTTCAGCACATCCCGAAAACTTTCAGTAGGCTCACGATCAGGACTCTGGGGTGCCAATAAATATGTGAAAATGATGCCTCACGCTCCCTGAACCACTCATTCATTATATGAGTCCCCATATCCGTGCCATTGGGGAAGAAAAGGTCCATTGATGTGATAACCTGCTCATTCAGTACATTCAGATTATCAGCTGACTTCATTTTATTGTCACATTAATGTTGCGGAGCCTCGACCGGACCAACTGGAGCAACCTTACCATGGAGATTACATGCTGTGATCAAGGCTAAATGCTCTCCATAAAAATATGGATTTAAGGAGTGTTTTTTTGGGCCGGGCCGTGTATGTTACATAACAGTTTCTACTATTTTTACACTGCGAATGTCAGATACATCAATCTTTTAAAAAAAACAACAGTCAAGTGTTGTTTTTTGAATATGTATTTTACACCTTCAAGTTGAATTTGAGGTACAATTGCAACTTTCCTTTCAACCGTATATAAACTACAGTGAGGTTTCTGTGTATAAACAACATGTGTTCACTTATGAAAGTGTATGAAGCTTCAAATTGCTAAAAATGAAGTCTGCCTAAATCTAAAATCTGAAATTAACATTGACAACCAGAGTCTGACTTGGCTATACTTGGCTGACAGATTATAAAAGAAACCAACCATAAGGGCCAGATTTACTCACATTTCATTCCTTCTTTTTGGCTTAAAAAAAAAGTATAGCCATGTAAAGCCATGCTGACAAAAGTTCGCAATGGAAAGGGGGATGTTTCATTTCAGACCACAAAATTTGACAATTTGGGACAAGAAAGTACTTAAATAAATAATTTACGTCTAATTTGCCCAGCTTACTGTAATGTAATGAGGCAGATGTAACTGCAGAATTATTATTTTAATAAGAAAACATAAAACAAAACGAAACGAAAATACAAATGCTCAGGTTGAACACAAGAACTAGATAATGACATATGAGAAGTAACCAAAGTGACTGCATCCAGCCAAGATGCAGTGGTGAAGCCATTTCACTGAGTGCAGCAGTGGCTTATGGGAAATATAGTTTAGTTTAGTCCTTCTGGGGCACCATATTGAAGTTAATCAGGCCCAAAGTGTTTTACAAATATTAGCCCCACTCGGGCACTAAAAGATGCCACGACAGCTTCAGTGCACCTTGGAATAAATTGTAAGCCTTTCTAGCTCTACTGAAGGCATGAACACCACTCTTCCAAAAAATAATGAACACACACACACACACACACACACACACACACACACAGTTGTTATTTTACTGATGGAGGTAGACAGCAGTTGAGATCTGGTATATGTAAAGGCCACAACATATTCTTTACATCGGTTTCATTCTCAGTGACTCTGATGCTGGGGTTGTCATCATAAGTTAAAGGTTACCAGTCTGAAGAAGTTTGGACTGATTTGAATTGATGGTTGCTACTAAGGGAAACAGTGGACCTTAACCAACGAAACACATCTGTTACCACATAAGAAGGTATTACAGTGTAGCACAGAGCCAGAAATTTGAAATACCCTGATAACAATCACTTGTGAGCTTAAAGAAAATGCTTTACTTGTTTGCTTAAATAAAAAACAACATAAGACATTAACTACAAAAGACAGACCCTTCCCCTAGAACTCAGTACATCAGTGACATTCAGGCTGATGTGTACATTTTTCTTTTACATGATAAAGGAAAATAATTACATCCGCTAAATCTCAAACCCAGAGTTTATACTTTCTTCAGGTCTTCTGAACCTTCTTAAAGTTCTCAAATCCTGGAAATTGTATTTGTATAGCTTCATTCACAGTGAATTCAAATTCATAAACCTCCTATGAGCAAGCCCAAGGCAACAATAACATGGAAAATCTTTTTCCTATCTGTAAAATAAATAAATAGATAAATAGATAAATAAATAAATAAATAAACAAACAAACAAACATTTTGGCTGATGGCCCAATTTCTTATTCTTAATGGTTTTGTTTTTGTGGGTTTTGGTCACACACCTGCAGGTTGAGGGATGTGTGTTCTTGGGTCCACTAGATGATGATTCAGGTTGGATCAGTTCTGGTTAAACAGTGCAGAGTAGATCCTCCAGCCCAAACAAAAACTGTTGCGCACTCATATGCGCGGGCGCGCACGCATACACACACACACACACACACACACACACACACACACACACACACACACCACCACTCCAGGAAATTGGAAAGCAGATTAATCATCCAAACACCACTTCTGAATATTC
Source organism: Neosilurus mollespiculum (assembly GCA_030014195.1). NCBI lineage: Eukaryota > Metazoa > Chordata > Actinopteri > Siluriformes > Plotosidae > Neosilurus > Neosilurus mollespiculum. The sequence goes on from JAQMYF010000015.1 coordinate 6,760,199, forward strand.
ATTAGATTTAAGGATTCATAAGAAATGCTGTATAATAACAAACATTTGAACTAACTGGTTTACCTCCTACAGCTCAGTATCACTTAGAATGTATAGGTAATGGGAAATTTTCACTCGAGCTCTGCCTCTCTTTGTCCCATTCTCACTGTCCTTGAAATTTTTACTTTGTTTAACACAATATCTATAATAATCTGAGCCCATTGGAAACTTATGCATGTTTTACTACACAGTGCTGTCCATGTATTTGGTTTTACTGGTCACTGAGCGGCTTTATGGGATTTGTTTTTGTAATTTTTTCAGACTTGGCAACCCTGTTGCATTGTACCAAGGGGAGCTCTGTGCTAGAGGATTTGTGGTGTGAAATCTCTGTCACATAGTCTCAAAAATGGACAGAGGGGAGAACGACGTTCCTTTGGCACTCACTTTGCACACTATATCATCAAGTGCACTTGGAGATTGCAAACCTCCACCAAGCCCAGCAGTCCTCCATGTTAACAAAAATTGCACAGAACATTTTTTGTTCTGCTAGCAACAAACACACAAACCACGGGTAACACCCAACTAAACATGATAAGCAAACTGTTGAGCTGAAAAGTTACACATGAATATTGTTTCTGACTTCCGACATTGGGGTTCCATGACAGCCTCTGGGTGTGTCCCAGTGCACTGCACCGGTGATAGTACACCAGTGGAACAAATACTTCTATTAGTGTTATTATTCAAGAACTTCACGATGTAAGGCTTGATTCAAATTCTACTCTCTCCCAGTTTTTACCCTGACTTTTTTGTAACAAGCTTACAAAGGCTGTTTACCACATGGTGCAGGCTTAGGAAGTAATCAATCACGTTCTCCTGGGTCACTTAAATGAAGAGGTGCTCTTTCTCTGTGTCTTTTTGTCACTCCATGGCCTTCTTACTATAGTATGCGTCCCTGAACTGCTGGTCATTTATCTCTATGAGTTTCTTTGAAGTGTATTTGGAGTTGGTGCCTTTTGTCTAAAGGTTAAGTGAATTTTACTCTTTAGCTATGCAAAATGAGGACACTTTTTGTTTTTCTTTGCTGTCAAATATAATACAATGAAACCTTAAGACAATTAAAAAGGAAAAATAAAATGATTTATAAATATTTGTATAAATCAGATATCATATTGATATGTATGTGAATCTTGAGTATTGGCGGTATATTGCTGCATGAATAGTCCTAGATGTAATGAACACATTAAAGGAAATTGGTCATGAAATTAAACATTCTCTTTATTCGAAGGATAAATTAAATACAAAGCATATCTAGAAGGTTTTTCTAAGACTTAGGTGCCTCAGTGCCTTAATCCAACTCCGGAATATTTTTAATAACTAAATGAGTGGAGGCTCGGTGGAAGTGTTTTGTACCACTGGGTTATCAAAGGCCGGCCTTTTCTCTCACTGTCTGTGGCGAGCGGCATGTAAAAGAACAATTGCTGACTTTCTTTAAGAGTGGGCTGCATTGCCGTCAGCATGTTTCTGCCCTGTGATGGCCTGGCAGGCTGTCCAGGGTGTACTCCGCCCTCGCTCAGAGTCGACTGAGATGGGTGCCAGCCTCCCCGCGACCCTAATTAGGATTAAGCGGTTCAGAAAATGAATGAATGAATGAACTAAATGAGTGTTTACCATATATGGAAGAAGGCATGACCTTGGGTGAGTGGGTGGTGTTACATTGAGCACGACACATGTGCAATGTGTGATTTCTGTAGCACCTAGGGAAATCTGCACTGGCACAGCACTCTAGTAAGTTTGATGTGTTCAGTACTCGTGCAAGGTTAAGGTGACTGATTTCCTTAAATGACAGCAAATTTGGTATCAGTTTGTATTCCGCCCTCATTATTCAGAAATCAAAAGCGTTTTAATATTTTGTGTATATTCTCCACCTATTTGCATTTTTTATGCACACTAAGTTGTGTTAAGCTCTCTCCATACATAATTGATTCACTACAGCCAGTGATGTCTTCAATGCAAAGGAGAAAACCAAAGGCCTTTTAGAAGCAGTATGATGGTCAGTGTCTTTTTGGAACTCATTATTTGTCACTATTTGTATCAGCTTGCCATAGAGGGACGCTCTCATTTCTCTTTAGCCATTCATTCTTTTATTCGTTAATTCATTTTCAGCCGACACTTGGCGAGGGCAGAGTACACCCTGGACAGCTAGTCAGGCCATCGCAGGGCAGAAACACGCTGATGGCAATGCAGCGTACACTTTTCAAAAGTCTCTCTTTAGTCATATTGTTTTTAATTTTCAGAGCAGTTCTCTAATGGCCTTCTGATTACAACCCACAGACAAAAATACAGTTTATCGTATTCAGTTAAGCTTCCCCTTCCTCTAGTCTTAGTTTCTTTATTGCTACTACAAATCAATTCTGTTAGAGAACAGGAATATGTTTTAGGAGGTCATGAGGTATTAAGCCAATATTCTTGTCAGGAATATGGAGATGGACGATTCATTTCATTAGATCCCCTTTACATCTTGGTACACCATTGGCAACATAAGGTATATTTGATTAAACTTCTAAAGACCCAGTAAGATACAATTCTATTAATTTGTACTGGTATAATGTTTTTAATAGACTTTTCAGAAAACTGTATATACGATTTTAATTTAAGTTTATCCATAATGATCAAGCTAGAGGACATCAGGTACCATTTTCACATTTACCTTTGTACTAGTTTACATTAACCAGTAAGATCTAGTTTATTACTATAAACTATTAATAAGTTCATTTGAAGTAGTTGTGCTGTGTTTCATGGTGGTGCTTCATGTTACCATTCTTGACCACCAGAGACACTGAACAGATGACATGTGTACATGGGTTTTAAATCTGACTCAAATTTTAATTTCAGTAAATGCATGCTATGTTCATACATTCATTAATCTTAATCTTATCTTACTAGGCAGGAGCCATTTCACTCTGGGCAAAGGTGGGGTACACCCTTAACACGGCTCACCAGTTCATCACAGGGCCAACACACACAAGCAACCATTCATACTGACATCTAAGGGCAATTTGGAACAGTCTAATGTGCCTAATGTGCCTAATGCGCCTAATGTGCATGTGTTCGGGAAACCGGAGTACCTGGCAGAAACCCACACAGGCACAGGGAGAACATGCAAACTCCACACAGAAACGCCTTTGTTAAGCTTGTGAACCAAACCCAGGACCTTCTTTCTGTGAGGTGGATGTGCTAACCACTGTGCTACCGTGCCACCTGCATACTTTTATGTATACTGGAATCATGTTTCTTTGGTGACTTTGAACTAATGACACTAATTCATTATTCAGGGCAGAAAGGGTTAATACCAGTGAGAGGGTTCAAAAATCAATAACACATCAGCACCAAAAAAAATCAGTCTTCTCCTCTAAAATCTAAACAAAACAAATGAAAAAATGTAAAATTATGGTTGTATTCAACCCCACTGCCGTGAATTAGTTGTTTTGTAAAAAGATGTGCTTCCAGCATCAAATTAGTCGGTTGCTACCAAATAATTCTGTTATTAGCAAATTTTTTGTCAGCAGCCTAATTTAGTTAATGATTCTTAGTTTATTGCTTTATTTTGCCCCTGGTGGAAAAAGTCCACAAGATGACTGTTAATTAAAAAAAAAAAGACTCAGTATTTAGCAGTATACACTTTATCTCCACTCATTACGTTTCTCCACTCATTAATTCAGGTGTTTATATATATATATATATATATATATATATATATATATATACACACACACACACACACACACACACACACTGAAATAGACTTCCAATATACAAATTCCATAGCAACAATATTATGTATCATTCCAATTCTAGGGTCCAAACATCAATACGAATATTTTCTGGGGGTTCTGAAATAACGCAGTTCAGTGGAAAGGCTTTACATACCAAGTTTTGTGTTGAATCGGCAAGCGATTTAGAAGCACATAAAAATCAAATATCCAAAAATGTATTATGTCACCATTTGACTGACACATAACTCTGATGTTCTCTGACATAGGGACTTTTACTTCGCAATGTAAATTGGCACTATACCTGCAACTGTGCATCAGCTGAAGGAACAGTTCATGAGAAGAAGATTTTGAAATATATTTTTTACATGCAAAAAACATTGCGCTAAACATGAGCGTGTTAAAGTGCTTGTGGAATCTGTACTTTTGACACGTTGCTTTCAATTTGAAATATGTCAATAAGACCTTGCAAATGAAGACAAGAAATTTTAGAATATTTGACGCATCTGTGATTGATATTAATTCAACTGCTTAATAAATAGGGAATGATGTGAATTCAGTGACTTATGTTTTTAATGTAGCACGTTGTTTTCACCAAGTAGAAGGATTTACACACTTTTAAATCAAGTTTTAATGAAAAACACATTATCACCATTACAGATTAACTGACACAGTACTCTGATATTCTATGACATAACTTTTCTTTTGCATTTTAGTTAGAGCAAAGCCCAAAGGCCTTATAAGGGTAATTTTTGAAAAATTTATGTTAGGTTAAAATGATTTTGAAATATATTTTTCAAATTCTTGTGGAATCTGTGTTCATTGACAGATTGACAGATTTCTTTTAATTTTTAAATATCCTGTGAATGCACAAGAAATTTCAGAATAATTGATGTAAAGGTGAATGATATTGGCTCATTAGCATATTATTTATCAAATGATGCAAATTCACTGTCTTGTGGTGGCCATGTTTTTGACCTAGTAAACTTGACAATTTAAATTTAAAATAGGCTCATGATGATGTATATCAAATTTTGTGCAAATCCACCCACTTTCCTCCCACAGTCTAAAGATCGGGTCGGCATTGTTTCCTCCCACAGTCTAAAGACCTGCACCTCAGGTCAACTGACTACTCTCATTCCCCCATTGGTGTAAATTGTTGTTAATCTCTGTGTTACTATGTTCATCTCTGTGACTGGTGAGCTAGATACTAGGTACTTCAGGTTATACCCCAAAGTCCCACGGCAGCTAGGATTGGCTCCAGGTTTCCCTATGTCCCAGACAGACTTGCAGTATACAGTAGATAATAAATGGATGCATAAAGCTCCATAGAAAATGCATTAAATAAGTCTCTGTAGTTCTGTATGGCTGTACTGTGTGTTTGATTAAATCTCAGGCTGCTCACTTACCTTGAGTCAACAGCAAATTGGAGCCAACAAGCTCATCTTCTGGCATCCATGCTTTCAAGAAATATTTCCTTCTTCCCCAAAGGCAGCCAGGCCTAAGAGTGAGTCTGGGGCAAAGGAAGTGTGAAGGAGAGAGTATTTATGGAGACAGAAGACAAGTGGCTGTCATTTGCCTTTTGGTCTGACAGGAAGGTCCTCCTGAGGGGCAACGAGTATTAAGAGGTCTGCATTGGGAACCTGTGGTTTTTACCTCATTTATTTGAAATGGTCTGCAAAGATCAGCAATGCTGCTATAATCTTGCACTGAAGGGAATAAATCACTTGAAGACATGAAGGTATCTGGGTCAGAATAAGTAAAAAATATGTGTAAGAAAAGACTCTTGTTTTACAGCTTGCAGTGATTTAAAATTCTTTTAAAAGGACTGCATTCTCTATGGATCTTAATTCATCCATCTGATGGTGTGTGATGCCTCGAAAATAAGTGCTTTTCTTTTAGGCAGTCATAACACCTGTAACTGTCATTCAACTTTAATGTTGTGAAAACTGTGCTTGCTCAAAGTCTCTGCTCTCATCAAGGAAACATTTAGGTTCTTTTAGCTTATTAAATTAAAGTTGGAAGTTTTCCAAAAACGCAGTTTTCCCTGTGGAGGAAGAAACACTGACATGTATTAGCATAGCTAATTAATGAGTTTCTTTCTTTCTGTCTGTCTTTTTTTTCTCACATTCTGCAGTTTTTCCTCATAGACTTATGAAAGTATGGAGAATCCTATTGGATAAATTAGTCAGGGCTGTCCTCCACTTGGGCAGAATGGTGGTGTAGAGGTTAGCACATCTGTTGTACAGCAAGAAAGTCTTGGGTTCGAGTCCCGGGCTCAGTGGGGGCATTTCTGTGTGGAGTTTGCATGTTCTCGCTGTGCTTGTGTGGGTTTCCTCCGGGTACTCTGGTTTCCTCCAACATTCCAAAGACATGCACGTTGGGCTTATTGCCTTCCAAATTGTTCCTAGGTGTGAGTGTGAATGGTTGTGAGTGTGTTAACCCTGCAGTGTACAGGTGAACTGTTCAGGGTGGACCCCAACTTTGCCCAGAGTCGGCTGAGACAGACTCCAGCCTCCCTGTGACCCTAGCAGGATAAAGCGGTTTGGCAAAAAAATGAATGAATGTCCTGTGCTTCACTGAATAAAAAGAGAGAAGACTAGCAACATTCTAATTTCAATCTGGGGCATATATAATGTATTTATAGCATCGTTCAGCCACTCCTCTGCAATCTTCTTTGGTTGCTAACATCACTCAACTACCTCATTTTTGCTGACAAAGCTTAATTTTATTCATCAACATCATAGTTGTGATGTGTGGCTACCCACAGCAGATGTCTTTGCTTGTTACAAATTCGCTAATTATTTTGCTTGCTAATTCAACCTGTCAGTCTGTGACTACATTTAATCAGCTCCATCATTACAAATAGGTAGTACTTTCCAGATAAAATTTAGCCAAATAGTATCCTAGCATTGCAGTTCATATTAGAGTAATTTTACATGGACCAAACTACAGTAGTTAGTGTTGTGTTATCACAGATGGGGTTGGAGATGTAAAGACTCACTCAGTCTCTCACTCATTTGCTAAATCGCTTATTTCTAATAGGGTTGCGGTTGTCTCAGCCAACACTGGGTGAAGACGGGGTACACTCTGAACAGCTCACTAGACCATCGCGGGGCCACACACACACCACACACACACACACACACACACACACACACACACACACACACTCACACCTAGGGGCAATTTGGATCAGTCAGTTGTTAGCCTAATCTGCATGTATTTGTATTGTGGGAGGTATCGAGAGTACCCGGAGGAAACCCATGCAAGCACACAGAGAACATACAAACCAGAAATGCCAGAGCCTGGGAAATCAAATCTTCTTGCTGTGAGGCGGATGTGCTAAGCTCTACACCACCGTGCCGGTGGTCAAAGAATCAGAATCAGCTTTATTGGCCAAATTTGTGTACAGAAACAAGGAGCTTGACTCTAGTTTAACTTCACTCACTGTACAGGAAACATTAAAATTAAGTTTATGCAAAATATAAGGCAAATTAAGGATAAATATAAAGTGAAGAAATTTACTAAGGAATATGTACAACAAGGTGAAATATAATCTAAAATTTACTGTATAAATTGTAAAAATTGATATTGAGTGCACACCAGTGTTCGTGAGGTAGTGTAGTGAACAACATGTGTGTACAGTGGGTCATATCACAGTGGTTATCCTGACACTCTGTGACTGTTTACAGTTCAACAGAGCCACAGCCTGGGTGAAGAAACTGTATCTGTGCTGGGTGGTCTTGCCACACAGTGCTATCTAATGCTTTCCAGAGGGGGGGAAGTTCAAATAGATTATGACTGGGATGTAAGGTGTCCGCAGACATGCTCCTGCCCTTTTTCTGACCCTGGACGTGTACAGGTCTTGGATGGAGGGCAGGTCAGCCCTGATGATCCTCTCTGCAGACCTGATTGTCCGCTGCAGTCTGATCATGTCTTGTTTGGTGGCTGATCGAAACCAGACAGTGATGGTTGTTCAGAGGACAGACTGTAGGATGGCGTTGTAGAAGGTGATCAGCAGCTCCTGTGGTAGGTTAAATTTCTTGAGTTGTCACAGGAAATACAACCTTTGCTGGGCATTCTTCTGCACAGTGTTTATTTGGGATGCCCACTTTAAGTCATGAGAGATTGTGGACCCAGAAACTTAAAGATGTCCACGGTGGACACAGTGTGGTTGTGGATGGTGAGGGGTGGGAGTATTGTGGGGCTTCTTTCAAGGAATTAAAGAAAGAGGTCTGGTGTTAAAACTGCTATGCAGATAGATTTGAGTTGAAGTAATAAACTAGAGGCTTCTGATAGGGGAATCGCACCTGCCACTATATAGCCATTATAAACAATTGGTGGCCATTTTGCTGACCTTAAACTTGACCTACAGTGACCTTTTCATAAACTTGTTTCAGCATTTGCTCTCAAGTTGCTACCCTGAGAATTTAAGGGTGATGTGTCAACCAGTTTTTGAGGTATATGTGTGCATATCCACAAAAACCAAGCAAACAACAACAACAACAAAAACTCCCCACAAACTGAACCAATATCAATTACGCTATCGTGGCTAGCAAATATTTCTTAGCACTTCATTTCTACACACCAGAGCAATTAAGCTACCTAATGCTGAAAACACACGCATGAATGAAAACCTAATCTGGGTAATTTAATGTTACTGTGATATGACTAAACCCAAATGTAGCCCTGAGTGTGTGTGATGACCGTATGTCCACTCCTACTCTGTCCCTCCTGTGTCTTTTTTTTTTTTTTTTGACTATGTCACTATGTAATAAATGCTTCAGGATTTGGTAGTGTGACAGATACACAAGCAGAACAGATTTCCAAGGCAAAGAAGATATTAATCACCTCCTCGTTTGGCTCATGTCCATACTCATAGGCTGGATTTCTCCCTTCTGAATAGCAGCCATTTATATTCGTCTGTTGAACCCTTATGCACAGCATGTAATTTTGCACTACCACATGAGGCAAGCTACCACTGCCGAATTACTTAATTTTTTTACTTGTATGCCCAATAAGTGTAAAAACCTGAACTCTAATCTCAGCCTAAGAAAAGATACACGCACACACAATATGACCAAAAGTATATAGGCACCTGACCAATGCATGCATCTTCATATCGCATTCCAAAAGCATTGATATTGATGTTAAATTGATCTTACCTTTACTTATAACATTCTCTAATATTGAGGGATGGCCTTCCACTAGATCCTGAGGGTGTTTGGTGAAGCTGAGGTCAGGGTAAAGTGCAGCCATTCGAGTTCATTGACTTCAGCTTTCACCATATTTCTGTGGTGCTTGCTGTATGCAGAGGGGCATTGTCATGTTGGAACAGGGAAGGAAGTCCACGTACTTTTGACTATATAGTCTAGATGTATTAAATTATTATGTCGTAAGATGTTTTTGACAATGTCTGACAGGTATGATTCCATTCCAAAACCTCAAGCCAACATCCCACAGATTTGTTCCAGTCACTTCCAATAAAACATCAATCATTGTCACTTGTTGCAGTGAACCTCATTACTGACCTTACAGTATCCCATGGCTATACCATTAGCCACATCATACCAGATGAGGTTTTCTAAAGCCTGATGCTTTTCCTCAGCCTAAATGAAGTATTTTCCAACTAATTTTGTATTAGTATCACAATTAATTAGATCCCTTAATAATGAGATTATTTGTCTATTCTGCTATGTCTTCCCAGCTACTATAGACTCCCAATCTGCAGATACTGAATATCCTATCATCATTACACACTGTGCATGTTTATACCAGTGTACTGCAATGCTTTTCAATCTGTCTATCAGGTGCCACCCAGAGGAGAATGGGTTTCTTTTCAAGTCTTGTATCTTATGATTTGTTCCTCATGTAGTCTTGCGGTGTTATTTTCTTTGCCACTGTCATTTTTGGTGTTCATTTCTGTAAAGCTGCTTTGTGACAATGTCAGTTGAACAGAATAATCGAAACTCCCTGAAGTTTGCTGGAAAGATCACTCTAGTGTCACGTTAAAAACAAGACTGCACCTCCCTGAAGTGCTCACCAACGTTTCTACGTTTTTCTAGCAGTTCATTTGTATGAAATGGGAAACAAAATCCAATCAAATTGCTTTTGCTCATTAAACTTCCTAAGGGTACTTCCATCCATCCATTATCTTTACTGCTCATCCAATAGGGTTGAAGGAGACGTTGGAGCCAATCCCAGCTGACTTTGGACGAGAGGTGAGGTATTACCTGAACAGGTCACCAGTCTATTGTAGGAATAATACAGACACAAATGATGTTGAGGCTGGAGCTCATCCCAGCGGACTCTGGGCAAAGGCGAGTTACACCATGAACAACACGTCAGACCATCTCAGGGCCAGGACATTAATTTATACATTTTTTACTAAACCCAATTTATGAAGACCACACTATGGTCAACCATTACTGAATCCACTCAGCACACCATGTTACAGATGTGCTCCTGAGCGGAGCCCCATAGGCAAAGAACATGACTTGAATGGTTGTCCCTTGTATGTGTCACAACCGGAAACCCAATAAGGCTGCAACGTAACCAGCAGACAAAAACCCACGTTTATTATTAATAATGATACTGAAACGAAACAAAAAAAAAACAAAAACCAAACAAAAGAAAAAAAATCTAACTCAGGCAGAGAGACAAACTTTGGCTGAGCAAAACAAACATACCAAATATTAACAGGCACACAGAACATGAACTCATTAAACAGATAATTAAACTAACAAAAAAGGTGATACAAATGAACACAGAATTCAGCTCGTAAAAGGCTGTAAAAAAAAAAAAAAAGTCATGAAATGCAGGGGAGACTGATTTATTTATTTCCTCCACTAGAAAGTGCCAAACTACTCTTGTAACACCAGCCTGGGACACCTATCAATAGAGATATTTATTATGAACTAATTGATTTAGGCATTGCCCATGTGGATCAATTATTTGGAAAAATGTAAACTTCATATCTTAATCCTGATTCTTGTACTACAGAATTTCTCCTTTAAAATGTTTTGCTGTTGTTGCTATAACCAGAAACTGGCCTACTGAATTATCTACCAAACATTATTAATTTTGAAGGTGATAAAGGTTATTGGTGCAACCATTTTTGCTTTTAATTTCCAAGACTGTGAGTCTAATTGAATGCCGTACTTCAGTTGTTCTGTGGGAAAGGCAGTCAGCTGGTGCTTCATGCGAGAGGGTAAAATGAAAACGTGCGTGGGACGTTGACCTTGCTCGAAACAAATGATATGAACAGAAGCAATTTTCCTCTAAATGAAAAACGGAACAGAAGTGTGAGATTATACAGTCTGATACTCGCATGGATTGAACATAAATATTCATTTAAAATTCTGATTTCATGTGTGGTAGCAGTTTGTAAAAGATGAGCTTCCCTTCACAAAAGCAAATATAAGATTATTATTATTGTTATTATTATTATTATTATTATTATTCTTATTATTCTTATTATAAAATAAATAATCTTCAGTCAAATGCATTTACCTTGTAAATGTTCTACAGAAGACAAGGTGTCATATGGACCAGGAATTAAGTCTAACAGCAGGAGAGTTATCGATTTGGAGCATTCATCCACCAAGAAGGGATAATCACATCTGCACAAAGCTCAAATCTCCCCTGGCTGCCTCTCATTCACTCCATTTTGGTTGAAGAATAAACAGACTTCCTGGGTTTCTTTCCGAGTAGAACACACTTCACACGCAGCCTACCTGCCAATGTTGAATTTCAAATAACACAAGTTGCAATATACACAGTAAACTCTAAAGAAATACTGACTCCTCCGGACCATTAAACATGATAAAAATCATTGTTTCTTTAGATTTTTCTTTGACAGAACATTTACGTTGTGCTGGAATTTAACGAATAGTGAAAGCTTTGCTCAGATGCTCCTGTCTAAACTAGATGTCAGCATTAGAAATAGAGAAAAAGTTCCATTGGGAATTCAGTAGGTAAATATGTGAATATTTTATCCATTATCCATGACAGTATTTAATTATAAAAATTTGCCTAAAAGAAAACGATCAGTGCATTTCGCTACCTTCATTGCATTTCTTCAAATTGGGCAATACCATGATGCATAACTGGAAGAATGTCCGGATTGCTATGAAAAGAGGCACAGACTAAAGCAAAGTTAATATTTGATGGTTTTAAACACTATGCTGTAGTATATTTTGGAATGCACAGACTTATAAAGAAACAAGGGAAATATTCTTTGGCATTTTGCTTATCGACTACTCAAGAATGATATTAAGTCCCTAAATGCTAGCTTGCAGCTGCATGTAAAGTATCTTTTCTGAAAGTAAGAGCTACCTTTCATCCCCAGCAACATGAGTGGGAAATATTACATCCCACTAATATGCAATAAATATGTAAAAATAAATAAAATAAAACAAAATAAATTGGAGTTCGAGACAAAACATTAAACCCTTATAATTATAAAGTTACATGATTTTTTTTTTTACATGATTCTGCTCATTGGTGGTACATATTTTTCACAGTCCTGTTGTTTTGAGTGGCATGTGCTCATGGCCAGCTCTGGTTGCCTTGGTAACCCTCTTGCATGTTTTACGCATTTATTTGTTTCCAAGTGAAACATGAAGTGTAGATCAATATCTAGCTATTTCACTAAAATAATAAAACAGTAACTTTTAATTGGCTATCGCTTGAATTGTGTCGTATGAAAGTTCAGCCATACCCACCTACTTTGCGTTGCTCATTTTCCTGAACTTCTTTAACTTTGCATGGATGTTTGTTGTTCATCACTTCCTGTGTGGACGCAGCTTAAGCAGTAATGATGACGGACAGATACGTTCTAGCGCTGTGAAAAACATAAATCTAGGACTGCCTTCCAAAGCACAAACTAATGCCAAATTGATTTTTTGACCATTGATTCTTTAGCCTGTAAACCAGAAATCAATCAATTAATCTTTAGGCAAATCCACCAGATTAAAACAAGGAACAAGGAGAGAGGATCAATGATACACAGGTTCTTCTTTTGCAGAAGTCTTTTTTTGGATTCATTTAAACCTAGAAGCAATTTAAAGTCAACAGTATTCCCTGTATCATGTTCAAGAATTTGGGGAATTGGGATAAAACTCATACAGTACCCCATGCTCAGGATCCCTTAGTGTCCTGCTGTCTCTGCTCATCACTGGTCATCCTTTTTATATCCTAAAAAGATGTCCTGTGTTTAACACTTTCTCAGTGAAATCTATGGTTCAATTTATTTTCAGCCCAGGAATATTTTTCATGTCTTATCAACATTTTCTGCTCACTGAACCGGCTTCTCCCATCTTACACAAATAATCTTAGTAGCATGAACCAGGGTAACATTTCTTTATAATTCATCTGTCAGCTTTCTCTTTTATCTGCCTCTCTTTACAGCTCCTGGCTTTGAGGCTGTTCACACAGAAGGAAGAAAAGCAGACTGACGTGAAACAAGATACGAACCAGTGGATGTCTGCTGAAGGAATGCAACTTAGTTCATCAGCGTGCCATTCAAATAGGTTGGGATGATAATACGTTCTGCTGTGGAATATTAATGTACACTACAAACATGCAGTGCTAAAAAGAAGTCATGTTTAATTTCAAGTAGTAAAAGTTTCTTATTTCATGCAAAATCTGTAATGTGGTATGCTAATGTTTCTTGATAAGAGCTCTTGAAACTAGCATAAAATTCTAGTCACTGAAAAACTTGAAACAGATTCAATTTCTAACGATCATCCTTAACAAGAAGATTTAGCTTTGCTTGACTGTATGTGTAGAGCGATCAACTCATATCCCCAACCTTCTGAAATACAGGGCTACATTGAATTAAGTTGGTTTTACGCTGATATGAGTTTTTAGCATTATGATCATCATATAAACATATAATTTAGTTATGTTCGCAACAAGACTTCTCTTGTTTTTCTCCTCAATGGATTTATAGAATTGCATAATGAGGTGGGAAGTTTAATTAATTGCTTTAATGTTGTTGTACTATAACAGCTCATACCTAGTATGATAATATAACCAAACTTAAATAATATAGATATTATTATAAATAATAAAATAACATAACCAAACATACCTAGTAAAAATCGAGGCGACACAGTGGTGTAGTGGTTAGCATGTTCGCCTCACAGTAAAAAGGTCCTGAGTTTGATTCCTGTACTCGGGCGTTTCGGTGTGGAGTTTATTTGTTCTCCCTGTGTGTGTGTGTTTTTTCTCTGGGTACTCGGGTTTCCTCCCACAGTCCAAAGACATGCACCTTAGGCTAATTGGCTGTTTCAAATTGCCCGTACGTGTGCTTGTGAGTGTCAATGGTTTTGGGTGTGTGTTGGGCCTGTTCAGGTTGTACCCCACCTTCGCCCAGTGTTGGCTGAGATAGGGGCAGCCTCCCGAATAGGATTCAATTTTATAAGGAAATTAAAAAAAAATAAATAATAATAATTAAAAAAAAAAAAAAAAAAAAAAAAAAAATATATATATATA
>JAQMYF010000015.1:6820673-6833175 GCA_030014195.1 Neosilurus mollespiculum
CCTGCGATGGCCTGGCGAGCTGTCCAGGGTGTACCCTGCCCTCGCCCAGAGTCGGCTGAGATGGGCGCCAGCCTCCCGGCGACCCTAATTAGGATTAAGCGGTTCAGAAAATGTATGAATGAATGAATGATTGAATTGCTTCTGGATCTTTTTTGAGTAACAAAAGCTTTCTTTACTAACTCCGAGTGAAAAACGATCTCCAGTCTTCAGATGTGTTTTCATCAAGGTATTACTATTACATACAACTTCAAGGTCATTCAGTCAGTCTTTCTAATGCTCAAAGTTGCTCAACAACAACACAAATGGCAGCGGGACTCATGAGTTTCCAGTGATGCTTGTCTTATTATTCTTTGTCAAGCTGCTGTTGTTTGGCAACTTTACTTTTTTGCCTTATTCTATTTTCTCCAGGAGACACACCACATAGCAGAAAGCTTCCCTTTAACAAAGTGTCTCATGCTGTGGCTGATCGTTTTGGCTCGGCTGCCTCTCAGCATGTGATGCTTCACAAATGAATACAAGTGAACCGAACAGGTCAGCTTCAGCTCGAGCAGTCAGTAAGAGAAGACAGTGAGGCATGGTGTTTAATTGCTCGGTGTGTGAGTGATGCACAAGAACATGAAAGTATTTTACTCAGGAATGGTAGAACTTCTTGCTGTTGCTTTCTGTCAACAAAGGCGGGATTCCATTGGTGAATTAACACTCACAGTGTTTTTTGTGCCATTTTAAAAGTGAGTCATTGCCTCTGTGGCATCTCAAGCTCTGTAAACAGGAGAAAAACAAATCAGAGTGGGCTATCAACATCCATAAACCTCAAAAAGGATATTTCTTTACTTACTAGCATGTTTTGAACTATCTCCAACATGATCCAAAATCAGTCAGTACTTTGAATGTTCATTCATCATTAATTTTATCAACTGCTTAATCCTAATTAGAATCTCAGGGAAGCTGGCGCCCATCTCAGTCGACTCTGGGCGAGGGCAGGGTACACCCTGGCCAGGGTACACCCAGGCCATCGCAGGGCAACTTTAAATATTATATATTATATATAAAATGTATAAAATATATATTAAGGGAGAGGGACGTCTGGACCTCACTGCTTAGGCTGCTGCCCCCGCGACCCGACCCCAGATCAAGCGGAACAAGATGAAGATGAAGATATATTAAGTTTAATATTTATATTAATTAATTTAGTTGTTTATTCTTTAGTCTTCAGCCTTCAGCTTTGACCCTAATGGGTGTGGTTTAGCCAATAAATTAATTAGCACACGTTTCAATACTTTTTTTTTAAATATATATTTTGATTCTTAATATTTTATTTTGATGTTAAATAATGTGTTGGATTTACCATTGTAATTATTCACAGATGTGATGAATGCTATATGCTTATATTTCTGTTGTGGTCCTGTCTCTTCCCCCTGATCTGTCATTTGCTATTTACCTTAACTGATTCATTTGTCCATTTACATCCTATTGTTTTTTTAATTTTTTAATCAATGTCTTAATATAATAGTGTCTAACCCATAATTCCCTTATCCTTTATTTCCCAAGTCCAGTTTATGTTGTCTTTTGACCAGCCATTCGCGATCACATTCACAGCTAGGCGCCAATTTGAATAGCCAGATAATATACATGTCTTTGGACTGTGGGAGGAAACCAGAGCACTCATAGGAAACCCACACATGCACAGGGAGAGCAAAAAAATTCACACAGACATGCGCATACCCAGCCTGGGACTTGAACCCAGAATGTTCTTGCTGTGAGGCAGGAGTGTTAACCACTACACCACGCCAGAAAAAAAATCATTGCACACTGTAATATTTTCGTGGAGAGCCTTTAGCCTTGCTTACAGCACGTAATCGTCATACCATTATTCCAACAAACTTAAGCAACATCACTTTTATTTCCATTCAGTGTTGGGTTCATTTTTCACCGACATCTTAAATTCTTCTCCAGCGCATCTCGAAAACATTCAATAAAGTTAAGGTCAGGACTCTGGGG
The DNA here is from genome assembly GCA_030014195.1 of Neosilurus mollespiculum. NCBI lineage: Eukaryota > Metazoa > Chordata > Actinopteri > Siluriformes > Plotosidae > Neosilurus > Neosilurus mollespiculum. The sequence continues at coordinate 6,822,672 of JAQMYF010000015.1, forward strand.
TGCCAATACATATGTGAAATGGATTCCTCGTGCTCCCTGAACCTCTCGCTCATTATTTGAGTCGCCATTTTATATCCGTGCCGTCAGGGAAGAAAATTTCAGTCGATTGATGTGATAACCTGCTCATTCAGTACATTCAGATCATCAGCTGGCTTCATTTTATTGCCACATTAATGTTGCTGAGCCTCGACCGGACCAACTGGAGCAACAATACCATGGAGATTACATGATGTGACCAAGGCTGAATGCACTATTTAGAGTGTGTGATTTTATTTTATTTTTTTGGCTGAGCAGTGTATATAAAATATTATTCCTAATGAAAATGAATCTTTGTGGAAATTAATCCTTATGATGTCCTTGTGGGTTTCCTCCAGGTACTCCAGTATCCTTCTATTTCTGGATCGACCACAAAACTTGACCACAGTGGCGTCTGGCTAAAGTAAATGAATAATGGATGAATCTTATGGTGTTTAACCATCATTATCCCATAATAAGGAAAAATTAAACAAATAAATATTTATATTAATATTTATATATATTTACTTGCTGTCATTTTTGTTTGCAGTAACTGTGCAGGTAAAAAAAAAAAAAACTAAACAAACAAATGTTGCTTTAACGAATTGCTCTGATCTCATCCAAAAAGTTATTCTGCAGGATTTTTGTGTATCAAAACATCATCAGGATTAAGCCAAAGAACATAATCCATTTGAAGACATCTGGGATGCTGCAGACATTCACTTTCTTACATTTTCATTGTTTTTCCAAAACAACAGATTGCATTGAGAAACATTTCAAATATTTGTGTTAGAATGTTGCACCAAGGAATGGCTGTTAAGCATGAGGGTACCAATTAGCCTTTTCTTTTTTCTTCACAATTCGAACACCGACTGTGCAATAATGGTAAGCTGTACGAATGGCTGATCATTGGATAGGGGTGTGTTCAGAGACACGGTAGACTTTACACCCAGCTAACAAGACTGAACTCTGTGCACTGCTGTTTTTTTGTCTCCTGATGGCACTTTAGTAACAGCTATGATCTACATGTTGTCTGTTTCACTGATACTTGTATTTGATATATAAAGAATTTTCATTACTCTGTGTGAGTGAGGAATGGGATAATATCCCTGATATCTGTCCTTCTGGAATTCGGGATCGGATCATAACTGCAACATCTGTTTTCTCACACTAAAAAAAAAAAACGTATCTTATCAAACAGCATCATGAGATTGTACTTACAGCTGTAATTCATAATTTTGGCAATATGTGTCATCTTCACTCTCTTCACTCCCTCCTTTATGTTCCTCACAGCTGGTATTTTATTCACCCGTATCACCATTTTCACACACGTTTTTAAAATCATGTCACCCACACCCAGCTTCTGTCACACACAGCATATGTTATTTGAGGAGTTGCTAACTAATCAGCATAAATTCATCAGACGTTTATTAACAAAATCCTCAGGAGAGAAAGACATTGTCATAAAATGAATAAAAATATCACAGCAACTCTTAGGGCGGGTGGCATCGTGGCATGATGGTTAGCATGTCCGACCCACAGTAAGAAGGTCCTGGGTTCGAGTCCTGGACATTTTTGCATGGAGTTTGCATGTCCTTCCCGTGCTTGCGTGGGTTTTTTTCCCCCACAAAGTACTCCGATTTCCTCCCACAGTCCAAAGACATGCACGTTAGGCTAATTGGCTGTTCCAAATTGCCCCTAGGTGCGGATGAGAGTGTGAATGGTTGTGTGTGTTGGCCCTGTAGTGGTCTGGCAAGCTGTTCAGGGTGTACGGATGAGATAGGCACCAGCCTCTCAGTGACCCTGATAGGATTAGACGGTTTGGAAAATAGGTGAGTGAGAGTGAGCGAGTTCTTTTCAGCATTATTATAAATATCTAAGTACATGGATGTCTGACCTGCTTGATATAAGTGCATTTAGGATGTCTCTAAATCCACTTTTGCTAGTTTAATAGCAGGAAAGAATGATTCACAGTACAAGGTGGATGGTTCATATGGGTTGTGTGGCCACTTAGTCTTATACTGGGTGACCTTGATTCCGGCGATCTAATAAGGTTAAAATAAATAAAATCTAGATAAATTACTCTTAAATGATGAATACCATGCTATACATTTTGTCTACATTTATCTGTTCAATCAATGATTGAAAGTCAGAGGACACACCATCTTCCTTCTGTATGGAATCTGTACGGAGAATCATTATGGACACAAATGCTCATTATTTTGTGCATCATATAATACATATAATATAAGCTAGAATGAATTTTATTAATTAGAAAAAATTAAAAAAGATATTTTGTATACTGTTTTATTTATTCAGAATAAATTCGATTTTTTTTTTTATTTGCTTAATTTATTTTACTCATCATTCACTGACTTGGCGAGGGCGTCCCTATATGGCGTTTCGTGCTTTGTGGGTTTCCTCCGGATACTCTGTTTTCCTCCCACAATCCAAAGACATGCACATTAGACTAACTGGCTGTTCTAAATTTCCCCAGGTGTGAGCGTGAATGAATGGTGGTGTGTATTGGCCCTGCTATGGACTATATATTTTTTTTTAAAAACCATTTGCAATATTTATTTTGTTAAACAGCTTCCCATTGATTTTTCTGTGGCATTAGAACATTTTATAATTACAGGACTGTTGTTTGAGACGACCTAAAAATGATAGATGGTAAATCAATGACAACTGATTGATTTGGGATGGACATTTGATATTTTAGAGTGCTTGATTTTTCCAAGAATATCGTAGGTTTTGGGATTCAACATGGTGAGATTATGAATAAAGATTTTCTTGGACTGTTCACTAATGAGCGTTTGTACATGTCTGTAAACAGCAGTGTACCAGAAGGTCTTTAACCTCTAACTTTTGACCCTATCATGCACAACCATTACCACGCAAATCTGGATCGTTATATTGCATGGGAACAAGGGATACACCAGAAAGAGGACAAGAGAGTATAATTATTCATGGGTGTATTCTGGGCATAGCATGCAATTACCCAATATTATGGTCTATATAAAACATCTAGCTGAAAAATATAATTTGCTATTTTATAAGCAGATTTTTAGGTTGGAGAAAAGAATGCTTCTCTGCAGAAAGAGATTTCCTCAAGCACAAAGTTAAAACAAGCAAAGTGAGCGGAACCTCACAGTAACACTACGACAGGTGCAATTGTCATTTGCCTCCGTCCATCACTCGTGTTGTTTAAATAGCGAAAGCAGTTGCCATCATCAGAGTGCCCTTACATGTGTTAAATGTCTTAAAATGACTAACACACTGTTGTCACACTGTCATTATATAATTGCAGACTGCCAACAAAAACCAGGCCTGAGGTTAGCGGCACAGAATTTCAGGTTTATTTTGAGGTTGCTTTATCAAGATAGCAATATTCTCCCAACTACTGTAGGTAGGTGCACAGCGTGCGTACACTGTGCTGTTTACACACACAGGGATGTCAGGTAATATATGCTCTATATTAAATTATATAATATACACCTCCTGACCAGTTAATACTGTGCTGGTAGGAAGGCAGTAATAAGAGACATGCAATTCAATGAAACCCATTCATGCACGTGAGCTGTGTATAACCGGCAAATTTCAAAAACTAAGAATTGGTTTATCTGACAGTTTTCCAACAGGGAACATCCAGAACTCTGTTGTACATGAATAGCAGCATTTATCATGGTGAGGTAGATATCCAGGTAACACTCGGATGCTCTACAAGCCATCTACCTATACACTCCCATGAAGCAGGATTTCGACTGTTTCTTAACAAACAGGTGAAATGAAATGTTTTTATTTTAACACCATAAATATTTTATCACGGAGCCACATGAACTGGGGCTGACATCCTGATTCTGAAGCTTAATCAAAAATCAGGAGTTGGTTGATTGAGATCATTAATAATCAACCAGCTTCTAAAGCAGTGTGGCCAGGAAAAATAAAAAATGAGCAAAAGCTAAGTACAATGAAAATGAAATGAATTCTTAAATACACTGAGTAATGATTACAAAACCAGCAGCAGGTGTGTTACAGCTGAAGGGAGAGAGAGAGAGAGAGAGAGAGAGAGAGAGAGAGAGAGAGAGACAGAAAGAGAGAGAGATAGGTTGTAGTGTCAGGACTGGATTCGGAACAGGAAATTAATTGAAAAAATAAATAAATAAAGTTCATTGAAATTCATATAGTAAGCGCAATGAGGCAACTGAACAATAAGTCAGTTGCACTGTGGTAACTTACTGTATAAGTCTCATTGAACTTCAAATTTTTAGCAGTCTTCACACTATGACGAATTGAAGAAACAAACATGAACGAATTACAAAAGGTCAAACGGGTTACTGATCCGAAGGTCAGTGGTTTAATCCCCACTATCACCACTGTTGGGCCCTTGAGCAGGGCCCTTAACCTGACCAGCCGGCGAGCACTGTGAGGGTCATGTTTTTTTTTTTTACTTTTTCAGTGCATTCGACACCATCGACCCTCCTGGGTGAGAAGCTGACAGCGATGGGAGTGGATGCCTCTCTTGTATCCTGGATTGTGGATTTCTTGACCGGAAGACCACAGTATGTGCGCCTGCAGTGGTGGTCAGCAACACCGGAGCACCACAAGGGACCGTCCTCTCCCCTTTTCTCTTCACTCTCTACAACTGACTTCAGCTACTGCACAGAGACCTGCCATCTTCAGAAGTTTTCTGATGACTCTGCTGCAGTTGGATGTATCAGTGGATCACCTGCCTCCCCGTGACCCTAGTAGTAGGAATAAGGGGTTCAGCACATGATGATGATGCTGATTAATAATAAGCAGAGGTCAAGCTGTAAGTAGTTACACCATGTGGTGACATATTTTTAATTCATATAATTGCTGGTCAGTTAGTAGGAATTGCAATTTTTCATTAGCTTGTGTTTGCACACAGCACCATAAGTAAATCTATTATTGTAGTGCATGTCCTCTAGACAATACTTTTAGGGCATATGGTTTTGATGTAAAAAAGGGTAAAGTCTCCAGGTAAAGCAAGCTTTTGCTCCTCTGTTGCTGTCTGTTGGAAAAAAAAAATCTGCCAGCAGATCACATGAGGATGATCGCACGACTTCTTCCGATAGCACTGTTAGTGTCTACCAAACGCCATCAGTCTCTCTTTATCTTTCCCTGTACTTTATTTCTCCTTCAGTATCTTCATTTGTATCTCTGTTAATGGTTGTGAATGACAAACACTTCTGAGAGGGAATGCGATTTAGTTCATTAACCTCTGACTCATTCTCTGGTGTGCCGCATGCTTTCTTTCTGTCTCAGCTCGTTTTCAACAAGCAGGTCCAATCACTTAATTATACTCAAATCAATGAAATAAGAAAAAAATAAAAATAAACAAAAGACAAAACATGCTAATTTGCTGGATGTCAACATGTCGACATTTCTGATATATGAGATAGTAACAATTAGTACTCCTCTTCTTTTTTCTCCTTCCTCTTCTTCTTCTCCTTCTGCTCCTATGTCACTGAAAAACAAGGGATGAAATGATGCTAAATAATGAAACATTTAAACGAACAGTTTTCTGTAATTATTCAACCTATAAACTTGATTATGTTGTAATTTTAAAGGATTTTTCGAGCTCTTTCCATCATTTCAACTACTTTTTAAATTATTAATTTGCAAAGCTTTGTTCACCTACCTAATCACATTCAATTAAAATGCTTTTCTATCCCCTTGTGTAATGAATAGATTTAAGCCCTTACAATATTGATTAATCGTTATTAGTCACTCATTATTAATAATCTTATGTGAAGGCTACAGCATGCATCACACGAGTTAAGGGTTCATTGGATATATGTTTTGTGCATGAATGCTAGGTGTAATTACTCTTGCCGTTTGTGTTTAGAATGTCATATGCTATAAATTGGCTTAGGCGCTATTACTGGCTGGGTTTCCCATCAGGAGGTTTTATTATTATATATATAATGTAACAATGTCAGTGTGAGACTATAAATCGTGTACATGTGTAGAAGATAAAGATAAACAGTATGTTTAGTATTTTGTGACTAAGAGTGTGGAGATAAGCCCAAGCTACTCTTGTTGATAGTTCTTATACAGGTCTCGAGTATCCAAGTGAAATATTCACTGAGCCAGTTGTGCATAGGTTGGTTTTGTGAAGTTTTAGTCTTTAAGGTGATATGTGGGAGCATTCACTGCATCCGAAATCTGTACTGGCAAAACGTTACGTGCAATCAGTATTCATATGCATCAATGATTAAAAAAAGAACCCGTCATATCCCTGGAATAGTGTGATTATTGTTTTTAAATTAAGGGGGGGGGGGTGGTGGTGGTGGTGTTGGGATGGTGGGGGGTGGGGTGTAATGGGGGCACGGTGTTGTGTTGTTGGGCTAGCCTGAACAAGCATGTGATCCAAAATAAATCTGTTTTTAATTGCTTGAGCAACTGGTGGCTTGTTTGTTTCCATCAGTTAATTGGCAGCACTTTTGTGTCCTGCAGTGCATTCACACATTTTCCGGAGAAATTTGACCAGGCACTTCTTAGTTTTGTTTTTCTGCATTAAACAATCCCATCTGCTGCCGCTGCTGGACCAATAAAAAAGCCATCAATTTCAAAGACATTAGATTTACTTGTTCAAATTTACACGTGCAGCAATAAGATAAAACTTTTATCCAGAATGACTTTCAGCAGAGACAGTATACACACACATTCTTTAAGTATTTTTATTCCGGCATTACATATACACCACCCAGCAAGAACGTTAACCCCCTGACTGGAAAGTGCCTAGGCGGCCCCATACGCTGCAAACTGCAATGCACTGCGTTCTGACTCCATTCTGTCATATCCGGCATTAACACTTTCAGCAGTTTGTTCTGTACAGTAGCTCTTCCGTGAGATCAGACCAGATGTGCTAGCCTTTGCACCCTACTGAGCCTAGGACACCACAACACTCTTGCCAGTTCAGTGGTCATCCTTCACTGGATCACTTTGCTAGGTTTAGACCTGCTTTAGAAATGAATAGACCCAGTTATTTAGCATACATGACGTGGCTCAGATCCTTATGCTAACATTCATCTTGGAGACTCTTCAGTGATATCCACAGAGCCTGAAGCGAATAACTGTTTCAATGTACTACATGTAGCATAAGTAAAGCAAACAAAAATGAGATTTTTAGAATTTATTTTTTACATGGATAATGTCTATCAGTACATACTACACGGGAATAGTGTGATCAGATTGGTTCTCTATTTGGAGATTATAAAACATTACCCTGAGTGGATAATGCTGGACTCGAAACATTGACCTTTAATGGTTTGTCAAGGTCACTTGAAGTAGGCAGCATCATCATTATGGCGTGTAAAAATATAAAAATCTCAATTGAGTTTGTTTTTCTTGTGTTTAGGTGTAATACTAAAATATTGAAGGAATATGAACACATTATAGAGTGCAGTTTTCTTAAGGCTCTTAATACTGAAGTTGCTGATCTGAAGGTTGGGGGTTCAAGCCCCAGTACCACCAACCTGCCACTGTTAGGCCTTTGAGCATGGCCCTTAACCCTGAACTGCTCAACTGCATAAATGTGATTAAAAAGTAAGTCCATCTGGATAAGGGCATCCGCCAAATGCCATGGATGTAAATGACTTCAAAAAGATGCTGCTTACGCTCTACTAATGGTGCATGCCGAGCTCATCTAATGATTACTGTAATGATTAGAATATGTAAAAATAATCTATAAAAATCTTGATTCATTTGGCTTTTTATGTTCGCATGTAATATATTCATTCATTCATTTTCTGAACCGCTTAATCCTAATTAGGGTCACAGGAAGGCTGGTGCCCATCTCAGCCGACTCCGGGCGAAGGCAGAGTACACCCTGGACAGATTGCCAGACCATCACGAGGCAGAAACACACTGACGGCAATGCAGCGTACTCTTTATGAAAGTCAGCAATGGTTCTTTTACATGCCTCTCACCACAGACAGTGAGAGACATGGCTAGCCTTTGATAACCCAGTTAAGCTGAACTGGGGGTACAGCAGTGACAACCCGCTGATAGTGGGGATTGAACCCCGACCTTGGGATCAGTAATCCAGCACTCTAACACTGGGCCACCACTGCCACCATGTAGTATATATGAAAATAATTTTTCACCTCAGGCTCGGAGACTCAGCGAATACCTTGACTGTAATAAATAACTAATAATAATAATAATAAATAACTACTAAATCATCCTAAGATAATGAACAATCAAATCACACCTTTCCTGTGTATATACTAAATACATGCATATACATCATCGATACACAGATTGTTAGAAAAAGAAAAGTCTACTAGTGCACATAGACATTTATAGCTATTTACCAGGTGCTTAATATGCTTTTTGATGAAGCATGACTTTTACAGCAAACGCCCTATTTGCATAATTACCATTTCATCCCACTGTCAGGCCCAGGAGGCAAAAAGCTGTGAAAAGTTAAAGGGTAATAATATCCAGACATTGTTCCTGTAGTCATTAAACCAGGACCAGTGGCTTAATGGAATATATTATTGAACTCATCCATATAAGGCTCTGAGGCACAATTGTAAACAAGTGTGGGAGAAAATTACACCACTTAAAAAGCACATTGGAGATGCAGTATGAAAACTATTCTTTACCCTTTCACTACTCTAAGGAGAACCCCTATCTATCTGTCCGTGTTTGCATCATAAAGAAATTGTTTGTGTGTCATGAAGGAGCCATACTGTGTATTACATGATGAAAAATGTGTAGATAGGGTTTCTCAGTGCATGATGCAAATGAAAAACATAATAGAATGTCACATCAATATATTAACTATGCATCGAATCCCTCAAAATATCTTCGGATGTTCTGTTCCTGGCTTAGCAGTGGAACCAGTGGTCATCTGTCTTATTTTTTTACCCATCTGTCTGAGGGTTTAATAAGTTGGGCATTCTGAGATGCTTTTCTGCTCACCACGATTGAAAAAATTGGTTATTTGAGTTACCATAACCTTCCTTAAGACGAAGACCTGCTTTCACCACTTTTCCCCATATTTTCTGTATAAGAACAATAGATAAGAGATAAAGATAAAGAGATTACCCACTTCCACCATTTATGATGTATAAGGTATAGACTCTTGGTAGCCACGATATTACCAAGGACAAAAATCCTTCATTCCAATAGGATGGGTGTTGAATGTTGTGTCTCAACTTGCTCCAACCAGTGAAATGGTATCTCTAAAGTGCAAGGAAGAACATTTCACTTGTAAGTATTATATCTACAGAATAACTGCATACTTTATTATTTATTTTTTTTCCAGAAAAAAAATGGAAAGTCCAAATATTCATTTAATTTTACATGTATCTTGGTATTTAGCCAGCACATGTAACAATATGACTCAAAGTAAAATGCAAAATGAAGCAAATTTTTTTCAATCCTGCAGCTTGTTTACATGTATAAAGCCTAGCTGTCAAGTGCAACCAGTCTCTGGTAAGATGGTGGGAACTTCGGCACATTCTGAATACACTCAATTTACCGAGTAGTCACTGGTTTGTGTTCATGTCTATGCTATGAGGTGAACATTAACTGAAGCTCTTTAGCTGTATATACATGCTGTGTCACACTGTGCAGCTGCTATATGATTCAGTGACTGGAAAATTGCATGAGGTGGACAGGTGTTGCTATTAAAGTGGCTGGTGAGTGTCCATGAGTGACCTTGCTAGATGCACAAGACGGAAATGACCAATTACTGTCTGCATTCAAAAACAATAACAAGCTGTGACCTCCTTGCTCTTCCTCTCCTTTTTACATCCCCCTCCCCCATGTGCCTGTAGCTCACTACAATATCATTCTAGAAAAAAAAAAAAAACAAAACAAACAAAAACTATTTTAAATGTAACCCTTGTGAATATAATCATATGGAAATAATCTGCATATTTAACATGATGGAGTGTAATGAACCTATAATCTTTTTATTCCAGATTTTTTTTTCTGTGTAGTCAAATGGGCTAAATGTTAAAGGTTATATAAATAGAGTTACTCAGCAGGGTGCTATAGATCCCTGTCAGAGCTCATTAAGTAAAGCAGCTACTTTACATTACTATCAGCAGAGAGTTTAAACATTTATTATTCCACTAATACATGAAGTAATGAATTAATTTAGCAGCAAATGCTGTTAAGGCTTCAGTAAGGAGACCATGCAGGAAAGTAAAATGGAAGACGTGTAGGTGATGTTGTGCATGGTGTGTTAACTAGTTTACTGTCATTAAACTACCCTATTAATACAAATCTTGGAAACTGTTACAGGTTTCTTTTGGTTCTTTGTGGATTTGTAGTGGACTTCAATAGTTAGTGATGATCTATCGATCTGTAAGTCAAGATTTTTTTCTATCCAAATGAGTAATGAGAGGCTACTATCTGCATCATTCATTCATTCATTTATTCATTCATTCATTTTCTGAACCGCTTATTCCTAATTAGGGTCGCGGGGAGGCTGGCGCCCATC
>JAQMYF010000015.1:6840614-6855752 GCA_030014195.1 Neosilurus mollespiculum
CACACACACACACACACACACACACACACACACACACACACACACACACACACACACACTCACACCTAGGGGCAATTTGGAACAACCAGTTAGCCTAATGTGCATGCCTTTGGACTGTGTGGGGAAACTGGAGTTCCCGGAAGAAAACCCATGTGAACTCCACACGGAAACATTCAAGTCTAGGAATCGTAGGTTCGAATCCCTGTTAGACCCCCACCCTGCTAAGACCCCTGGGCAAGGTCGTAACCACAAGTGTGCCTCTGTTCACCCTGCAGTATAAATGGCTACCAGTAAAAGTACAGGGAAGGTAACCTGCTTCAACTAAGGAAACTGGTTCGGTTGTAAAAGCCCAACAGACTTTATCTTTACTTACCCACATTCTCAAAATACTTAAGATCAGAGGACAATAAATATTACAGTATGCAGTGTTCTGCCATTACCTTCACGGTGTGCTGCCCTGGGGCACATCTACACATCTCTCCATCTCCACACCTGCATTTTCCTGAACGAACGGCCATTAATTTCTGTTGACTAAGAACAGAACATGAAACTGGTAAAGGTCATGCAACTGTTCCAGCCATAACCTGGCCTCATTAAAAACCTCTAGATTTATACTAATCTCAGAACCACCTCTAAAGACTGTGCATCTCCGGGGACATTCAACTGAATAATACAAAGAGACAGAAGACTGAAGGTAATAGAGGAGCTGACATCAGGTGGATTCTGCTTTGTGTGAAGTTGTAACAGCTACGCTGAAAAGGTTGAGAGATTGTGGGACTGAAGCAGTTTGCTTTTGACAGCCTGAAGCCTGAGAGAGATCTCCCTGTGCCCTCTTTAGTAAGCATTTATCATCTCAACCCACTAATGAAGCTGTATTCTTCAAGCCAGCACATGAGTGTGTGAGTGTGTGTGTGTGTGTGTGTGTGTGTGTGTGTGTTTTTCCTGCAATGCAGAAATACAACTGAGTTTATGGGAGTCCTATAGAAAGCTGTGCATTTGTGAAATCCTTTTTCACAACATTGTGGAAGTCCATGTTCATCTGTTCTATTTATACTTCTTACTTTGATATATTGACATCAGTGGCGGAGGGTGATCTGTCAATCAGGGGAAGTCAGCAGTACATCATCACATTTGTCAGTGTCCTGATCTGCTCAGTCTTAGAGTCCCAGAGAAGATCAGCTTGTTCTTATTCAAGCATTTGTCCACTGAAGGTCTTGCTTTGCTATGCTAAGAGCAGAGCATATCCCAAATACCATGAGACTTCAGAGAAGCTGTGCGACAATCAATTTTAACAGATCATGCTGCCAAGAAAAATAAAAAATCACCTGCAAGAAATCATCTTAGAACAGCCGCCATTTACACCATCTACAGTGTAAAAATCTATTTTTCTATTTTTTAAATTTAATTTATTAATATAAATTATTTGGTGGGACGGTGGTTTAGTGGTTAGAACATCCACCTTACAGCAAATAGATCCTGGGTTCTATTCCCGAGTTTGGGTGTTTCAGTGTGGAGTCTGCATGTCCTCCCCATGCTTGCGGTGGCTTTCTCCGGGTACTCGGGTTTCTTCCCACAGTCCAAAGACATGCTAATTAGGCTAACTGGCTGTTCCACATAGACTCTAGGTGTGAGTGTGCGTTTGAATGGTTGTGTGTGTTGTCCTGCGTTGGTCTGGTGAGCTATTTTGGGTGTACCTGTCATCAGAGACTTCTTTTTTATTTGACACATTTTTCATGATCCATTTCTTCTCATAGGATTTCACATAATACATGTATTTTAAGGTGATTTTCAAACGGAATTCATTTATATTCACATTTGAGTGACGTGATTATTTTTTGTCCCCAGAGTATTATTTACTTTTACACAATTGAAAAAAAAAGGCAATTAATTATTAATTTATACACTCATGATCTATTTAAGTCCATGTGAATTAAAACAGATGCTCATTTTTCACATGCAGAGCAGGCGATTAATTCATGTGATTATTTAATGTAATTAATTTCTCACATTCAGCAACATGGTGGCATAGTAGTAGGCACTTGTCTCACAGCACAAAGGTCCTGAGTTCCAGCCCTGTGCCTGGCGAAAGCGCTTCTGTGTGGAATTTGCATGTTCTCACCATCATTGCGTGGGTTTCCTCTGGGTGCTCCAGTTTTCTCTCACAGTCCAACAACATGCACATTAAAATAATTGGCTATTCAAAATTGCACCTAGGTGTAAGTGTGACTGGTTGAATAGCTGTATTAGCCCTGTGATGGACTGATGAGCTCTTCAGGGTGTACCCCACCTTCGCCCAGATTCAGCTGGGATTGGCTGTAGCTTTCCCGTGACTGTAAACATAATATTATAGAGAATGAATGAATGGATTTTATATGAATTAACATGCAGTTTGTGTGTATAACATGTATTTTTTTCCCCACAAAAGTGATAACATATTACTGAAAACAAACGATAATCTGTGGAATACATGTAATTTTTCCCATAAGAAACCTTCTGTATTTTTGGGAATGGATCTCTGGGTAATGCATGGATGAGTGGTCCTACATAGGAGCTGCCTTAATCCGGGTGCGACTGATGTTGTTTTCAGGGATTTGGTTTCTGCAAGGGTCTAATTTACAGAGCAGCTGGGGCTTGACCACATTCTTCTGGTGTACATACTTTGCTGGAAATCTTTTTATATGGTTTGTGTTCTCGGATGATGCTTCACTCTCTTTTAGAGCTATGCAGTTTGCTACCATATCCATCACATGCTTTCAATGTGAAGACGAGAGGTCACTTCACAAGCTTAGTATCACGGTGCAGCCACACTTCTAGCCATTTTAACCCTATCCTCTTAAGCCCCATGCTCATGTGGTTAGATTGTAGACTTTCCCAGTGTGTACACATTAGCCTGTCTGATTTTAAGCCTATTTTGTTATAAAAAGACAAGATCATCTTCATATTAATGTTCATATCCTGTCAATTTACAGTGTATATATCCACTGAGACATCATTTGAGGAAACCAAACAGAGGATTAAAGCCCCTTTGTTGTGATATAAATGGATACGAGTAGGTCACTATAATATTTGAAAGTACTATTCCATCTGCCTATTATCCATCCATTTCCATGCTAACACCCACAGACCTAACCATCCCTCCATCCATTTATTCACCCACATATGTTTTGTGCACAAAGCACAACCCATTATCACAAGTTATGGCCTGTGGATGTTATATGTGGAGAGAATCCAACACTCAGCCTGGTTCCACATGGAAAGGCTGAATGCTACTGTGAATTAGTCCCTAAGATCACTGTCTGGCTTGTACAATAATGAGGAGCCCACAGTGACGACTGCAGATTGTTAGCAGGTGGATCTGTATTTTAATTTAAAAGCCGGCAGAGAGGCTTTTTACAAACATTACACGGAGATCAGCTGCAACCTTTAGTCATTTAAAAATGGAATACATTACAGGCATATTGAAGTGCATTTCTGTGTGGACTACACAGGTCCGTGTACATAAAGTGGATGCGGATTGATGTTGCTTTAATATGCACTTATAATATGTATAAAATTAACATACAATTTACAAGGGCTGTAGCACATCTCTCACACTGAGCCTGGAACCAATTACTATAGTGAATGTGCTCTAAAATACCAGATTAAATGGCTGATCTGTCAGGGAAGATTAGAAATAAAAACTATGGAAGGCGGGTTCAGTAACAGGATGTTCTAGTAATGGTATGCTTTTATTAAATTAATGCACTTGTGGTGTAGTGGTTAACATGCGTGGAGTTTGCGTGTTCTCCCCATGCTTGCGTGGATTTCCTCCAGGCACTCTGGTTTCCTCCTACAGTCCAAAGACATGCACATTAGTCTAATTGTCTGTTCTAAATTGCCCCTAGATGTGAATCTCAGTGTGTGTGTATGTTGACCCTGCAATAGTTTGGTGGGGTGTTTCAGGGTGCGCCCTACCTTCACCCAGCGTTGGCTGAGGCAGGCTCCAGCCTCCCCATGACCCTAACAGGATAAAGCAGTTCTGCAAATGAGTAAGAGAGTGAGTGAAGTTAGACGTTAAAGGACAATTATTAGCAATGCAGTAGGTGTTTTTTGGTACTTCTTCTTTTCTTTTTTTTCTTTTTTTTTTATTAATTCTGCAGAGGAAATTTTGACTTCTGCATTTAACCCATCCAAAGTGAGCACACACACACTTGGAGAAGTGGGCTACCACACACTGCAGCAACTAGAGAGCAGTTATGGGTTAGGTGCCTTGCTCAAGGGCACTTCAGCCATGAATGTGGAGGAAGGGAAGGCACTGCTCAACCCCCCTGCCACACAATTTTCCTGCTGGTTTGGGAATGGAACCAGCGACCTTTTGGTCCCAAAACCACTTCTCTAACCATTAGGCCATGGCTGTTCTTGATACAGGGACAGATTTTGAAAGTTATTTAGGTGATAGTAACCCTGGGCTTACACTGAGGCCATGATGTCTATGATCTCCATGATTTGAGAGAATCGTGATGAGCATGGGGATCATGGGATCGAATTGTGATGAACTTAAATGAACTTGGTGGAATTGTGATGATGTTGAGCGAACTTGGTAGAATCATGATGATTGTGACGAAATTTTTTTTTTGCCACGATTATTATGATGTATTACGATTTGCTGCCAATCATGATAGAACTTGACAATTGTTGTGAAGTGCAGTAGAGCTTAACGGACCTTAACAGAGCGTAACAGACCTTGATGCATCATTGTAGCGGATCTTGACGAACTTGGAAACATGATTCCTTCATCCAGGATGCACCCTGACTACTTTTTATACCCCAATCATGCTCCAAGCATGCTCATCGTAGAGATTGTGGACATCATAGGCCCAGTGTAAACTGTGTAAAATAAATACATTCCATGGAAACTGTTGATTTTTTCAAAAGATATATATAAAAAAAAAAACAGTTTACCCTCTTTAATATTGTGTCTGCAAGATAAAGGAGTAACCACAAGTAAAACAAGCTTTTTTAAAGCAATTTATTTACCTTTCATATCAACAGATGTAATATTCTTCTGTGGAGAAAGTAAATTCACCCTCAGCCTCAGAAGGTAGTACTGAATCTTTTGCAGAAATAACTTCTTGTTGCATTTAAAGCAAAAAGCTTTTTGAAGATTTTGCCCACTCTTCCTTCAGGGAAAAGATGGTTGAGGGATTTCTTACATGTCCTACCCTTTTCAAATACCCCACAACATTTCAGTAGAGGTTAAAATAGGTTTTTTGACTATATCATTCAATAACTCCATGTCTTCTTCTTCTTCCTCTTTTTTTTGCCATTTCTTGATGGATTTTGCTAGTGAACTTAAGATCATTATCCTGTTGAAAGTTTCATAGTTTAAACAGATGGCTTCACATTATCTTCAAGCACTCTTTGATATAATGCAGAATGACTGCAAGCTGCTGGTCCCAGAGGCAGCAAATCAACCCCAAACCATATCATTTTCACGACCATGCTTCACTGCTAATATGAGATCCTTCTCCTGTTCAAATATATACTATCACTGTGGCAAAACAATTCTTTGGTTCATCTATCACCAGCACCAAAAGGCTGGGTCTTTACCGAACATCTTACCTAATGCCTAACATCTATAATGGTGTTTATGAACAGCAAATACATTTTCTGACATGTCTTCAATGCAGGCAATTTCTCTTATCTCTTTCTCATTGTAGATGTATGCACTTCATGCCAACAGTGGCGAGAGCTACCTGCAGATCCTTTAATAAAGTTTTATATTGTCTTCTTTTCACATCGAATGGTTTGCTGTGTGGCTGAATTGCTGGGCAAGGCCTTGTGTGTACACAATTCACAGCGCCTACAGTAGAATATCGATAAAAATTTGTGTCTATACAAATCATTCTTTCATTCATTCATTTGCCGAACAATTGAATCTTATTAGGGTGGCAGGGAGGCTGGAGCCTATCTTAGCTGACTCTGGCCAAAACTGAGGTACACCTTGAACAGCTCGCCATTCCATTAAAGCGCCAACTACTTATACATTCCATAAGAACATTGAGATTTATACCATTACAAATTAATAGAAAAGCAAACATTCATTCGCTGAACCAGATTATCCTACTGGAGTTGTGGGAAAGCAACAGCCTATCTCTGCCAACTCTGGGCGAAGGTGAGGTACACCCTAAACAGTTGCATCTACATAGCCAGTGATTCTGATGTGCATGTCTTTGGACCGTGAGAGGAAACCAGAGTACCCGGAAGAGACCCATGCAAGCACGGGGAGAACATACAATGTCCTCACAGAAACGTCTTCGCTGAGTCCTGGACTCGAACCCAGGACCTTCTTGCTGTGAAGCAGACCCTCAATAACATACAATATAATATATGGATAAATTATTTATATGAATGCATGAACACTGATCTTTTGGTTCCTGTAGCCATTACTTTGCTGAAAAAATCAATCAGCATCTACTCTGCTCAGCAACTTCATGATGACTAGATTCCTTTGTGCACATAAATTATCTTTAAAAATTTGATAGTGATGCAGTGGCGTGTGAGGAAATGAGTCCTACAGGCATGTTGGGGTAAGTTTCGATCCATGGGTGCATTGTAAACAACACTTACTCTGCAGGGTTACAATACTTTAGCTTACAATTCCCAAAGCACAATGATTAACACCATGGGGGAGGTGAAACATGACAGTGATAAATTTGCTTTTCTCCAATGGATGTTATTACAGAAATGTGCTTTCAGATGCATTCAAATGGCACTTTGTTGGGTACCAGGGACAATTTTCACTTAAGGTTGGTGTTAACAAAACTGCACAATTCCAACTATATATAATGTATAATTCCGTCATGAAAAGTGGTTTTGGCCCACATAAAAATTTATAGGGCCTTTAAAGAAAGAACCCCCCCCCGGTTTATTTTTAATATAATGTGACCTGGTTCTATTAGCATAGTTCCTATATTATCATTCACTGTAGCTAAAAACTCAGGCTCAAGCTTGAAAAACTGAGGCTCAGTAGATTACTGATCTGAAGGTCAGGGGTTCAAGTCCCAGTATCGCCAAAAATTATAAATGTAAGACACTCTAGGTAAGGGTGCCGTAAATGTGTTGGTTCATATAAGAAGTAGTTTCTGTAAACACATGACACAGAATGTAATTAAGAAGCTGGATATTCCAAAAAATGATCATTCGTTCATTTTCCGAACCGCTTAAACCTAATTAGGGGTGCCCATCTCGGCCGACTCTGGGCGAGGGCAGAGTACACCCTGGACTGCTTGCAGGGCAGAAACACGCTGACAGCAATGCAGCCTACTCTTTATGAAAGTCAGCAATGGTTCTTTTACATGCCATAGACAGTGACAGACATGGTCGGCCTTTGATAAACCAGTTAGCTGCACTGGGGGACAGCAGTGATAACCCGGCAATAGTGGGGCTTGAACCCCCGGCCTTGGGATCAATAATTCGGCACCCTACCACTGGACCACCACTGCCCCTCCACAAATGTTATTTCATATTTTATATTAAATGTTCAGTCCATTTGTATACAAATAATTAATATTCTTAATTATGAAGGCAAACATAATACATGTTTTTCAAAAAATCATATGTTTACGAGTTTAACTTTCTAAAAGTTTCATGTTAAATTTTAAAGCATTTGACAAAATTTATAAACCCCAGTGCTACTAACTGGGTTATCAATTGCCAGCCATGTCTCTCACTGTCTGTGGTGAGAGGCATTTAAAAGAACGACCGCTTTCGTTCGTAAAGAGTAGGCCATTGAGTTGCCGTCAGCGTGTTTCTGCCCTGCGATGGCCTGGTGAGCTGTTCAGGGTGTACTCTGCCCTCGCCCAGAGTTGGCTGAGATGGGCGCAAGCCTCCCTGTGACCCTAATTATGATTAAGTGGTTCAAAAAATGAATAAATAAATAAATAAAATGTATAGAAGTTGTAAAGTGCGAGTCAACTCTTTGACAACCACTCAAAACTGGCATACACTAATAAGATCGAATGACTAACTTGGAGCTGCTCGTTCACACAAAACATATGCAGTCCTGGAACACAGCCATCGAAACTTAGGTCATCCTAAAAAACGGTCAAAGACTGCTTTAACGAGCATCCCCAACATGCCAGAGTAAATTCAAAGAATCTGGAAACCTCTGCCAATTATGGGTCCACCTGCTACTTCACAGTGCACAGGGCTGTTTGCAGCTTCAAAGACAACCTTAGGCACCAACTCACCAGTGTCAGAGAGATCTGGATGGCTGCAGCCCTGAATCAACCAACAGCCACATTCATATATCCCAACTGTCAGCAGGTGTGTAGCTTGGGCATCAGTTTTATAAGCCTGCTCTGCTTCCACAAAGATGAACTAGCACAAGCTACTCATGATTATCTATGATACGCCACCAATTATATTATTATATATATTATATTAAATACATATATAGATTTAAGCACAGCTAAAGACAGAGGTCAATATAAATACCTATTGATAGGTGTCCAAGGCTGGTGTTATAAGAAGAGTGTGACTCCTTAAAAGGCTGAATCAAGGTCAGCCATGGAGGAAATTAATAAATAAGTCTCCCCTGTGTTTCCTGCCTACCAAGTAGTTGAAGTAAAAACAGGAAAGGTTAACACTGAGGTTTTTTTTTACCACCTTTAACTAGCTGATTTTTACATTCATTTGTATCACCTGTCTTTTTAGTTTAATCCATTTCATGAATGTATGTTCTGTGCTCCCGTTATTGTTAATTGGTGTTGTTTAGCTTGGCGAAAGTTGGTCTGTCTAGTTGGACTGTGTTTTTTATTCTGTGCGAGCCTGAGTGGTGGTGTATTAGCCTCTATTTTTTGTGTCTCAGTTTCGTTATTGATAATAAATTTGTTTTTTTTTTTTAATCAGTGACACGCCAGCCTTATTGGGTTGAAGTTGAACCCGAGCTTTCTTTTGTGTAGTGACACGGACATGGGACAACCATCCAATCCATGGTCCATGCCTACGGGGCTCCGCTCAGTTGCTCCGCTATTAAATATAGTAAATACTTACACAGATATAAAAACCTGTGGCAAATCTAGACACTCAATAGGAATGCATTTACACAGCAGCATAAAAAGCAAAACAATAAAAAATGTTCACCATGCGCTCAACTATTACCCAGGAGCTCAAAAACTCTCTGTGAAATATTGAAGAGGCAATTGGAAAACAGCAAGGGGAAAAAATCAGCTAGGGAAATTGCTTTCACCAAATGAAGGACGAAAAAAACCCCCACTAAAAATGGGTAAACACAGCCTCTGGTGTGGCGTCTTATCCCTCGCTGAGTTTTAGTGTTTTCCTGTTGAATCGTCATTTGTCACTGTATCGTATTTTAGTGCTGTCCACACATATTTTCTTACACAAAGGAGAGAATCATGAACTCCACGGCCCGAACCAGGACCTCTATCAGCATGATCCTTTGTTCTCTTGCATTCTTTTATTCTGTGGATTTTCCTTTTCCAGAATAGCTGCATCATGAACATCCTGTACTTTTATTGTTTCAGTGAAACTCTCGCAAGCGCAAAGGCAACGCAATCACCAATATCAGAGCAAAGGCTTCAAATTACTAATAAATCCTTTCAGCATGTTTAAAACAACACAGTACAGTAAAGTGTGCAGACCCAATCTATACATTATACGGTAATGGAATCTGTGTTGCACATTATGAGTGTTTTTATATCGTACATTGAAATATCAGAAAAAATTACAGTTCTGTGCATTACATTGTTGCTACTGTGAAATTAACTGTGTTTCTCTTTCTTTTTTGATAGGATCTCAAGCAGAAGCAAGACCAGCTTGGTGTATTGGTAAATAATATCTCCATTCATTTTACCTGTTCCATAAAAGAAACTCATTTTCCTTTTCTGTCTATATTTCTGCACAATAGGGATCTTTTAAAATGGCTGGATTGCACAAAACCTAGCTTTGATTCTGTTTTATCTTCAGGCATCAGGTTACTGGAGATGTGTCATTCTCAGTGTTTTCTCGTGCATCCATTACTGTT
Organism: Neosilurus mollespiculum; assembly: GCA_030014195.1. Lineage (NCBI taxonomy): Eukaryota > Metazoa > Chordata > Actinopteri > Siluriformes > Plotosidae > Neosilurus > Neosilurus mollespiculum. The sequence continues at coordinate 6,850,642 of JAQMYF010000015.1, forward strand.
TGATTTGTATTTGTAGGCTGAAGTTTCCTTCTAGTCAGCAGGTTTTCCAGATACTTCCATTCTGTACTTTATGACCACCTTCTCCCCCCATCTTTTAAATATCTCTTTCACTTGCTCTCTTTCCTTTTGTCTCTCTGTTCCTTCCCCTCTCCGCTGTGTCTCACTTCCTCTCCAATTCCTCTCCCTCTCTCTTTTAGATGTTGAACTCGAGCTTTCTTTTGTGCATCATCTTACTTTTTGTCTAGGTGACGTCTCATGCCTCAAGAAATTGAAAAAGAAAGAAGTTGATAAATCTGTTGATCTAAAAGCAAGATGAAGCAGGTAAGTAAGATAAAGCAGGGCTAAAACGGTATGAGTTAGAAGACTTACAGGACACTCTGGCCTACTGGGAAAAATTCCTAGAACAGTTGAGGGTGTGTCGTATGAAATTCACATGTTATGTGGAGGAAAATACTGTCGTAGACCCTTGTTCTGGAGGTTTGAACTTATTAAAAAAATTAATAAAAAATTTGACTCATAGGACTCCTTCCTAGGTTTGTTGTGTGATGTCTTATGATGTCCAATGGATGTATTATGATAGGCCTAATCTAATTTCTTACAATAGGCCATAGATTGCCCCAAGTTAAACCCACGGTACCTCTCTACACACCCATGTGTATGGCATAACATTGTTACCACAGTATTAAGTTGAGGTCACATGTCAACTGAGTATCAAAGGAATATTAGACAAGTATTTTTTGTCTTGCAACATTTCCTGCCCTTAGAAAGCAGAAAATCAGAGAACTCTGAGAAAACCCACTCAGACACAGCAAAAAAAAACAAAAAAACAAAAAAAAAAAAAACACATGAAACTCCGCAACAGACAGTAAACCAAGTTTAAAATCGAATCAGGGACCCTGAAGCTATGAGACAGCAACAGTAAGCCCTGCATCACTGTGCTTCACCAGGGTCTCAAATACACATATATATTTTTTATTATACCTTTTATGGCCAGCGGCAATTCATTGGCATTGACCAGAATGTAAACGTGTCTCTGGTCCAGATGTGCCAGACTACTGGGTGCTTAATCCTGGATTTGTTCTTGGATGCTGTATAATGGATGACAAGCTTTCTGGCTTTCTGTAATACTGGAAAACAAACAAAAAATAAAATAAAAGAGATTATTAAAAATGTTATCATAGAAAAATAGCTATAGAATGTAAAAAAGTGGCTTTAAAGCTCAGGGTACTTCTAGTATAATATTACATACTGTTAATGATGTTAATGGGTCACATAAAGTCGATGATTTAGTTCATCATACACTATGCACAAAGAAATTAGTCCTTTTTCATCTCTACCATCATTATCCTTGTCATCTGGTGGATCACCTAATAGTCCCTGATTTAAATCATCACTATTACATCTCATAGGGGCAAATTGTAGTATTGAGTTGCCTCTAAATGTCCTACTCCTCCATTATTACTGATCAGAATCACACAAAATCTTGTCGGCTTATGCTAGATGACCTGATGACCAATTCTATGGAAGTGAAGTTTTGATTTTTAAATTGGAGACCAAACGATCAACATTACCAGCTATGTGGCCGAATTCGAATGCTTCACAAATATACCTCCTGAGCTTGTTCAACACTTAACACGATAGCATTAAATAGGCAGTGGTGGCTCAGTGAATAAGTCTCTGGGTTACTGATCTGAAAGTTGGTGGTTCAGGCCCCAGTACCATCACTGTCGGGCCCTTTACCCTCAATTGCTCAGTTGTATAAATGAGTTATAAATGCAAGTCAGGGGGCAGTGGTGGCCTGGTGGTAGGATGCTGGATTACTGATCCCAAGGTCGGGGGTTCAAGCCCCACTATCAACGGGTTCTTACAGCTGTCCCCCAAGTGCAGCTAACTGGGTTATCAAACGCCGGCCATGTCTCTCACTGTCTGTGGTGAGAGGAATGTATAAGAACCATTGCTGATTTTCGTCAAGAGTAGGCTGCATTGCCACCAGCGTGTTTCTGCCCTGCGATGGCCTGAGGGTGTACTCTGCCCTCATCCAGAGTCAGCTAAGATGGGCGCCAGCCTCCCCGCGACCCTAATTAGGATTAAGCGCTTCCGAAAATGAATGATTGAGGATAAATGCAAGTCTTTCTGGATAAGGGTGCCTATTTCACATGGCCCAATGCCATATATGTAAATAGCATGTAAAAACAGCATGTAATTTCACTGAAGATTTACAGTTGGAAAAATTCCCAAGGAGCTGAATGCTCTCAAGAGCACAGTCTAATTATGTGTGAGATATCATTAATTATAAGTAATTAACACAACCAACGAGACATAACAACCTGGGTCAAGATTAAGTGCTGTAACATTGTGTGTGACTTCTCTGCTCCGAGCGGTAATAACATTTATTTACTCACAAATATATTTTACACTAAGAGGTACTCTGGGTAACGCTGACATACATAAAGTCAGTAACACAATCACCACGATGGAACTGTTGTTCTGCTTTACCCACAGTATGATTTAGCAACCTTATTCAGTTTACATTAATTAATAATCACCTCTATGACACGATTGTAGAGACTGGAGGATGTGTGATGATGAATCACACACAGGAGTGTCAACAGATTTCAAATAACATATTAGGTCTAAGATTTTAGCCACAGTTTAGCATTGTCGATAATCCTAATAGCCCTGATCAATCCTTCGGGTAAAGGCCCTGTTACATACTGTATGTCACACAACTGTTATAAAAGAGATCTATGGCAGAAAATTGGGCAAATGGCTTTGTGGTATAAAGCTAACCTGTTGAGCGATAGAACATGCCATTGTAGACCCTAGTCACATAGTTTTGAACATGGTCTTGTGGGCAATTCTTCACATCAGGTCCATTTTCTAGGTCTGTTTTGTGATGCCCTTCCTATGGCAGTGTTACAATAGACACACCATTTTCATATGATTTCTGGGTCATCTGATGCGCTATGGTTTTCTTGCAATAGTCAGATGATAGAAGTTCCTTATAGACCCATATGCAGCCAAAGAAAGTTTTATGACAGCATTATGTTGGACGTACATACAGTATGTCATGTAATGTGTCTGTGGTAGTCATTCATCAACTGAGTAATCAGTGGTGGCTCAGTGGTTAAGGCTCAAGTGGTCAAGGCTAAGTTCCCCTGGAACTGCTCAGCTGTATAACTGAGACAAAAATTTAAGTCACTCTGTTGAAGGCAGCCTGCCAAATGCTGCAAACATAAATGAGTGCCAGAGGAATATTGTATAAGGATGTGCTTTCTTTGCATTACTCTGGGGGTCGTTGTTGTTGTTGGTAGTTGGGAACTTTGAATGTTGAATTACTGTGAGCTAAAATATGCTTTTTTTTTTTTTGGTTCTTCAGATCTGGACAGTGAGCTGATCAGAGTTATTCTGGTGATTTTAATATAATTTCATTGCTAGCCAACAGACTTGGAAACAGATGGGATCAACTGCCTTTCCATTAAGATCAGTATTTTATAAATTCAGTGATCTAGAACAGACACTTTCATTAGTTTTACTTCTCCCGGCAATAAACACAAGGCTGTGTAGATGAAGTATTTCTCATAAACCCCTGTCACATGTCTGGTTATTATTTGCCATATTCCCTTAGATATGTTGTTGTTTATCTGTGTGTGAAGGGCATCTGGGTTGTAAGTTTATAAGTTTTTTTTTTTTTTTTATGTGCTTGACATGGGACAAGATAATAACTCTTATTTTTCAAGGTAAAAATGACGATATGTTGTAACTTTGTTGAAAGTTTGCAAAATTATTGTTGCTTAATGTATCATTATTCCATGCTTAACAATAATCTTAAACAAATCCATTTATTATAAATTACTCTTTTACCAAGCAGCACAAACCTCAACGTTTGCACTGATTATATAGTTCATCATCTTTAAGCATATAATCCAGGAACTGCTAGGAATGAATTATTATCTGTAATAAGCAAGTATAATTAGGAAAGTAGACTGTAACTGTGAGTGTAAATAATAAGAAAGCTCATTCACTCACTCATTTGACGAACCACTTATGCCTGTGAGGGTGATCTCATCTGACTCTGGGTGAAGGTGAAGTACACCCTGAACGCTGGCTCACCAGACCTTCACAGGGCTAATAAAGAAGCTACATTTAGCCATTATTTTACCCATATCTAGAACTTTGGAAAGATGTAAGACTGATTGTAAATTTTTTAATTAAATTTACAAACCTTTCTGTTTTCTGTCTTTTACTGAGGGCCAACATTCATGCTTATTTACTTTTTTACTTCCAATCCATTCTATCATAATATTTTCCCCTATTTTGTTGTGCTTATTAATAAAGTTTTTAACTTCCCATGCATGATTTATGCAGTGCAATGATGAGTCCATTAATTAAAAGAGGCTAATTTTTAATGACTAATATGCAATTTGTGTTTTTCTCTTTTAATTATCTGGATCCAAAACAAACCATGGCTTGTATAGATCAGTGCAAGGCATGAAATTTGCTTAATAATCCATGTTTTATTCAGTTGGTTGGATATATAATACTTTGGAGGGTATATTTATAATAGCTTGGCCAGGACGAAGAATGCTGAAGTCCTCTGTAAGAAAAGCCAGTGCGGTTCTAATTTTTGAGCAGGCTAAGCTGTTTAAACATCTGTAAAACAATGCTGAGGATTTTTTAGGAGTCTGTTGGATCCAGTGCTCTCTTGTTTGTTGTTGTATGCTGGGCTGAGGGTTGAGAATGCCAACAGACTAAACAAACTGATCCGTAAAGCTAGTGGCAGGGTTGGGGTGAAGCAAGACTCTGGAGGAAGGGTTGGAGAGAAGGTTGCTGTCCAAGTCAAACAAGTAGCCCATCCAAACCGTAATGTGCTTCAATCACTGCAAGGCTGATTTTACTGAGATGCACTGCAAAAGCAGGGGCAGCCATAGACTAATGGTTAGAGAAGCAGCTTTGGGACTGAAATGTCACTGGTTCGATTCTCAAACCACTAGGAAAAATGTGTGGCGGTAGGGAAGTGAGCTGCACCTTCCCTTCAAATTCAAATTCAAATTTTATTTGTCACATACAAATTATACACAGTACAATATGTAGTGAAATGCTTAGTACGA
>JAQMYF010000015.1:6876188-6887399 GCA_030014195.1 Neosilurus mollespiculum
CTTGTAGTCTTTGAATTCCTTTGAGTTTATATATATATATATATATATATATATATATATATATATATATATATATATTTAACTTTACATTTTGAAAGTCCCAATGCACAACTTAATTCTCAATCAGATGCTTTGTGAAGCTTACCACTGCAAAAATGACAGCATTGGAAATGAAAATAACATGAATATATTCTAATTTTTCAAACTTTACTGTAGACACATTTTACCACATTTAAGATATTTTCACTGATATGTCTTTTTTCCCCCAGTACTTGGTTGTAATCTGCATGAAGACGATGCAAGATGCAAGCGCGAAAAATCGGCATGTGGTTTACTTGGGATAATCCCATAATCAAAATCATAATTCTCAATGGTGTTGGTAGAACAGGCCGACAGTATCAAGCAGAGATAATCCATAATCATAAACAAGAATACAGAATCAAATATAAACATTGATCTATGAGTGGAAACTGGGAATAGAGAAGATGAAAAAATAAGACTCTGAAATGCACATTTAAAAATGCAAAGTGACTTTACAATGAAACAAAGAAAAATTATATAAAGACATATGTATATAAAGACAAATCAAAAGTGGACACATTTGGTAAAAGAGAAATAATGACATGAGTGAAGACCAAAACACAGGGACATGGCAAGAAGAAAAAATTATTGAGAATTATTGAGCTATTATTGATAACAAGTATTAATAACATCAGAACCATTGAATACTCTCTTTTTCTCTCTCTCACTCTGTCTCGTGGCTGTGGTTCAGTTCACTTGACCTATGTAACCATCACCTCACTGACCAATCCCAGCTGTAGATCCTTAATTAAAGCTACTGGCTGGATTGTGACTGCTCATTAAGGTCTTTCTTTAAAAAATGGATTACATGTATGTTTGTTCTCAGGGTTTAAAGGAGCATCTGGGTCAGCTCCTCTATCCGCCTCTTTAAACAGCACGATTCTGTGTAATCCTCACAGCTATAATCCCACTCAGTAACAAAGGTCAAGAAAACCAAACACCCGAGATATAAAAACCTGGCTATCTGTCTATGCCAAAGACGGTTAAGCCAGAAAAGGTGCAGACCACTGTTTTCAATCAAATTCAAATAACCCCACATTTCTTGATGGGTTTAGAAAGCAGTATGGCCGTTTTTATTACAAAAAAATTCAGACAATTCAGATTAATGAAGGGAAATCAGATTCCTTTTGGTTATTTTTATTTAATATTATTGAAAATGTAAATGAACATAGTGATTGATCTGCTTCAACCACACCACACTACACTGTTAGAGATGTTCCTTAATATCATTTAAATATGTAAGGTTTCTAGCTTCCCATATGAAAAGGAACACAAAATATTACTACCACCACCACCAACAACCATAATAATAATGATTATAATAACAATAGATGGTAGCATGATGGTGCAATGGCTAGCAATTTTGCCTCATAGCAAAAGCACTTCACTGGGTTGAAATCTTATTTACTGCTACAGTCCAAAGAAATTCAGATTAGGTCAACTGGCTACTCTAAATTACCCATAGGTGTGAATGTGATTGCATTTGGCTGCCTGTCCCTCTGTGTTAGCCCTCTGATAGATTGGCAATCTATCACCTTTACCTCATTCCCATCATGTTGTCACACAAATGAGGTCAGGCTGGATGCAAGTGCAGGGATTTTAAAAAAAATGTGCCAAAAATCTAAATAACAAACTCAGCAAGAGCAACTCATGAGCGTAACAGTGTGCCATGGACAAAACAAGACTGAACAGGAAGGCTTGCTAGCCAAAGACAGGGTAAAGTGAGTCAGTATATATGGGGTGCGTAATCAGTGACAATGTAAAACAAGTGCTCGTCATTTGGGTCATGTGATATGCAAGGGCTGATGGGAATTGAAGTCCAGAAGTCTTAGCTGGATGCGCTGACTTCCATGCTATGTGATACCACAGCTGGGATTGGCTCCAACTCACCCATAACCTGTGATGGATACGTGGTGCATAAAATGAATAAATGAATGAATGAAGCTTTTTTAAATAAATAAAAACTTTGACAAAAGAATCTTTGGAATTGACCAACACGTTTACGTAAGGAGCCCAGATCACAGACTTGGTGTCTCTTATTCACTTGTTAGTTACTTTTTCTAGTTTCATGTGTGTCTGTTTACAATAACAGTACTGAGTGACCACAGGAATGATCTTATGATCTCTCTCTCTCTCTCTCTCTCTCTCTCTCTCTCTCTTTCTCTCTCTCACTTTCACACACCCACCCACACACATTACTCAACTTGTTTGATGTTACTTTAAAGTTAAAAGTTCATAACTGCTTGCGTCGTCTGTGTGATTTCGATGTCCACCATTTTGATTTCGATTTTTAAAAAAATCATTTATTTATTTTTGATTTACTGTATTAATCTCGCAAGGGAAATTATTACATCTGCATTTAAGCCGTCCAAAATGAGCACACACACACTCAGAGTAGTGCCACATACATTGGGGGTGCCCGGAGAGCAGTTGGGGGGTTAGGTGCCTTGCTCAAGGGCACTTCAGCCATGAATGATAGTAAACATAGCATGCACACAAGCTCTGTATTTACCTTCTCCAGATTTTAGGGAGCATTAACACTCAAGTACAGGTGTTTGAACAAATGTTTTTTTTGGAAAGACATCTTGGCTGATTCAATTTTAATTTCAAGAGATAACACAGTATTTTGTGTTTACTTAATATGGCTGGTAGGTGAACTGGTACCTTTAATACGTGTTTTGTTGTTTAAAAAGCATATATGATTGAAAATATATAATTTTTTATATTAATTGTAAGGGCAAAGCAAAGGAAAACATACATTCATAACAATTACTAATACTAAATCACATTTGAAGGATCTGAAAGATTTTGTAAGATCACTCACTCTCTCTCTCTCTCTCTCTCTCTCTCTCTCTCTCTCTCTCGCACAAGGCTCAGAGAGCAAATAAATGAAGGAAAAAGCTGTTTCATAATGGTGGAGTGCTATTACCTTTACTGTTCAGAATTGATGGACCTTTGCTTCCTTCATTAAATGGATTGTTTGAGTGTTTTGGTTGTCTTGACTGAAACCTGCTGGTCTTTAGGAGACATCAACTATTGAATACTGAGTAATCCAGAGCCCAGCTGGATGGCTTTGCTCGTACTTCTCCATCACTTCTTCATTCTTTACTGCTCAGCGTGCTTCTGTAGCCCCCCCCATCACCGATGACGCAGTACTGATTTGACTGAATGTCCGTTGGGAAAACGACGAGTACATTCTGCTTCTTGCGTTCATGGTCATTGCTGCTTGTCAGGGTGACAGGAGGTTATGTTTGTTGGCTTAAGGTGTCCTGTCCTCTTCCAGCCCAACAGATTTTTATCCTCACACTGCTGTGCACTCCTGACTACAGAGTCACCCTGCCGGCAACAAGCGACAGAACCATATAATTTGATTTCAGCTGGGTTTGATTTATTACCTTCTTTCCCCTGGCTTCCAGTTTTATGAAACCAAGCTGGACATTGCTCAATAGTACCCTGAAAAAATGAAGAGCACATATTTGTGGCAGCCACCTACACACACACACACACACACACACACACACACACACACACACACACACACACACACACACACATGAACTTACTTCCATCTTTGTGGGTACACTCTGACATAATGCATTCTCTATCATCCTTACATTAACTTTAAAAATGACAACTAAATGCCTAACCCTAACCTAAACCTAATTCTATTTTACATGAACTCTGAAACCAGGTCTCCATCCCCCATCAGACCCTTGAAGAAGGATGGACCAGCCAAAATGTCCCCAAACTGTTGATAAAAACCATATTCCTTTCCTTAATATGTAACAAATACAAGTGCACACACACCTTACAGAACAGATTTTATTATTACATTTTGTTTATTTATTATATTCATAGTACATACTTTAATATTTTGTTTTTCTTTACATATGGTGGTGGCAGTGTCCTGCTGTGGGGATGTTGTTCAACCACACAAACTGGAAAACTGGTCAGAATTGAGGGAATAGGGGAAGGCGCTAAATACAAGGACATTCATGAGGATGAGAAATTCTTGAAGGAGTTGGAGCAGTTTTGCTTTGAACAATGGGCAAAAATTCCAGTGAGGAGATGTGCCAAACTCGTTGAGAGAACTACAGAAGGTGGTTCTCCAACACACTGACTTTTTTGTATGTGTGTGTGTGTGTGTGTGTGTGTGTGTGTGTGTGTGTGTGTGTGTGTGTGTGTGTGTGTGTGAGTTTGGAGGTGGGGTGCATTTTTTATTTTACATTTTTTAAACTATTTACAATTTTGCAATAACAAATATTTGGCATTTTCAGGGTGGTTGGCATGTGCCCCAAATATCCATTTTAATTCCAGGTCATAAGGCAACAAAATATGAAAAATGCTGGAGATTGGGGTGGATACTTTTGCAAGCCACTGTATATATACTATATCTGTTAAACTGAAATTACATTCTATTGATCATACTATTCATTCATTCATTCATTTTCTAAACCACTTAATCCTAATTAGGGTCATGGGGAAACCGGCGGCCATCTCAGCCGACTCTGGGCGAGGGCAGGGTACACCCTGGACAGCTTTCCAGACCATCGCAGGGATGATCATACTATTTGTTCACAAAATAAAGAAATAATATGATAGTTGTCTAAAAAACATTAAATTGGCTCATTTTCAATTATAAATCTGATTTCAATAATCCATATCAATGCATTTTGCCTTTTAAAATTAAACTAACTGAAATTTTATTCGATTTCCCATTCCACACCCACGATACATTGAGCCAATTACATCTGCCATGAAAGCTCTGCAGCAGAATTTACATATTTGTTCATTATTGTTTTCTTAGTAACTTCTTCATACTGGTCAGGGTCACTGGATGTGAGTCCATCATTATCAAGGCACCATGAACACATAGATGTGTTTTGGTTGTCCCTCTGGGTTAAAGCCTATAGACAAAAGTGGTCCAGCCTACACAGCAAAGCATCTGCTGGTAAAGATGCTGCTGCTTTCGAAGCTCACCTGCTCTGAAGTACTAGTGCCTGCTGATTTGTGCTCTCCCTTCAGTGGACATTCATTATAGGGAGAGAAATTGCTTTGTGGACACACTGTGTGAAGGCTGAGGCAGATTCATGGTGGGTACAAAGTAATATAGAGGGGAAAAACATCACACACCCACTCTCACTCCATCTCATGCCATTATACATATGGGACGAAGCAGTCAGCAAGTTTATAGCTATTTATTACCCATAGGCATAACCATCAATTTCTCCAATGATCTCTCTAACTAAGAAATGCTCAGAGATTTGTCAGCTCAGAGATATTTTTTCCTATACCATTTAAATGCTTTTCGAATCAAATCCTACAATGCCCTGGTGAGTTTTCCCCCTTTATTTCCCCATCAAGTAGTATTAAAAAAAATCCTCTGTAGGTTACTAATATTTTATACTCTATGTGCAATATAGATTTCGATCTCGCTAATGGTTGACTAGGTAAGTCGTTACAGAGATTATGGTAAATAATTATAATCTCTTTGGTGGCTTTGTGGATTGGAGGAATACAGAGGAAAAGGATTTATTCCGAATCGAGCCACAGCTATTCATTTGAAATTCAGCCCCAAGCATCTGGGGTTTTATTAAGAGGTGTGCTGTGTTTTCCAAAATCTCATGCCTGAAAGGTGAAGCTTCTAGGCCTCACTGTGGGATCTGGATTATACACTGCACAAATAAACACAGTTTCAATTAAAGCTAAACTACCATAACACACTCTTGCTTGAGAACTGACTGTCCCTTTCAGAAGATCTTTCTTTGAATGGCAGATGATGATAAGGCTGTGAATCCATGTCCCCCACTACCACCTCCAACCCCAACGCGTGTGCACACACACACACACACACACACACACACACACGCACACACAAAAGATACCTAAAATATTTATGCTGTATTAACACATTCTGGGAGAAATGTCACACATGTGCCGCAGTACAAAAGAGAGCACTGATGGATTCTAGCAGTTCTTGGAAATTCTCAGGGGCAGATTCAGTATTTTTAACTCAAGTTAGAGGATTTTCTCCATTGGTGTGGGTTCAATTTGGCTCATGTTTAAGAGAATGAGTACTGCATTGTTGTTATCATCAACCAAGGCATATGTGATTGTCATTGTTTGTGTGTGTGTGTGTGTGTGTGTGTGTGTGTGTGTACGTTCATGCAAAAAATAAGCACCTACCATAGAAATTGTTGACATTTTTCAACAAATTTCAAGAACCTGTACCATTTTTACTTTTTAGTTTAGTGCCTACTGGTAAAGATGATACAGTAAAGTGAAGTGAAGTGAAGTGAAGTAAAGTAAAGTAAAGTAAAGTAAAGTAAAGTAAAGTAAAGTAAAGTAAAGTAAAGTAAAGTAAAGTAAATTTAAATAAAGAAAGAAAGAAAGAAAGAAAGAAAGCACATGAAACCACAACCTTAGCCTCAGAATCCCCCCATGTGACTGATTCTTTTGTGATTCTTTTTCCATGTGACTGATTTTTTTAGGTTATTTTCTCCTGGGACTGAATCTTTTCTGATTCTTTTCCTACGTGATTCATTCTTTTCTGATTCTTTTTTCATGCGATTGATTCTTTTCTAATTCTTTTCTGGTTCATTTCCCATATGATTCATTCTTTTCGGATTCCTTTTCTACGTGGCTGATTCTTTTTCCATGTAACTCTTTGATTCCTTTGGATTCCTCTGTTCATGTTTGTCAGTGTTTATTCTATTCATTTTTGGTTGTCTTTATTAACATATTCTGAACTCGCTTCCAACTTCCCAGTTGCCCTGGGACATTCTTTTCCCCCCGTTTTTCCCCCCGTGTTTTTTGCTAGGTCATGCTGAACATGTGAGGAAGCACTATTCTTTCTTCATTTATACTGAAAGCCAAACTTTTATTTATTTATTTATTTATTACTGGCATTTTCAGCAGTCATTGATCCAGTGCTTGCCTGATTAATGTTCTATAAGGGCATCAGCAGTCACCTAGTGCCTGAATTATGCTTTGGAATTCTGTCCAGGTTCAGACCAGTTCACCTTCAGACTGATTCCTTTGGAGAAGCTCTGAAAATTGCACATGCATTCAGTATTCATCGTGTATAGCATATTAGAGAAATATTTATGAATTTAATTTAAGTGCATTCATGCTGTAATAGCAACAAAACAAAATAATTTATGTTAATTTATTTTAAATAAATAAAAATAATAATATATAGTTTAGCTTTTTATGCACTATCAGGATTCTAAAATGTTTGTTACATTCTAAAATCACAATCGCTACTCTAGAATCTTTCAGGGCTGACTTTGTTGAGGCATCCAATCCAATCCAATCCACCTTTATTTATAAAGCACTTTAAAAACAACACCAGTTAAACAAAGTGCTGCACAGAGAACTAAAAACGCAATAGATTATTAAATAAGACATAAAAACACATACAAGTAATATGATAATTATAAAAACTAGAGAGGAACTCATAGTGTCAATAAGCCTCATTTAGTGCATAAACATGACCAAATTATCAAACAAACAAACAAACAAACAAACAAAAACAAACAAACAAACAAACAAACAAACAAAAACAAACAAAAAAACTATTTTACGATTTTTCATAGGGTGATAGGGTGTAACCTTTCAGGACTACTTAAGGTCAAAGGTAACTGTCTCATTTGGAAGTCCATATATGTGTTCCAAAAGAAAAAAAAATGGAATGTCTAATAGCACTTGCTTCAAATTTAGAAGCCTTCAAAGCCTGTGATCTTGATTTTCACCTTTCAGGGTCAATCAAGGTCAAAGGTTGTATATAAATGTCCATATATGGCTTCCTATTTGTGTAAATATATGTTTATCGGCACCCATTTCAAAGTTATAAGTGATCAATCTCCAAAACTTTGTGGTCTTGCTCTGACTTTTACCTTTGACCTCTTGAATTTTGGTGACAATCCTTGCACAGGTGTCTTTAGAACTTTGTTTACAGACAAACTTAGACACAAACGCAGGCGATTACAATGCCTCCACCAAAACTCTGTTTTGTGACAAAGGTATGACTGTCTGGTATTGTACCAACAACTGTACATATATCTGATTTTGTTTATGATGTGGCAGTAATATTCTAACATACAATTTCTATTACATAATACACATTTTACCCATCACTCATGTCCCTCATTTTCTGAACTACTGAATCCTACTAGAGTAGTCCATCTCAGGGCAGCATAAACACACCCATTTATACTCACACTCACACCTAGGGACATTTTGGAACAGAATTTGCATGTCTAAGGACTGTGGGAGGAAACTGGAATACCCAGAGGAAACCCACACAAGCACGGAGAGAGCATGCAAACTCCACACAGAAACGCAGGGATCGAACACAGTACTGTCTTGCTGTGAGGTGGATGTGCTAACCACTAAACCGCCGCACAGCCCCAGAATACGAAATTTATGTTCACACAATTCTGCCTTTAATGTGGCATTACATCTCGGAAATTAATTACCGCTTGCATTCTATAGAAGTCTTTTCTCTGTTGGGGAAATCCTTGGCAATGGCCGCTCAACATTTAAGGTTCTGGGTTATTGATCTGCCAAGCTGCCACTGTTAGGTCCTTGAGCAAGACCCTTGCCTCTTTTTGCTCAGAGGATGCTGTAACTTTGCTGACACTGTGCTCTGACCCTGAAATTTCAAGCAAAGAGAAACAAGATTCTTTACATAAGATTCTAACATAAATTGTCGCTAACATTGTATATTCAGAGTAAGGATTCTACAGTTTTACACTTTCACTTTATTGTGGCAAATGGTACATTCTAGCATCACAGCTAATATTTTGGGTTTGTTTTTGATGTCACGTTACCTGTACCATTGTAGAATCACCATTTAAAACAGTTGCTTATACAATCGACATCAACCATCTGATACTTTCCTTCACCTGCCTCAATCTTTCACCATAGCTCTTGCCTTCTCCCGAGATTTCCAGCCAGCTTTCCCCTTCTCATCGTTTTTTTTTTTTTTTTTTTCCTGCTGACCCACATTTCTCTTGCCATCAGGTGCCCAAATAAATGAGATTGCACAATGATGTTGCCCTGACGTCCTGAATACATGGCCCAGAAACTTTCAGCGCCTTCTCCAAATCTCCGTACTCATCCTCACAGCTCCAGCGAGATCATTTGGTTTGTCATTGGGTACATCATATGACCAAGAAGATGCCCAAGCTGCTTTGCAGACATTGACACATACTTTCTTATAGTCTTTGGCAACTACCACCAGTGCATGCTTTTATGAATCATATGGGAAGCAGATGTAATTCCGCTGTTCAGCTTTGTTTGTCACATCGACATCAGGTGCTTTTTTATTTTTGTAATCTCCCAACCAATCAGCTTGTAAGGTAAAGACAAAGCCAGTACATGTTAAAAATGACTCTTTTTATGAACAACAATGAGTTGTAATACTATTCAAAATAATCTTGAAATACAAATAAAAACGTCTTTGATATTTTTCTAAGACATTCACCTGTACACGATATAAGGCCCACTCAAGTCACATACAAGTCACACATTCATTCATTCATTCACTTTTGGAACCGCTTAATCCTAATCAGGGTCGCGGGGAGGCTGGCGCCCATCTCAGGCGACTCTGGGCGAGGGTGGGTACACCCTGGACAGCTCACCAGGCCATCGCAGGGCCAAGTCACACATCATTAGATAAAATAAATACCAAGCTAAAGCCTAGCCCTGTATTTGTTTTATCTAACGGTGTGTGACTTGTATGTGACTTGAGTGGGCCTTCGTTAGTTAGTTAGTTAGTTCGATAATACTTGCTAAGCCTGCTAAGAGCATGGATATAGTTACAGTGTGAGCATTGCATGAGCTTGTATAAATGAGTGCATGGAATAAAACAAACCTTTTGTGCTTATAGAAAATACCGACAATATACCTGAGAGGGATTAGAACTGATTAGTATCAAGCTGTATTGATTCAGCCTTCTTTTTCAAAGGATTAGCAGGAGATGCTGATGGAGTATAATGATGGAAGGTCATGTGGGCTCTTCTTTATGCAGTCTGATTGTTACATCAAACACTGGACGTCAGTTCTTACATTTTAATCAGCAATCATAAATTTACATCAACCGATTGAGACTTGCAGTGGTGAAGCTGAATTGTCCCATGGCAATGCTTGTCTTGCTACCTTAAGTGTTGAATACACAAATCTTTATAAACCATTTATTGCTCCCATGTCTATTTAAGTCTGTTTTAACTCTATTTCTCTGGCTATATTGGGCCTGATTACCATACACACTGAGTTACTTTATTTACTGTCACTGCACAATCATTTAATACTGCGGAATTATTTATCTATCACATCTTCACATGTATACGGCTTGTAGTTCAATGTCCTTAATATATTCATTTATTCATATGCCGAACTGCTTAAAGTGAAATGAAAGGCAAGCCTTTCATTCTCTCCTATTACACATCATCATATATATATTTTCATTATCAGGTGATTTTTATATACATTTTTGAAGTTGCAAGCTGCTTCATAGTTATCTTTAGCCTGTTTGAAAAGACTGCTGTTGCACCCTTGTGAAAGTGAGAAATCACAAGCATTCGATGTAAATCCGTCAGTTCATACAAGGCAAGTTAATGGCAATAATAACAGTCTACATTAAAACATGCGATCGCTTATAAATATGAAAGATAGATATTTTGTTATGCAAATTAGTTCTGTATTGCCAGCCGAAACACGTAATAACCACATGAATGTTTTGCTACATTTTTGCATCACACTGTCGCCCTATGTGTGCAGAGTCTTTTTTAATAAGTTTAATTCCCTTTTCAGCCAATTATGGTCACGGGGAGCCTATTTCAGCTGACTCTGAGCGAAGGTGTGGTACACCCTGAACAGCTCACTAGTCCGTTGCAGGACCAACACACACAACCATTCACACTCACACCTAGGGGCAGTTTGATACAGCCAATTAGCCTAATGTGCATATCTTTGGACTGTTGGAGGAAACAGGAGTATCCAGAGAAAACCCATGAAAGCAGGGAGAGTTCCATCCATCCACTTCCATCCACCCACCCACCCACCCACCCATCTATCTATCTATCTATCTATCTATCTATCTATCTATCTATCTATCTATCTATC
>JAQMYF010000015.1:6891852-6904596 GCA_030014195.1 Neosilurus mollespiculum
TATCTATCTATCTATCTATCTATCTATCTATCTATCTATCTATCTATCTATCTATCTATCTGTCTTTCTGTCTGTCTGACTGTCTGTCTGTCTGTTTCCTTCTTCAGATCATAAATGTGATTTTACTTTAAAAATTCTCTTTAGATGATCCAAATCACATGAATACTCTTTTCACCTTGCTTTGGTATGACTCAGTGAGAAATCACGAGTCCATTGAGTGCTATTTGAAATATAAAGCGGACCACTATGATGTTGTTCCAGCTGTAGAAATCCAAGCTGGGCATAAACAGCTGAAATGGATGATAATCAGTTCAAACATACAGTGATAAGTGCTCAAAGTTAAGGGATAGAACTGTGGCTGTAAATACCTTTCTTGTTTTAAATGAAATGAGTTTGTTACCTTTGTACATGCATCACTTTCTGAATAAATAACTAACTGAGAAAAAGCATTCTGGAGAAATGATTGCCCTCGCAAATGATTGCTGCTTATATGTGCAATGTGCTGAAAACAGATTAACTGCAATTAGTGCCATCGAAATGTCGTCAAGACAGAGAAACGCTTGTTTTTACATTTCCTGCCTCCTCGCTGAGCTGTTAACAGCATGTCAGTGTTAATAACTGCTTCAAATTCATACCTGCCAACATTCAGTTGGAGAATGGAGCAAATTTTTATGCCACTTAAAAGTGCATTTAGAAAAAACAATGTGGATTTGATCCAGTTCAAATTGCCATGTAGTTCTCACTCTGTTTTCCCGCAAAATGTCTCTTTTCTGTTTGGAGCACTCTAAATTTAATTTGTTGAATTGGATCTACACTAGTATCAAAGTAAAGATGCAATTGAAGCATATTTCACCCAAAACTGCTGACATGCATGTGTGTGATGCCGTCCGCATAATCCTAACTGTGATTTAACGACATTCTTTTATTTATTTATTTATTTATTTAAACCAGCGTTAGCATTTTAGAGGGAAGTATTATCTTTGCACTATGCGCAGAGACAGCCGCTGATAGATGGGGGAGGTAGAAGCTTATATAGATTTTCAAACAGGAAACATAGCAAAAACAGTGTGTCATGGTCTTCACTGACATGTGGGCACAAGCAATCTCTGATGTCCAATAACTGCTGAAATATTGTAGCTCCATGCAATTTCTTTTGTATGCAAATATTTCAGGAGGTAATAAAGTAAACAGTAATGGAACATTAGTCAACCATTCATTCATTCATTTGTTGAACCACTTTATCATACCATGGTTACGGGGAGGCTGGAGCCTATCTCAGCCGACTCTGGGCGATGGCAGGGAATGCCCTGATCAGTGTTGTACATGACCTTCTTTCATCGAATAAGTTCATATTTTTGTAAAAGCTGAACCGAACGATTCAGTTTACAAATATTGAATGTGAACGTCAGCGGTGTTCAATCAGGCTTAAACGAACTCGCTCACATTCATGTTCGGTGCTGTTTTACGTCATATTGGGAGGCAACTGAAGTCAGCGTGTTTATGCATTTGAATAAATACTTGTATGGAAGAAACTACATCTTCTATGCAAATTGTACCTGCCAGGTTTGAAAAAGTCCGGATATTTACCACATTTGCATCGAATTTGATAAGACACATTGGGTAGAAGCAACAGAGCAGTCTTGAGGATTACATATGACTTATAGATCAGCACAAGAAGGGTAAGACTACAAGGCAACAACTGCAAAGTTCATCCACCCAAGTGAAACCCACAGCATTTTTTTTTAATAAAGGATCTGCCTTATTGCTCAAGTGTGCAAGCTTGTACTGGACTATGTCATCAAATCAGTGTCTGGTTTACAGCCATCCAGACATGTGCCTTTAAGAAAGAAGGTTTTATTAATTTAATAGGAATATCACTGATTTTAAGGCTGAACTGTCTGAGATAAATCCTGTGTGCACAGCAGCAGATTGCTGGTTAGATGTAAACAAGGTGTTTTTAAGCATTACAGTTCACAGTCGGGGTGGTGATGCACGGGTAGATGGAGGTTCTACTGAAAAAGAATAGCAGCTTCCATGGCGAGGCTATTATTAACAGAAAAACAAAACAAATGAATGTGTATTTTGAGCTGTATGAAGTGAAGTTTCAACTAGTTCAAATGTGAACTGGCACAATACTGCACGTGAAAGGGGTGTACACCACTGAAAACTTGGGTACACCAGTGAAAAATACTACAGTTTGTGCTGACTGTGGCGGCACGGTGGCGCAGTGGTTTGCAAGTTTGCCTCACAGCAAGAAGGTCACAGATCTGGTTCTCGGACTTGGGGATGGAGTGTGTGGAATTCGGATATTCCCTCCGTGCTTGTGTGGGTGTCCTCAGGGTACCCCGGTTTCCTCCCACAGTCCAAAAACATGCACAGTAGGCTGATTGGCGGTTCCAAATTGCCCCAAGGTGTCAATTTGAGTGTGAATGGTTGTTTGTATGTATGCCTGGCGAGCTGTTCAGGGTGTACCCGGTCTTTGCCCAGTCTGGCCGCCAGCCTCCCTGCGTCGCTAATTAGGATTAAGTGGCTTAGAAAATGAATGAAATGAATGAATGAATGTGCTGACCGTACATGTCGAAACTTTGTGAGGAGTCTGCTTAGAACTTTGGTACAATCGCTTTAATGTAATTAGTGGTAATTAATTCCTTTTAATTCAGCAATAATAAATAACAATAAATAAAACCCCATTTCAGAACGCATTGCATTTATACAGAAATATTTTTGATCATTTTTATTTTTTATTTTTTTTTTTTTGGTGGTGTTTTTTTTTTTTTTTTTTTTTTTTTTTTTAATAGAAGGTGGCAGTTATCTGCTATTAGATTATATAACAAAGGATAAGTAAAAGGTTTTGTACTTAGCAAATCTTACTTAGAATCACCCCCCCCCCCCATTTCTTTTAATGTCGTATGAATGAGAAATTGAACTAAGAAGAAGTAGAAACAGTTAACATTGGAGTCAAAGCTCCAGAATGAAATGCAGCTGTACAATGCTGAGTCACAGCACAGATTTAGCTCGGCTAATTAGCGATCTAGGAGATGACGAGGGTGATGGCTTTAAAGGTGATATTAGCATGAAAAGTGATCGGTTTAAATAAAGTGTACTAATGAGAAAGTGAGAGCGGAACAGACCAAACGATTAAAGCGCTGCTGCACTATCAGAAAGTAGTTCCTCCAGTGGAGGAATGGAGATATTGTTAACAGAGGAAACTATATACCAAAGTAAAAACAGACCCACATGGAGACGGAACAATTCTTATAAACACTTGATATAATATGGTTTGCTTTCAGTCAGTATAATCTAACACTAGGTAAGTATGTTGGGCTTTGTGCACCCGAGCCTACTGGCTCATCATGACAGAGCATGAAGCGACCAGGAGTTTGACTCCTCCTTGAGAGGACGCTAATCCATCGTAGGTTACCTTACCAGTATTTTTTTTACTGGTACCCATTTCTAATGATGGGTGGACAGAGGCACACTTGTGATTAAGACCTTGCCCAGGGGTCTTAGCACTGACCCACGACCTCTCGATCATGAGCCCACCACTGCACCACTGGCACCAATCTACCACTACAGGCATGTGTATTCTGTTTGTGACCATAAACATATATTCATTATGTTGAAATTCTGTCAAAGATCTTGCATTATTTTGGCCCCAAATGCAGGTCAGTAAACAAATGGAAGCAGGCAAGTGTAATATTGTGGTCAAATATGCAAAAAACTCCATGCAATCAGCAAACAAATGATGCAATATCTAAAGTAATTAAATAAACTATGATTAAGCCAACAATTTGGAAGGGTCACTATGCTAGGAGCGAGTCTTCACAATTTTAAATGAAGGATAAATTAAGTAGGTAACTGCGCATAGGTAAACATGAAGAGGAGGGCAGTGTTATGTAACCAGCTATGCGGCTCGTAAATAATTAGTTAACCAATTTATTTTTATTATTTTCATTATTTATTTATGTTGGGTTTTTGTTTGAGGTTAAAAAATTCATACAAGCATAAAAGTGCACAATAAGCGTTAACTTTTAATTAACTATAACTAATCCTCACTGTCAGGGTTGCCTTGCATCACGAGCTGTGCATACGGGATCAAGTGCCAGAGGGGCCACTCAATAGATCATCATAATGGTAATAATTGCATACTATTTAAATTTAAGATCAAGCATAACTGCAGCAGAGACCATTAGCCCGTACAGGCAGAGCTGAGTAAGAAACTTTCATCACCAATGCCTTTTAAAGCCGATATGGGACAGGGAATCGGGGCACGGTTTGCTATGTTGTTTTTAACTCCCTTATACAAGAGGTCTACTGGACACACTTTATGTTTTCGAAACTTTTATACTTAAGGTGGGGTACACCCTGCGCAGCTCACCAAGCTCCAGGCTCCATCGCAGGTCAACAGACACAGAACAATTCACACTCACGCTCATATCTATGGGTGTTTGGAGTGTGGGAGGAAACCGGAGTACCAGGAGGAAACCCACGCAAGCATGGGAAGAACATTCAAACTCCACACAGAAATGCCCTCTTCACATCCGGGACTCGAACCCATGACCTTCTTGCTGTGAGGCAGATGTGCCAAACACTATGCCACCGAGTCACCCAGTGCAAGAAATATTAACTACAAAATCAGGCTGCTGCTGATTTAGAAATTTCCCTTTATATTTGGATATTTTTCATTATTGATCAACATTAGTTTTTATTTTATTGAGCATTGAACCCAAGCTTGTTTGTGATTTTAGGCAAACGTATCAAGGGAATTAAGCAATGCTTGTATATCATTTCAACAGCAAGAGATGAAAAATGTGTCAGTGTGTTCCACTCTTAATTCCACCACCTGATATCACTGTTTCTGGGACAACGTTGATGTCTTGTTCTTCACTATTGAGGAGGCAGCTGCCATACAATGCCATACAGTGTGGTATGGGCTGTGTGTCTATGAGTGTTATTGGTATAGAGACAAAGGCACAGATAATATAAAGTGACAAGCCTGTCAGTCAATGTTATCTCCCTGATATTGATGAGATCTGTCTGAGGACCGATGACAAAATGGATTATTCTGGCTGGTACACTGTAAAAAACACTGATGCCACTAACCCGAAGCATGGGCAACCTCATGTGTCTGTGTTGACTTTCACATAGGTGAAGGATGTGGACAATTTGGATGCTGAAGAACGTGCTTTACCTTGGATGGTCCAGTCAGTTTCGTCTGGTCATTTCTTATAAAGCGCCTGAAACCCCTCCCAAAAAAAACACGCAAGCATGCAGAGAACATGCAAACTCAACACAGGAATGCACTCGCTGACACAGGCCATGGAACCCAGGACCTTCTTGCTGTGAGATGAGAGTGCTCGCCACCATACCTCTCGTGGAGTTAGGAAATATTGATTATTTTTGCCACCCATGTTGATGTGAACATTTTCACTTCCCACTGCAATCTTATCATTCTTTGGGATTCAGCAGGATTTTTTTTGCCAGAAGAAGATTACATGTCCAAATGTGCAAGTTTGACAATGAAATGTGTTTTATAAGCTGCTACACATTTTAGATAGATAAGTAGGTAGCCAGTAGTGCCAACAGTGAAGAATATATATGTATTTCACTTTTAACACAATAACAGGTACACAGTAAAATTCCCAGTGTTGTAATACCAAGAGCCATGAAAATGAGTCTATTTGTGTTTAAATAAGCTTTAAAAGGGTTAATTCATTCATTTACCAAACTGTTTAACCCTACTAGGGTTTCAGGGACGTTGGAATCATCTGCGGTACACCCTGAACAACTCACAAGTCCACCACAGGTCCAACACACTAACAACCATTCACACTCATGACTAGGAGCAATTTGGAACAGCCAGTTATCCTAATGTGCATACTGTGGGACGAAACCGGAGCACCCAGAGGAAACCAATGAAAACACAGAGAGAACATACAAACTCTACACAAACCCTGAACTCGAACCCATGATCTTCCTGCTGTGAGGAGGACATGCTAACCACTACCCCACTGTGCCACCCAGGTTAATTCACAATGGATATAATACAGTGCTGTGCAGTTAAGGAAGATTTACAGCACCACAAATATAATACTGCATATAGTGAATATTTAAGTAGGGATTGCTAGCTATCATGAAGAAATTCACAAGTGCATAGGAGTGTAAACTGAATATTGGAAATGTAATGAATATTAATGAGAAACAGTATATTTTTGGCATCGAAGGAGGAAAGCTTGAATTACCATGCTGTAATTTCTCTTGTGTTTCATTTGCATATTTTTGTAAAATCAATCTATGGTGGCATTATCAATAAACGTGTCGATATATTGCCCTTCATCAATTGTAGATAAAGACAAAATCTAACTTTGCACAAGACATGGTTAAAGGAAGAAAAACACCAAAAAAAAACAAAAAAAAAAAACAAAGAAAAGGATCCCAGGCCCCACACAGAGTGCTTATGCAAATCTCAAGTGCTCATCAAAAGCTCTCTCTTTCAGATCCTTTTATGTATGCACACAAGCACTACGCATAAATAGTGCTGCACGAATCTCTTGTAATAAGAGGGATTTAAAAAAAAAAAAAAAAAGTCTAGCTTAATTTGAATTCTAGTAATAAAAGTGTGAGCCTGGGTTTATAATAAACACCTTAAAGTAGCGTTTCCTGGATTTCTTTTATGGAAAGAAGATGAGACTGTTTTCAGTGGTGTTAACCTGATACTGGATGCAGTGCTCCTGAAATCCTGGCTAGTCCTGATTCAGCAGATCTGACTGAAATAGCCAGCCCTTATTCCTCTGATAAATCCAGTGCTAGTATTAGAGGTCACAATACATTTATGTGAAATGGATGTCAGAGTGTAATTTGTTTTGGCATAATTATGACTTGCCATTAAAAAAAAACAACAGAAAGTCAGGAAGGGTCCTTTCGCAGATATTGGTTGGTATTTTAGATAAACCAATAGCATAACACTGAAAGTTTGCTAGCGGCTGTTAGAATTTAATAAGAAGTTGTTTTCTATTATACACAAATTTTCTGTATCGTTCCTGTCTCCATACTGCATTTGTGAAAAACATGAACACATTCCATGAAATGACGTGATAACCACTTTCTTTGTTTCAGATAAGCTAATTGGATACAGAAAACTCCCAAATAAGAGAATAAGAATAAAAGTTAGGATAGAGATTTTGTTTCATGTGACTTATAACATTTGTTTCTTTTGACTTATAACACTTTACCCTACAGAGTGTCTGTCAAAAGATGAATGGTGGAATTCTCTCCACACACTCAGGAAACATCATCAACTACTACCTGACATATGAAAAAAAAAGGCTGATCAGTATCTGGCAGAATCTATATTCATGGGGGAGGGGCATACCAATTTGAGAAAGTAATTTATGCAATGCAAAATTAGTAAATGTTTCTGAGTGTCTTCTGAGTCTTTAGACATCTGAAACCATTTAACGGGAAGAGAAAAGACAGGGATTTTGATGTAAAAATATGGCATGAGTGTCCAGGGTGTACTCTGCCCTCGCCCAGATTCGGCTGAGATAGGCGCCAGCCTACCCGCGACCCTAATTAGGATTAAGCAGTTCAGAAAATAAATGAAAAATACATCAAAATCTCTGGTATACATAGTATTTTGCATATAACTGAATATAGATGAAGAAATATAATTAAAACACGGGAATAAAACCTGTTTAAAAATAAAAACTTTTCATTTCATGGGGCACTTAACTTCTGAAACTTAACAGTTTTATGGTCAGATTCTCTTGTGTTGAACAGGCAGAATGAAAGCTATTATGCTAATTGAAGTGTGTAGTAATGATACCAATGACACTTGGTGATGTACCATACTGAGCTGGAGTTAAGAGGTGATGCTTCTTTGCTCATTAGCTACTGTGTACATTTTATAATGTACTATGGTAGTGTACACCATCATCTCTGAGATGGCCAGTTATACCCAATTACACCAGTGGAACTATTTAGTGGAGTAATGTTGTGTATTTATTACACCAGTGGAAGTATTAAGTGATGTAATTTTGTAGGTTTAAATAGTACCAGGCTGTTTTGCATGAGGCTGTAGATGTATATCGAAAAGTGTGACTTGGCTTATTGTGTACAGAGAAAACTGCAAATATAATCCTTCTCTAACTGGAACAATATTCTCAGCTTCCACAGGGATGCTCGCTCTGATGCCTAAATCCAGAACTATCTGGCCAGGGTTTCCTTGACTTAGTCAGAGATGATTTCCAAACTTCTTTTCACACACCCATCATTCCATATGTCCACCATTCCACCATCCTACCTATCCATCCATCCATCCATCCATCCATTTCCTTCCATCCAAACACCAACCCACCCATTCAACCATCCACCCATCCATCTAGATTTAGCCACCTTTTCACCCACCCAACCATCATGCCATCAATTCATCCACCATCCACTCATCTGTCTATCCAAACACCCACCCACCCATTCATCCATCCATCCATTCCCCCCATCCATCCATCCATCCATGAATGGATATTTCTTTTAGTACAGTGTTACCACCCCTTTCCCTACTTTACACTCTTTGGTCCTACTGACTTTAGCAAGGTTTCTATTTAGGCTCCTTATTGATTCACACTTCATGAGTAAACCATGATGTAAAAATATAGAACTGTCCCTGAGCTATTCATGTTCTGCACACTCAATCATTACATTACAGAAAGCTACATTCAAAATACTGCTGTACATCCTAATAACCATCCCAGCATCAAAGAACCGCAGTAACATGATGGTCCATGGTCTATCTCAGCTTCTATTTCTTCTATGCAAGTGTTAAACTCCAAAAAAGAAAAAAAGAAAAGGATCATCAGAGCTGTATTTAGGGTATGACAGATTGGGACACAGTGGTACAGCTCGAGACCCCGTCTTACTATGGCATCAGATATGCCAAAGCTGTCAGTGATCTCTCATAGCAGAGCATGCTCTCTCGTTCTTCTTCCCTTTTCTCTGTTCCTTTTCTCTGTCATTCTATCACTTCGTACTATGCCACAAAACCTGATGCGTGACACTTTCTGCTTGCAAGCATGTTGGTGACTCAAATTGAGCATCTTCTTTTCTTTTCATCCCTCTGCCATTCATTTCTTCTATTCTCTGCTCCTCTCCAATGCTCACTGTATGTTTGTATGCATTTGTGAAGGGCCATTTCACATTTTGCTATTGTTTACTTTCATAAAATTCAACAGCCAGCTCCTGGATGACCTTCTTAATATTTCACAGCCTGAGAATTTCAAAGAACTGCTAGAATCCATCAGTGCTCTCTTTTGTACTGGGGCACATGTGTGATATTTCTCCCAGAAGGTGTTAATACAGCATAAATATTTTAGGTATCTTGTGTGTGTGTGTGTGTGTGTGTGTGTGTGTGTGTGTGTGTGTTTTGTCCAAAATAGTAGGCATGACAAAAAGGCTTCAAATGTTTGTAGTAGAGAAATGATATTTTTAAATAAATTGTTCCACAGTATTGATATTTCATTCAAGTTACTCGAGTACACAAGTTTAGTTGTAGATGTCTTGTATTGGTCCTTCTTTTAGTCCTTTAATGTGTGACACAGAAACATTATTGGCCTCAACATGCCCTCGGGGGCAAACTTCTGGATTACAGTAAATAAGATCAAACTCAAAACATGCAGCACCATGAATGCTGAACTTTTTACACACTGACAGTGGTGTGAATAATGGCCTGAAGTTTGCCTCGGGAAATCCTGGTTCTTCCATAATTCATTTTCCACTTTCATGAAAACATGAAAGAACTGGGATTGTCTCAGACTTGGCTAGCATATTGTTAACCAGTGAACATGTAACAGTTTGATGTAACCATCAAGGAAGCCTGACTTTAGACCATACACACCTGGGGCCTCATTTATCAACCTTGCAAAGACAGTTTTGTGGGTAAAAGATGCATTTGCACATTTTTCTGTACTTAATAAAGTTTCTCAGGTTTTGCATATGCTCGAGAATGTGCGTACAGTATATTCTGTGAATGCAATAAACCCCTACTGGTAGAAAAGTGTAATAGTGGGTAAACTGGATATGCAACATTTCTATATCACCTCCTGTGTATCGTATCATTTATTAATTCATTTGCTGAACCACTTTATTGCATTAGGGCCATGGGACGGCTCTAGACTACCTTAGCCGACATTGGTCTCAACTCACCAGTACATTGTAGGGCAAAAAGACAGACGCACACACACAACCCTTCATACTCAAACTAACACCAAGGAGCAATATGGAAAAGCCAGTTAGCCTAATGTGCATGTCTTTGGACTGTGGGAGGACATGACCTCACCAAGCCCGGTTCATGAACTCAAGATCTTACTGTTGGGTCATGCCAAGCACTATATTACTCTGTCGCCCTGTATCGTATTAGCAATTAGTTAATAATTTTGTGTGTGTGTGTGTGTGTGTGTGTGTAAGATGTCCCATGTACTAAGCTGACCACTTAGCAGTGCTCTTTATCACAGTGTCCTGCCATTGTGTCACATGACCTACTCACTCTGTGATGATGGTTTTCCAATTGGGGTACACTGGTTTTATTGGTGTTATTAAAGAGAAGAAAGCATAACAACGTGTTAAAAATAAATAGACTTGAGTTTTGATTAAAAAAAAATAAATCTAAGATCTTGTTCCTCTTTTCCCCAGCATTCGGGATTATGTGTATTATGTGCAGTAGTTTGCTAAACATCACAAAAAGCAGAGATATAAAAACAACACCTCTGACATCTCCACTGAGACATGCACTGTTTCTGCAATCCTGATCTTCCTGAATAAACCATGACCGTATTAAACAGCCACAAATCCTTGCTCTCATTAACCACCTATCTTTCTCCACTAAATAATACCGTGTGATGTTTCTATTTCCATGAGGTTTTTTTTTTTTTGTTTGTTTTGTTTTGTTTTTCTCTTTTTTTTTGTCACTCAATCATTGACATGCTTATATTTTGTAATCAGAACCTAGAGTATTAAATACTTAGTAACATGATATACAAATTAGGGTACAGTAATTACCAAAGACGTGGTGGAATAGTGGTTAGTACATCCGCCTCACAACCAGAAGGTTTGCGTTTCGGGCTCAGTGAGGGCATTTCTGTGTGGAGTTTGCATTTTCTCCCCATGCTTGCATGGGTTTCCTCTGGGTACTCCTGTTTCCTCCTATACAGTCCAAAGACATCCACAAGCTAACAAGCTAATTGGCTGTTCCAAATTGCCCCTAGTGTGAATGGTTGTATGTGTGTTGGCCTGTGATGGACTGGCAAGCTGTTCAGGGTGTACCTCATCTTCATCCAGAGTTGGCTAAGATAGGCTCCAGCCTCTCTCTGATCCCAGTAGGATTAAGTAGCTTGTAAAATTAGCTTCGTGTGACACTTACCCTAGCCAAGCTAAAGTTTTAGGTTTACAGGTCCAGATGCAGAGTGTGCAGCTGTGAGATATGAGCTGTGTTTAAAGGTAACTGGTTGCACTCTATTTCAGGACTCAGTGGTGTAATTGGGGCAATTTTTCAAGGGCAATTTCTCAGGCTCCTGCTCCTTCCTCAATGCTTTTTTCTTTTTTACCTAGACCTGAAAGATGTAATGAACAGTAACATGTAAAATGAAGTGGTTTTTTGTTTTGTTTTGTTTTGTTTTTGTTTTTTTTAAGGGAAAAAAATAGGCAGCCAGATGGAGAGAGTAAATAATGTCAGGACTCTGAAAGTTCCAGCAATTGCACTGATACAATTTACACTGGTGGGAATGTGAGGCTGGTTCTGATGTGATCAAAACAAGTATTCAGCTTCAGCTGTGAAGAAACTGTCCCATCCGGGTCTCACGTGATGTAGATAAAAAATGTAGGAAAAATAGAAATACATACCACATATTGCAACCACAATATTGAATGAATTAGAATTAAAAGATAAAGTTTTACTGTGCGATGGACGCCAGCATCCCCGCAACCCTAATTAGGATTAAGAAAATGAATGAATGAATTTTACTGTGCACTTAAAATATTTACATCATCAGGTCACGGCAGTGAAGACTGTAACTGCAGTTTGATTTCATAACCAGGATGCATTTCTTAAAGAACATAACTATGACTAGATCGTACACATCTTGATAGTATGCGCTGATTAGCCATAACATTAACACCACCTGACTGGTGTGCAGCTAGAGAGCTCCATACACAGCAATTCACTCCCTACACAGTGCTATAGTAGCTCTTTTGTAGGATCAGAGCAGATGTACCAGTCTTCACTCCCTACACACAGTAATGAGCCTTAGGCACCCACGACACTCTTGTCAGTTTAGTGGTTGTCCTTCCTTGGACCATCTTTGGTAGGCACTTATCACTGCATACCTGGTACACCCCACAAGACCAGACATTTTGGAGATGAAGAGACCCTTGTTGAAGTCACTCAGATTCTGACGCTTGCTCATTTTTCCTGCTTCTAAAACATCACTGACTGTTTATTTTCTGTCTATTACATCCCACTGCTTGCCAGGTGCCACTGTAACAAGATAGTCAATGTTATCCACTTCAGCTGTCAGTTGTCATAATGTTTTTATTGTTATTCTTATTTGGATATACAGTATGTAGACCAAGTTCAAAGGTTTATGCCATAGAGGTAAAACTTATGAATTGTGAATCGGTTGTTATTTTTAAATATATATATATATATATATATATATATATATATATATATATTTTTTTTTTTTTTTTTTTTTTTTT
>JAQMYF010000015.1:6911638-6930599 GCA_030014195.1 Neosilurus mollespiculum
CTGTTTTTATTTTTTCCGTCGGATAATATATATATATATATATATATATATATATATATATATATGGGTCAATCCAGAACTTATGTCAAAGACTGGGTTTGAGGAACAAACTTTTTTTTTTTTTTTTTTGGCTACTATTGTCACTCCACATACTATAGAACATTTGTGAGATGAGCATATGAGTCATTAAAACCAGTACATACCTGTATATAGGACCTATTTACCACAATATCCCTGCGTGATGAAGGTTCCTTGCACTCTATGAGTGAACCACTAGTCTCTTTTTTTTCCAGACAACACACATACAGTACATTATTAAGACAAATAGGGTTTAATCACTTGTAGTCAGTTCTGAGAGAGAAACAAAGTACAAAAAGGGAATTAGTCTATCTTGGGAAAACAAAGAAAAATGGCCTATAGGTGCTTAAACACATGGAGCAGCAAAATACTTAAATACAGAGGCTGAAAAAGTGAAGAGTCGAAAATAATTATATGGGATGTGAGCAGATAATGAGGGAAAAAAACCCCTAATGAGAAGTGCAGTAAGCCAGGAAGTCAGGGTCATTAATAGTATTTAAGCGAAACAGTATCTAATCTAAAAAAGCAGAGGAGAGGAACACGTATAGGAAGCGGTCTTCTGTATTCATTTGATAAACGCAAAGAGGTTAATATTTGGATATCTGGGAATGTTTTTGGAATCTCACATGTTTGGGATTGAACAGAACTGGATATAATTTAGCTGGAGACTAAAACCAGGATGGACAAATCATAAATTCATTAGCTAGCCCATCATTCAAATGAAAGCTCTAAAGTGCTGTCCAGTCTGGTACTTTCCTATTAACAAGGCTTTACCGCAACAGCTAATGCACCTAAAAAGTATGACAAATAAATTCTGCTTCAACAGTGCTTCCACTCTGAGAGATGTGAATTTATGTTGCACATTTTTTTCTTTATCTCGTCCTGATAATATCGGTGGTGGTGGTGGTGGTGATGCACTGTTTTTGTGTCCTTGGAAAAAAGGCAGATAGTCTATTATTTCTTCTCTGAACTGTGATTTTCTTTCATTTGTAAAACTTGAAGACTGTATTCACTCGTTGTAGCGCTTAAATGTGAGGTGACTGTATGTTTGTATGCAGTTTATGTGGCACTGCATTGCATTTTTTTTTTAATTATACAGTATGTTGTTAATTTATCACGCATGGAATTACACGAGTTTATATTTAGATCTGTCTGTATTAATACATCCTACACTGTTTAGTTATATTTAGTTTCATACCATAACACATTACTATACACACTGAGACTGAATCATGTCTTGTTTTTTCTAAAACATTATTTTGAATGGAGAAGTGTAAATGAAAGGTTGCAAACTGTTAATCAATCAATCAATGAATCAATAATATTACAATATGATGCAGGGTGACCCGATTAGACCTCCCACGTTTTAAAGGTAAATTAATAAAGTCATGAAAGATAATTAAATTATTATTTGCACACATGAATATTAATTCAATACAGGTTTTTCAATCATATTTTTAAGATGACATTCTACAAATGTTGGCCATCATTGTCTGTACACACCTGGAGGCAATTCCTTAAGGCTGCCATGGCTCGATGGTTCATGTGGAACAGCGGCGAGTGCACTGATGAGTATACATGCATGATGTAAGGTAGCCGCACATAAAAAATTTCTCAAGGGGCGACGTCAGGGTAACGGGCTTGACACAAAACATCGCCACGCATCGAGATCACCTGATCTAGAAACAGCTCCCTCAGCACTTCCAACAATCTTCGAGCTGTGTGTGCTGTAGCCACATTGAGTTCTTTAAGCTCAGTGTGTTCAAGTTGGGGCTGGGCTATCAACAGACCCTGGCTCCTCCTGCCTCACTAAATTTCAAGTGTGCAAATAATGGTGAATAAAAACTGAATTGAATTAAGTTTTATGCATTAAAAAAAAATATTTAATTATCTTTAACCTTTTTTTTTTAAATAAATATTTTACCCTTATAATGTGGGAATTAAATCTTTTTGGGTCCCCCTGTGTATTTCATTTACTTTTTTAATTTTTGCTTAACATTAAGATGAATAAATAACTTAATTACTGGCTTTTTATTATTTATTTTATTATTATTTTTTCTATTTTGTAATTATTATATTATGTGATTTATTATATGATTTCTTTTTATTTGCCCATAAGATTGAGGGATTTTCCTTATTATTGTGAGGTTTATCCATTATTATTTATTATTAGCCCTTTTTTGCTGTCTGCTGAGATATAAAGCCCTTTTAGTTGCATTCTTGTGTGTTATACAAATAACATTTCTTCTACATATTTCACATTTTGAATTTTCAAACGCATTATATAACTTATAGCTGTTGGGTTTCTGGGCTGAAAATGTGCACATCCTTTCAAAACCCAACATCTGTGTCATCCGATATGAGTCATCTTTGGGCAGTTTCTCCCACAACCATCCAAGGCCTCTACAGCTCTGACTCACACCCCCTTTTCCACAACTCTTCTGTGGCATATGTTACTACAAAGTATTAGCATGCATTCCAGCAACCCAAGTCAATTTGAGTCTAGACTGACTTAAATGGGTACATTTGTCAGAACAGGTAGGACTGGTGTATAAGAGTGTGGGTTGATGTTCTATGGTTGAAATGATGTTCAGCAGATCTGAATGCTGTGATTCATTCACCCCTTCTACCTTCCCACACAATCTCTGATCAGGACACGGATAGTGATTAGAGGAATCATTTGGATACTGCAGTCTTCTGCAATATCAGTACTGCAAATGCCAACTGGTCGATAATGACTCACAAATGGAATAATATGCAGCTCTGAGTTTCCACCACATTAAAATGCTTCAATTTGTCATTTACATTGAAAGTCTTTGGGTTTAGTATTCTTACAGTGAAAATTAGTAATAGAAATTTTACTACAGTACCCGATTTCAAGTAAACAAGTACTGATCCGGCTCACTGGTGGTGAAACAAGTAACACCCAACACTTAAAATTCCAGACTCCATCATGTCTATTTCCCCACAAACCTTAGCAACAATGCCAAATTCTGTCATTGTTTGGCGATTAGGCCTGCAAACAACCATGACTGAATAATACAATATAAATTTAACAAACAAGGTAAAATACGTTCATAAAGCACTGTATATTTATGAGCTGCTTTTACACAGGCAACAGAAACAAATCTTCCCCGGAAGAATTAATACAAAGATTTGTGCTCTGAACAATTTGCGGCCACTTTCCTATGTGTTTACACAGTCACTCTCAGATCGGTGGCAAGCAGGGAGCTAGAGGGGCAGCATGCAAGCAACCCACTGTAGAAGAACTGTCCATCTGCCGCGAAAGCCTGTTAAACAAAGTAATAACCCTGATGGATGCTACTGCGTGAATGTAACCCCTACCACTTGTCACAGATTTTGCTGGAAGCAAGGAATTTGCAGGTAAACAAATTGGGATGAAAATGGAGTAAAATAGCACAAGCTCAGTCAAACGGATAATTAATGAATAATGTAATTTTTTGTTTCATCCTTTCAGCATTCAGACTGGCCAGGGCAATTAGAACAACTTCTAAAACATTGTTTTCTCTGCTGACTTTGACATAATTTATTTGGTTATTTTTTCATAAATCACCTGCAACACGCCCACTAACTGCATGCTTAATTTATCAGACTGCACATGCTAATTAGCGCTCTTTAATCAGGGGCTTGTAGTTCTCTAGCTTTGGGAACATTTCCGCTGGAGAAATATTATAAGGTTTATTATTTACACAACTGATGCTGTTTCAAAACTGGCAGCAATGACCTAAAACTGTGCCAACAGTAAGGCTTCACTAGGGGTTGAAAAAGCAGAATGCAGTTATTAATTCTTACTCCAGAGTTTTATCAGTGCTGGCATTTTTTACTCTTAGCCGGCCATCATAGAAACGTTTATGGCCAAGTCACATCCTCACACAAGAGCTTGACAACTGTGAATTTCAAAATCAATTTCAGTCACTTTAAACAGGGTAGTGCTTTGCTTAAGCATTCACACCCCTCTGGCACTTAAATAGAAATCATTGGCATACTCACTCCTCACTCAGTTGCCAACTGCTTACTCTTGCTTGGGTCACGGGGAGGCCTATGCCTATCTCAGCCGTCACTGGGCAAAGGTGGGGTACACCCAGAGCAGCTCGCCAGACCATCACAGAGCAAAACACACATATAGCCATTCACACTCACACCTAGGGGCAATTTGGAACAGCCAATTGGAACAACCTATTGTGCTTGTCTTTGAATTATGGGAGAAAACCAGAGAACCCGGAGGAAACCCATGTAAACACGGAGAGAACATGCAAACTCCACTCAGAAACACCCAATCCTGGAATCGAACCCAAATGTTCTTCTTTGCCACAAAGCCACTGTGCCACCCATCACTGGGATAATGCAGAAAATTACACTGAAACCAAAGTGTGGGGGTGGAGGTTGGGTAAATTATCATAGCTTGCAATTATTTTATGAAAACTATTTTATTTTATTTTATTAATATTTTATTAATTTTTATAAAAAAGATCACAAGTTGAACCCCCAATGCAGCTAACTGGGTTATCAAATGCCGGCCACGTCTCTCACTGTCTACGGTGAGATTCATGTAAAAGAACCACTGCTGATTTTCGTCAAGAGTAGGCTGCATAGCCGTCAGCGTGTTTCTGCCCTGCGATGGCCTGGCGAGCTGTCCAGGGTGTACTCTGCCCTCGCCCAGAGTTGGCTGAGATGGGCACCAGCCTCCCCCGTGACCCTAATTAGGAATAAACGCTTCAGAAAATGAATGAATGCATGAATCACAAGTTGAAGTTTTGTGTGCACATACTTTTGCCCCGATTGTGTCAATGTCCTAAATGATCTTTATTACAGCCACCATCAGCAGTTGCACAATTAGTTAAACATTGTCTATACTGGCAAATTTAAGAGTCACATGAGGTCAATAGGGGCAGCATGGTGGCGTAGTGGTTAGCACGTCCGCCTCACAGCAAGAAGGTCCTGGGTTAGAGTCGCGGGCTTGTGTGGAGTCTGCATGTTCTTCCTATGCTTGCATGAGTTTCATTCGTGTACTCCAGTTTCCTCCCACAATCCAAGGACATGCACATTAAGACCAAGGAGCAAAACAAGTTAATTGCACAGTTCAAATAAAACAAAATAAAATACAAAACTATTTGTCAATTTATTGCTTATTATAAAAAATAATACTAAAACCTTAAGCATAAAGTGCATTGCCAATAAATCCATTATTAACAGTGTAAGGAAAATGGCACAACAACAGCTCTGCCACACAGAGGTCACCTAGCAAAAGTCAGTGACAAGGTAGTGAAGAGGTTGACCACAACCATTCACAGTCTCATAATAAAAATTATCTAATTGGCCTAATAAATAAACTGGAGTACCTGGAGAAAATCCATGCAAACACAGGGAGAACATGCAAACTCCACACAGAAATGCCCTCTCTGGGCAAAGGGCTCCAATACAGGACCTTCTTGCCATGTGGCGTACATTCTAATTACCCAGCATCACCTATATAAGTCATAACAGAGCCTAAACAAAGTAATTTTAGAATGAAAAGTTAGAAACACACCCAATAATTTGGCGCAAATTGTGATTGTTTGCTGTTTGTTACTACTTTAATGAATTCTTGCTTAGCCCTAGACAGAATAGTAATGTGTTTTTGAATGTATCCTCTTTTCACTCAGATGTGCTAGAGTTTGATGACCTCTGACAGTTTTGTCCAGATAAATAAAGCTAAATAAAAGTGAAGATGACCAAGAAAAATGGCATCCGACTACAAGGTCATGGATTTTTATATCACAGTGGCCCTGAATTGATCTCTAGTGATTTGCTTTGCTACTTGTGTGCTCTTTGTTTGTGCCCACACAGTCTGTAGACGTCTGCTGCCCTACAATATTGTAACCATGGCAATTTGTTCATTTTTGTATAAAGTTATGCTTTCTGGCAATTGTGCTGTGCTTCCTGCTGATTTTCTGCCAATGGTCAACAGTTGTTAGTGCAGCCAACATCAATAACATTCACTCACTCACTGACTCATTTGCTGAACTGCTTAATCCCACTAGGGTCACAAGGAGGCAGGAGCCTATCACAGCCGACACTGGGCAAAGGCGGTGTACACCCTGAACAACTCACCGGGCCATCACAAGGCCAACACAAACTCAACCATTCACATACACACTCAGACCTAGGGGCAATTTGGAACAGCCAATTAGCCTAATGTTCATGTCTTTGGAATGTGGGAGGAAACCGGACTACCCGGAGGAAACCCACGCAAGCACAGGGAAAACTCCACACAGAGACGCCAGACGCAAACCCAGTACCGTGTTGCTGTGATGCAGACGAGCTAACCACTAAGCCACTGTGCTGCATATCATTGGGATAATTCTTGAGCTTCACCTTTTTATCAACTCAATGTCACTCAGTGTTGTCTCCTATTAGACACATTAGGACTAATCTCATTAAAGAACACTTGTATTTAGCAGAGGAATGTAACTAAGTACATTTACTGACATATTGCACTTAAGGAGGGCGGCACGTCTGACTCACAGCGTTTCATTGTGGAGTTTGAATGTACTTGCCATGCTTGCATTGGTTTCCTCTAGATACTCTGGTTTTCTTCCACAGTCCAGATACATGTTCCAAACTGCCCCTAGGTGTGAGTGTGAATGGTTTTGTGTGTGTTGGCCCTGTGATGGGCCGGTGGGCTGTTCAGGGTGTACCCTGCCTTCGCTCAGATTGAGCTCCTGCCTCCCGGCAGCCCTAGATGGATTAATGCTTTGAAAAATAAATAAATGAATGAATTAATGTACTTAAGGACACATTTAAGGTGCTTGTACTTTAATTATTATTTCTATTTTATGCAGCCATATGGTTATAGTTCACTTTATCTTGGTGGTTAGCATGCCCATCTCACAGCAGGAAGGTCCTGGGTTCCAGTCCTGGGCTTGGGCATTTCTGTGTGGAGATTGCATGTTCTCCCCGTCCAAAGACATGCACATCAGGTTAAATGGCTTTTCAAAATTACCCCTAGGTGTACATGTAAGCGTGAATGGTTGTGTGTTGAACTGTGATGGTCTGGCAAGCTGTTCATGGTGTACCCCCTTATCCCAGTGTTGGCTGAGACAGGATCCAGCCTCACAGCGACCCTAGTAATAGGATTTAGCAGTTTGGCAAATGAGTGAGTGAGTTCACGTGTTTGTAACTACTAGTCTAACGTAGCACTGCCATTCACGCTTGTCGGTTATTGCACAGGGGGGTGTTTTCTAATGTTGACAAAAGAAGGACTTATGCCGAAAGTCTGTTGCCAAAGTAATGGCAAGAGTTCCTCTGTTGCTATGGAAATAGACTTCTTCATAAATTCTGTGTGACCCTGTGCAATAATCTACTTCATGCAATGAATAGGGTGATACATCAGAGACCAGAAGATGAGAAAAGTCAAATAATAAGGGTAGAAACAGTCATTTTCTACAGATTGCTTACAGTTATTGAGGTAAACAAACACAGGCGCATCTCTACTGGGATCCTTTCCATGTTATCAAGCACTTATAAAAACACTTATAATAACTGAGGCTGTCAGTAGTGAAAACAAGAGGTTTATTTTACATAGTTTTTTTCCCTGTACAGTCACAGTGTATAGAATTTTTGCAGTTGCGTGTTATGGTGTCTTACCTCTTTAATGGGCCGACTTTAATCGATTTTGTACTTAGGAAGTTCTTGTACTTCTTCATGTAACATGCCTGTTCCCAGCTTCAGGGGCCACTGAGCACCAGGTGCTCATTGTTGACTAGTCATATTACACCAGGGTGTTCTGCCTTTGCCTTCCCACAGCATCCCTTGCACAGCACAAAGGCAGTCACCCAGCTTCCAAGATTAGGTGGAATCAGGCATTCAAAGGGTGGTATGGGAGGAGCAGGTTTTTCAAGGAGTTAACCCCCCATCATTTCAAACTTCACTTTAGGTCTCGTCCTGTAAACAATGAATGTGTAAAATAGTGAAAAGGAGGAATTTTCCACCTTCTTGAATTGAGGCTATGCACACTAAATTGACTCAACAATTGTGTAATTTAAAATGAGCAATGAACTAGCATGTAAGATGGATAAAGCATGTCTAGAACCTTACTGTCATACTCTCCTGAGTAATGTGTTATGTAATGGTGTACCTCATGAACCAATACTTGGACCAATCAAATTCCTCGACTCAAATAAGAAGTTATTCCCAAAGTTTTATTGACAGGTCATTTTTGCCAAGGGACTCATCTTCTGCCAGTCACTCTTTTGGGACATTTTTACTTTCTTCTAAGTCAAAGAGCACTGATTAAAAAATAGAAACCTGACATGAGTCTGGGGGAAAATGAAGAATGACAGAGAGAGTATTTATGGAGACAGGAGACGAGCAGCTGTCATTTGCCTTTAGGTCTGACAGGAAGGTCTTCTTGAGGGACGAGTCATATTTAGAGGTCTGGCGCAAGAAACTTCTGCTTTGACTTTTAGCTCATTTATTTGAAAAAGCCTGCAAAGATAGTACTGTCAGCAAACAATACAGGAAATAAATCACTGTTAGACATTAAAGTGCATCTGTCAGGGTTCTCGGCATTTCTTTTGTATCACAAACATAATGAAAAATTTACAGGTCTTCCCATAAGACGCTGTTTACAAAAAATTAATCCATTAATCTTCAGGTATGATGCAAAACTGAGACTGTTGGGGGGAATAAAACATTCCATGATTTATAGGAGCTTTTGTACTTTAGCTTTACAATGGCTATGCTAACTGTAGGTCTCACTCAACCTCAACACATGGAGACCTGCATGCTGATTCAGAGTGAGTGAACTCTTCTCAGGAGGTAAGAAAGCCATATCTGACTCAGTGCTCATATTGAGGCGGACCTTTTAACATGTAAGAGTTTAAATTTGCATGCCTGATGCATTGTGCTTTTAATGGCATGCACATTCATGGCTCCTTCGGTATTCAGCCTTTAGAGATCGTTCAGACTCCCTGCTGAGAAAAAGCCAAATATCATGTAAAGTCTCAAGAGTCCTGATTGTCCACTCCGCAATGTGGCCTATGACTCAGGTTGCCTGGATACAAGCAAAGAGCTCACAATATGGTGCGACCATATTTGAAATGCACACTCACATTTCACATTCACATTTGGGGCATTGATACAGAAACCCTCCAGCATGTTAATGAGTGATTTTACCTCATTAAAGTTGGTATTTACTGGGTTGCTTTTATGTCGTACATGCAAATTAGTTGAGTTGAATTTCCTCCTCAGTTCTTTTCAGTAATGAGCAATCAATTATATATCAGTCATTCATTTGATTGATGGACAGTTGAAGATAATATAAAGCAGACATGTTTCTCCACCTGCTTATCTCTGCCAAAGTGGTTATGTTTTACCTCCGGTTTGTCTGTTTGGTTGTTTGTTAGCGGGACAAAAAAATTACGTGCAGGTTCTCATGAAATTTCTACCTAAAATTTCGAGATTTTTGGAGATTATCAGGATCAAATTTTGGATTCAGGAATTTTCTATTTTGAGATAGATCTGAGACGATTTTATTAAATTTGGTGTTGCAGCAGGCCCAACAGGTGGTGCCACATACATTCTGGGGCTTTTTTCAGCTTGGTAGAGGTTTGCGCTTCCTAAGTGCTCTTGTTTGTCTTGATTTTTTTGAGCTTATGCACTATGGTGCCACATTGTGCCTTGTGACTTCTGAGATGTTTTTCTGTATACCATGGTTGTAAAGAGTGGTCATTTGATTTACCATCACCTGCCTATGTATTTGAATCAGCCTGGCCATTCTCTTCAAACCTCTCATATCAACAAGGTCCTTTGTTCTCTGTTGGTTTGTTTTTCACACCATCATTTGTGAACTCTAAGGACAGCTGACAGTGAAAATCCAAGAAGATTCCAATTTCTGAAATACTCAAACCAGCACAGCTGCTACGTTCACATTTTTAGTCCATTCTGATGTTTGATGTGAACATTATATGATTTATTCATTATGCTTCTGCTAAATCACAGGCTGATTGAATTATTGCATGACTGAGCAGGACAGGACAAACCAGCAATAAAACAGAGAAGTCTTCCTACAAGAGCACCCTATAGGCATGCTTTTGGAAGGTGGCAGGAAAGAGGCAGCCTGGAGGAAACCCACAAGGGAAAACACCTGAATCTCCACATAGGCAATACCTGGAAATCAAGATTGAACCAAGGATGCTGGAGCTGCCCTAGCATTCCATCCTCAAACCATCCTCAGCCCACTCTGGGTGAAGACAAGGTACACTCTGAGCAACCTGCCAGTCCATAGGTCCATAGAAGGACCAACACACACAAACATTCACACTCACACCTAAGTGCAATGTGGAAAATGCTATAAGCCTAATGTGCATGTCTTTAGAGTGTAGAAGGAAACTGGGGTACCCAGAGGAGACCCACGCAAGCACGGGGAGAGGATACAAACTCCACACAGAAATGCCCTCACCGAGCCTGGGAGTTGAACCCGGGCAGACAGGCTTTGCTGACAGGCAGATGTGCTAATCACTACACCACCGTGGCGCCCAGCACCGAATTATTACACAGTGAAACCTCATTGTTGAATGAGTTTTTCTTTTTTGGATGAGTAAATGTCACTGTGCTATATTTGAATCTAAAAGCAGCCTGCTGTAGGTGTGTCGCACACATGTCCACTCCGGCCCGGTTTTTCCGTTCCCTCCTCCCATCTTAATCTCTAACAAATGCTCCTTGTATTTGTAAGTGTGACACCTACCAAAATACGGCATTCATTCGCATCCATAATCATATATACTCTTACATGCAAAATTACTATGGAAGTTTCATGTAAGCACTGTGAATGTTACTGGGAACAACTATAAATACTTGTTTAAATATAACCCAATTTGGTTTGCTACTGTAACCCATTTCAAACACTGAGTTAAAACTGCACTGCCACCTCACAGCAACAAGGTTTCCATTTCGAATCTTAGCCAAGAGCCAA
Source organism: Neosilurus mollespiculum (assembly GCA_030014195.1). Taxonomy (NCBI): domain Eukaryota; kingdom Metazoa; phylum Chordata; class Actinopteri; order Siluriformes; family Plotosidae; genus Neosilurus; species Neosilurus mollespiculum. The sequence goes on from JAQMYF010000015.1 coordinate 6,922,692, forward strand.
TCTGCATGGAAAGGGCATGTTATGCATGTTCTCCCCATACTTGCTTGGGTTTCCTTTCCATTCTTTGGCTTCTTCCCACAATCCAAGGACATTCACATTCAGTCAACTGGTCACTCTACATTGCCATTGGTGTGAATGTCAGTGTGGATTGTTGTTTGTGTATTAGCCTTGCAATAGCCTGGCAAGCTGTTCAGGGTGTACCCCACGTCTCGCCCAAAGTCAGCTGGGATTGACCCCAACTTCCCCCTCCACCCTGATGGATAAACAGTATAGATAACAGATGGAAGGACGAAGGGATGGATTTATGAATGCATGGATGGATGGATGAATGGATGGATGAATATTGGGCAATGTGCCGCTCCGGATGTAACACATCTACGAACACCTATATCCTTCATTACACTGCTGCAAGTTAGTTTTTGATAAAAATGTTGTAGAAAGCCATTTTAAATACAATTAAAATTTTGTGTGTTCGCTAATATTATGCAAACAAACAAAAAAAAAAAAACCTTGTTAAAAGTGAAATGTAACTGTTGGCAGCAAAGGATCCTTGTAAAAATCTGATATTGTTCTGCTCTATTGTTATAATGGAGGGTGACCTAAAAAACAAACAGACAAACATAAACTTTTCACATTCATTCATTCATTCATTTTCTGAAGCATTTAATCCTAATAAGGGTCGCGGGGAGGCTGGCGTCCATCTCAGCCGACTCTGGGCGAGGGCAGAGTACACCCTGGACAGCTCGCCAGGCCATCGCAGGGCAGAAACACGCTGACGGCTATGCAGAATACTCTTGACGGAAATCAGCAATGGTTCTTTTACATGCCTCCCACCACAGACAATGACATGGCTGGAATTTGATAACCCAGTTAGCTGCACTGGCGAAACTTTTCACATTTAAAAGTGAAAAAAAAAAAAAAAGAGGTACCGAATTAAATTATTATTTGCACACGACACTTCATAGAATACAGTTTTTATTCATCATTATTTGCACACATGAAATAATAATTTATTATCTTTAACTATTTTTTCCCCATTCACCTTCGAATGGTGGGGGAAATGTTGGGGGGTGTTTCACCCTGTGGTTAAATACAAGTATACTTTGATTAATGTTTAAAAAAAGATCATCCCTGTAAGGCTTTGAATAAATAAATGAAAAGCTTACGATGTTAATTTGAATGTGGATGGAATGATGATTTATTCTCCTACTTGTAAAAATAGCTGTGCTAATAGATTACTGTATAAGATTTCGGACTATAATCAGTCCTCTCCATCTCTGGATGTATAATGTTTGCATAACAAAAGTCACATCTACTGTCTAATGGGCTGAACCATGCATCCTCAGCCATTCTGAGCATCTGGGGATGAGCCGACAGAATATTAACTATGGATGCAATTCCCCATTACAAATCTTATGAAATATGCATCTCGAGTATGAATTATACAAACTCATATCTGGCCTAGAGGGTCATTATGTGGTCCGTCAACAACCCGCAAAGCACTTTAAACTTGTGTTTGAACTTTAAGGGCTTGTGACGGCACTTGACAGGCATCACCTAGACGGCACAGCTGACATCTGTCATCCTGAGGCATTCGAGCACCATTAATAACTAGAAAAGAATGAAAAGTGACATTTTTTGCTCTAGCCACAGCCAGGCAGGGTACACTCATCAAACTGGGAGCCTTGGAGGCTCAGAACTGTGCTGGCATGTGTTAATGAAGACTGTATAATTTTTGTCTCACTTCTTTGGGATGGGATCACAAAAGGGACGGCATTCATGTGGAACAGTTTTCCTATTTCACAGTGTGCCTTGGGGCATTAAAATATAATAGCAGTTTATTTATTTTCAAACAAGGTTGGTTTGCAGTGACAGGTACATTGCATTTAAGCAACATGTGTGCTAAGAACAATAAAAAACAACATTTGTTCATCCGCAGGTTGACAGTTAACAGACAATTCTGCAGCGAGAGAAGAGTGCACCTGTGAAAGAAATGTAAGAAATGTGCAGTAGTGTGCAGTGAAAATTATACACCACCACTTTTGTCTAAAAGGGCTACTAGTATATTACTTGTCTATAGGTTTTTGGTGAAAATGTGTTGAACAATGCTATTGTATGCAATGACAACCAAAAATTTATTCTGACACGTATATTGAGGTAAAACTATGGCAAATTAGCAAAAACACTGAAAATACCAATTTTTCAGAACAATTGAAAGGTGTTGCAAATTTTTTTTTGACTTTTGCACAGCATGAAATCAAATGGAACGGTTTAGCGAATGAAGAAATTAAAAAAAAATATGTGAACACTATTCCTGAAAGGTTAAATACTGTAATCAAAGTAAAAGGTGGCCACAATAAATATTGACTTTTTTCGTCAAAAAAGAGACTGTTATTTTTATTATTACTATACATTGTTGTTTCTTTACTTATTCTCATCAATATGATCCAATATTACATAAAATAAATACTTGATTAGCACTTGGTTTCTGATTTATCTTCATTTTGTTAAGTGTATGATCATCACAACACACTACTGTTTAAGGAGAAAAAATAAATCCAGATAAGGAAATGACAGAAAGTGGGAAAGAGCCGTGCTGAATGTTACTGGCGTTTCTAAATGCAATTATATTTCAACTAATGATCCAAAGCACTTTAATAGAGAAGGCAAATTATACTGTGCTTGTGTTTTAATAAAATTTCTGGCTAGATAAGTATAATGCTTAGTGAATAAAAAGAAAGAATGAAGAGGCAGTAACATTTGGGAAAAGCTTATAAATGACGCCAAAATGAGGTCAAAACAACATGCTAGACTTAAGCTATCTAGCTTAAAGTTTCCAGGCTGGCTAGTGGTGGAGGAAACAGTACAAAATATATCATTAAAAAAAAAAAAAAAAAAAAGTGTTAGCTGGCTTTTTGTATGGTTTTAGTAGCTTACTATGTTTGTTAGCTGGCTATTTAGCAAGTTAGTTTATTTCAACATGTTATTTCATACGTGCTTCCAACAAAATAGTTACCAGTAATGGTAAGTCTGATGGGCTTTTTACACCCAAGCCTACTGGCTCATAAGGCCGGAGCTTATCCCCGGTTTCCGTCGCATGAGTTTATTAGTGCTAAGAGCAAGCAGGGACTCCGGCATGACTGACTATGGCAGCATAACTAAAAAGAGAACCAGAAAGAAGACAGACATGCGGGCAACCTGTGACATCAGGCAATCAGCCACTCCACTGTCCAGACCAGACTAGACACAAAGTATCAATCACATCTGTGTAAGGTGATTACAGTGAATGAAACATCATCCAGGTTTGATCTCAGTTTTGACTGATATTTTTCCGAAAACATCTGTAACATGGCATCAGCAGCGATCGAAAAGATATGAAACACTTTCATTGTTGTTTTGCCCAAAATTAATTAGTAGTAGTAGTTAGACTAACGACACACTGTACTATGTAAATACAAATTACCCAAAAAGACAGCTGACAACTCTTTACCATTTTAGGATTTCAGTGGAAACATGGCATTAACCCAGTGGAGCATTGCAGACTTGAAACACTTACAACAAGCAAAATCATGAATGCAGCTTTCATCTAATATCATGACAAGCTGTCACTAGTCCCAACATTTCTGAAGGCCTAAACACGCACCCACATGACTACACATTATCATATCTTGTTTCTACACATGAAAGATTGCAGCAGCTGCCTCTAATTTAGGATGAGTCAGGCAATAAGAGTGTAATGATCTCAGGGAGAATTAACTCGCTGGTGTGCATTATGCAACGTTATTAAGCATCTCTACAATGCTTAGTGTGCTGAGGTGTTAACTGTTGCTTTGTGTGTTTTGCAGGATGCTGCTCTATAGCCTGCTCTGATCCCAAAAAGCATCTGAGTTAAGGTGAAAGGGTTTACAACTATTTCTTCTAGGATTTTCATAGCCATGAAACAGCTGTCTGGTATGTTACCACTGGAGCAGATTTGGGAGGAGCTATAAAAACAAGCATCTGTTGCACGCATCGCAACAGATGGAGGTAATAATACAATAGCACATGTTCATCAAAGTTGTTCAAAAAATATAAGGAATGACATGCCAATGGAGAAATTTCTGTCTGAATCCTGAAGCTGTACAATGTCAAAAGTAATTTTAGTAGTTTTAGTCAATGATGAATCAGCTTCAGGTGCATGGATGAGTGTTTCTGTCCACTAATGCATGATTTAAATGGTGTATGCATACCCCATGTTCAAATTTACATCTAGTTTACAAAATAATAATAATAATAATAATAATAATAATAATAATAATAATAATAATAAAAATAATAATAATAATAATAATAATAACAATAATTAATAAATTTAAAAAAATATTATTAATATTTATGCACATTGTTATAATGGGTCTATAAAAGCAAAGAATTCAGCAGAACGTAATTATCCGAGACCCGCAAAAAGAGGTAAAATGAGTGCAAAAATATTATGTTTATTTATCTATTCATTAATTTACTGAACTAGTGTTGCCTGGAGGCTGGAGCCTATTTCATCTGAAGGCAGGGTACACCCTGAACAGCTCACCAGTCCATCATAGGACCAACACCCACACAACCATTCACACTCACCCCAGGAGCAGTTTGGAACAGCCGATTAGCCTAATGTGCATATCTTTGGACTGTGGGACGAAACCATGGGGAGAACATTCAAACTCAACACAGAAACGCCCATGCTGAGCCCGGGTCTCAAACCCGAGACCTTCTTGATGTGAGACAGCCGTGCTAACCACTACACCACCATCTTGCCCCATAATATATTTGCAGAAGCTTATAGTCAGAGTGCTTTTGTCAGGGATCACTGAAAATAAATAAAATAAAACAGCTAATAAATGGATTTTTTGTTCTAAATAAAGGCTCAGAATACTTCACAAACTCATTAGCAGGTGGTTCTGTGATCTCTATTCATAGCATGTTGTTCTGTTAGTGCTGAAATAGGTCAGCTTTAACTAAAGTCACATTTAATTAAAGCGGCCCTTTTTTTTTGTAATAAATGTAAGTGAACAAACTTTCCATCTTGAGGAAATCAACAAATCCTTGCCCATACAAGAAGAAAACAGAAATTAATTAAAGACTACAGTCATATCAGCCTACACATCTGAGTAGTCTGAATAGCCATGTCATGTGATGTGATGTCATTATAACCTCATAATAACGGTCTTCATGCTCCGTAGTGCCCATTGTACACAAATAAACAATGTCACTCAGTTGAAGGATGACATTGAACTGATGAAGATCTGATTCACATTTACAAATTACAAACTTGACACAAAAATGGGCAGTACAATGGTGTAGTGTTTAGTAGTGTTTTCTGCCTCACTGCAGGAAAGTCCTGGGTTTGAGTCCCAGGCGTGGCGAGGGTGATTCTGTGTGGAGTTTGCATGTTCTCCCTGTGCTTGTGTGGGTTTTCTCTAGGTTCTCCAGTTTCCTTTCATAGTCCAAAGACATGCACATTAGGCTAACTGGCTGCTTCTTGGTTGCCCCTAGGTGTGCTTGGAGTGTAAATGGTTGCGTATGTGTGTTGGCCCTGTGATGGACTGGGGAGCTGTTCAGGGTTTACTTGGCCTTTACCCAATGCTGGCTGAAATAGGTTCCAGCCTCCCTGTAATCATATTAGGATTAAGTGGTTCATCAATGATTGAATGAATGAACAAACTTGGCACAAAGTTCCAATTCATATGTTTTTGCTTCACTGGGATTTTCAATCTTATTTTTAATTGTTGTTACTTACAATCTACTAGTCTATATACTATACTTGACACAGTTATTGATGATCTTTATATAGTTTTGTTGATACAACCTCAAATTGAATATCAACCGTTAAAATGGTATGCTCAAAATTAAACCCACTCCGACCAGATGTTAATTAGATCATAGAGATTCACCACAGATGACACTGATAAATGCAGAAACAGACAGTAGAACTTTGGCTGTTGCAGCGTTGATGAACAAGTTAGAGTGTTTCTTAATAAGGCAAAGTAAGTAAGGTGGCTTGCATGGTCTATAAATAATTCATGTTTGGACCTTCTGTGTGTAGCCTAAAAGACTGATTAGGGGAGTGTAGTCTAGAGAAATCGGCACTTTTCCTGTTCTTAGTTTGGCCTGAGCGCGGGAAAAGAGCATATCTAAATCCCCTGGTGCAGCAAAACTTTTTATAATACAGCTCTTGTACAATTTAGAGTGCTGTGAATTTCCTGTGCCCTCCATCCATCAACTTTCACTCTGCACATTAATGCTCATATGTTACAGCACAGGCAATAGAAGCGAAATGGAAAATATTTGTTAGATGACCGATGTACACATAGATGCATGAGGTTAATGTGTATAAATGGTTTGGCTTCAAACAAATCATATGAAAACAACAACAACAACAATAAAACAATCCAACCATTCATGTTACAAATGTTTTCCTTTTTGTCTCCTTTCCTGTTGAAAAAATGTTCAAACATCAAAATTGTTCTTCTTAATGTTTATTTAGTGGACAAATGCCATATGGGTGGCAAGTGGTGTAGTGGTTTGATGGTTCTTGGTTTAAATCTCACTGCTGAAGCTCTGTGCTGAGTTTGTAGGTTTTCTCTCTATCTATATGGATTTCCTCCCGGTACTGTGGTTTCCTCCTAGAGCCCAAACACATGACCATTACTTACTGTATATTCCCAGCTAGTCAAGGAGGGGTGTAGCAGCAGGCTGATAAAGTCTCGTTTTATATATATATATATATATATACTTACCACTAAATACTTTCATTCTAATTTTGTTGGGTTTTTTTGTGTATTTAGTCTATAATGAATGAAAGAGCTGGCTGGCTCATGCTAGTGGTTAGCACGCCCACCCTAAGCGGTTAATTTAGAATGGTGCCATGCCACTGTGTACCAGAGATCACGGTGGATGCAAAACTATGTACAGTTTATTAATAAACCAGGTGGCAGTATTCAAAGTACAGCGCAATATCTGAGTCAGGCAGGCACAGGTCAAGAGATCAGGCAAACAAAATAACATAAGCAGACTGAACTCACACTCAGGAATCAGGCAGGCAAGGATCATATGCAAACAGGCCTGTGCATGCTTACTGTTCGCTGAGCCTCCTGGGGCATGTTGTCAGCACGTTGTGGTTCTTCTGCCTTATAAACCTGGAGGTGACTGCTGCACTGTGAATGAGGCTCAGCTGCACTGTATTCAGAGCAGAACGGGGAGGAACCATGACAAATGGATTAATGAGTTTTTCTTTTTTTCAGTAGTGACATACCTCATAATGGTATATGCTGTGATATCCTACTAGTAGATTATTCAATCAGAATGCGTGATTGCTCATATTCAGTGGGTACGGATAGAATACATACAGCCATAGGGGAAAAAAAAATCCACTTTTAATAGGGATCTCATGTATGTGTAATCACTGAAGAAAAGCCTTTACTGAAGAGAAGCTTTCTACAGAATACTGAATGTCTCTTTCTACTGCAATTTCTAAAAGAAAAAAAAAAAAAAAAAAAAAAAAAAGGGAGGAGGGGGGGAACCATTTGCACTTTTGGAATAACATGATAACTGTCTGAAATTTTAGTGAAATTAAGGCAAAGAAGAAAGCTATTTCAGTACATATGCGTATCTCAGTGAGAAGAAATTGTGCTGGAAAGCAACCAGCGAAAAGATGCTCCCTAAAGATGACATCCAAATGCTTTCAGAAACACTTGATTATTTTAGAATTTTCAGTTTGCATTAAGTAGGTTTGGCAAAAGTCCTATTTAAAGAGTGTGTGTGTGTGTGTGTGTGTGTGTGTGTGTGTGTGTGTGTGTGCGTGTGTGTGTGTGTGTGGTCTAGCTATTCATCACAGTGTGGGGACATAAATCTGTTTACACAGTCACATTATGGGGA
>JAQMYF010000015.1:6959468-6989432 GCA_030014195.1 Neosilurus mollespiculum
ACTAAATTAGTGAATAAAAATTTAAAAAAAAAAAAAAAAAAAAAACAAGGAATGAAAACTATACACATAAATTTTTGTGAATTATTGATATATATATTTTTTACAAATTAATTTTAATATTATATATTATTATAATTTTTATATTATATGTTTTTTACAAATCAATAATTTACAAAAATGTGTATATATATATATATATATATATATATATAATTATTTCTTTATTTATTTTAAGATGTGGTCTGAAGTGGACCATCCTGCTTGCAAAAGGCTGAGTTTAGTTTAAAAACCCTGACTGATGCTGGAAAAGCCTTAGTACAATCTGGCAACCCTGTTCAGGAGCCGGGCTGCTGCTGCTTGTCGGCTCTGAAGCGGCGCTTGTCTCTCAGTAGAGACGCCACGGAGACGCTGAGGGTGATGCGAGACGCACATTTTTAATGACTCCACACGTTCTCCCATGGACTCTACAGGATTAAAACGAACTGCAGCACTGCCCTGGATACCTTTTTCTCCCAGAATACCGACATTTCTCTCTCTCTATCCCTTTCTCTCTGTCTTTTTGTTGTTCTATCCGTGAGGGACATAGGAAGTTTCCTCCCAGGAAGAGCGGCGGTGTGCGGAGAAGCGTCTCCAGCGCGCGCGTGTGCGCTCCACTCGGGCGCTTTAATCCCTCCGACGCATTTTTTCCGTGTCATTTTTTTTCTTCTTTCTTTCTTGCTTTTCCCCATGTAAGGAGTCTTGAAAGTGTGTTTTGCCTTTTGCAGATGAGTGTGTAAGCCTGCAGCAGGTTCAGGAGTCTTGTGTGTGTGTGTGTGTGTGTGTGTGATGCCTGAACTACTGTAGTTCATCTCCTGGAGTGAAATTAAAATTAATGTTGGGATTAAAGAAAGCCGGATTTCTTGACAGTCCGTGCGGGGGGATCTCGGATTTTTTTTGAAGTTTGTTGGTGTGTTGGTTTGTTTTCTCTCGGAGGGTGTTACTGTGAAGGGGAGCAGAAATCATGAACAGCGTCACGGAGCTTGAAGACGGACCGCAGCACAAGGCTCAGGTAGAGATTCAGCGCGCGCGGATTGAGACACAGCCATGTTACCCACACTGTCTCATTTAAACAGCATCATTCATTCCCCCCACACCGGGGCTCAGGTTTCATCCCTTGTTCTTGGAGTCTGGAGTGTGAGGTTGATGACTAAGCATGCTCATTTTGTGTCACTTCTTTCTAACCTGTTTTAGGGTGTACCCCCCTTTAGTATAAGCTAAAGGAAAGGTGTGTGTGTGTGTGTGTGTGTGGGTGTGTATGAAAAATGAGGCTACACCATGATACAACCCCATAATTCACTCACTTAATCATCTACCATACCACTTAATCCTATTAGGGTCGCGGGGAGGCTGGTGCCTGCCACAGCCGACTCTGGGCAAAGGCTGGGTACACCCTGAACAGATCGCCAGACCATCGCAGGGTCAACGTTCACACCTAAGGGCAATTTAGAACAGTCGTTTAGCCTAAAGTGCATGCCTTTGGACGGTTGGAGGAAACCGGAGTACCCAGAGGAAACCCGCACAAGCATGACGAGAGCAGGCAAACTCCACACAGAAACGTCCAACCCCGGGAATCGAATCCAACCCATGACACTCTTGCTGTGAGGCACATGTGCTAAACATTACGCCCCCGTGTCGCCCTCCATTATACAGCTTTATTATATATTATATGTGTCTGAAACAACACCCTTAAAATGTCCGGGGAGTTTATTTATTTTTTGCTGAAAATGTCTTGTAATTGTGTCATATCTAAATTTTTGCAAAAAGTGATGCCTTAGTGGCGTAGTGGTTAGCATACCTGCCTAACAGCAAGAAGGTCCTGGGTTCGAATCCTGGGCGGTGAGGACTTTGTATGTTCTGCTTCTGCAAGCAGGGGTTTCTCTCCGGGTACTCCGCTTTCCAATGCAAAGACATACATGTTAGGCTAATTGGCTGTTCCATATTGCCCCTGGTTGTGAGTGTGATTGTAAATGGTTGTGCGTGTTGCCCTGCAATGGTCTGGGGACCTGTTTAAGGTGTACCCCACTTTTGCCCAGTGTCGGTTGAGATAGGCTCAGCCTCCCCATAACCCTAGTAGTAGGAGTAAGCGGTCTGGCAAATGAGTGAGTGGCTTGATGAATGGCTTTTTAAGGTGATGCTGCCCTGCCGACTTATATTTTCAGGAGGAAGTAGCTCATGAGAGGTGAGGTCAGGTGACATAACGAACTAATTTGCATAATAATTCATCCTCATTCTCATTTCAACTCTCCAAGCGTTTTACAAAAACATTCATGAAGAATAGCTTACAGTGTTATGAAATCAGAAAATTACTGTATTACATTCACTCTAATAATTTGTTAATGAAATGTTTCTCTAAAAGCTACCCAATCACTCATGAATATATAGCCATTGTATTTTATCTTGCATTATCAGTTCATTTTGGCTGAATACAAAAGTTTACGAACTTAATATCAATTATTCACCTGTTTTACATCTAGTTTGGTTTGGAGTCTGTTTACAATAACAAAAACGAGACCGAGTAATTGGAGGAACGATCTTGTGCAGGCGTTTTAACTTGGCAGCGCAACACAGTTCCGTAGAGAGTGGAAAAGTTCAAAAATCAAGTCTTAAACAGAAGAAAGCATATGATTTCAAAAGAAATAATAAGAACTGAATTTTACTCTCTCTCTCTCTCTCTCTCTCAATTTCTCTCTACCAAACACAAATGCATATACATACACATTTGGTATGTGCAAGTACATGCATGAGCACACACACATTACACACACACATTACACACACACACACACACACACACACACACACACACACACAGGGCTTACTTTTTTCCCTACAATCTGTGTCGGTGCTGACCTAATGGCAACCATGATACGATGATAATTCTATGCTCTCGCTCACATCCAGGTGGCGATGTTACCAATATTGTGCCTATTTCAAAGAGATAACACTGTATATCATGTTTATTTAATGTGCTTGGTGAGTGAATTTGCCCCTTTAAGTGAACAGCTTGGTCTGATTTCCTCATTCAGATTGAGAATTGATTCAGATTGGATGTAGTGATGTAAACCTCTGATAATCCATTTATTAATACAGTATTATCCATGTAAACACCCAATCAACGATCAACGCCTTCTACGCCTGGAACTTTCTAAGCATGTTCAGGACCTTGTCATGATGACGTTGTGATGTGTTATGAACAGGAGAAACATGATGGCATGTGGTAATAAGAACATCTATTTTTACAGAGCAATATAAGCCAGATATGATGGATTGTGTGCATGACAGAAATTCTATTCTAATTGTATGTTTGGGGCTTTTAAGCACACATCCGTCCAAGCACAATCATGCAAACGGTGTGGTCGGAATTGCTGATTGAAATGAAGTATTTTAAATGTAATAAATGTGGGCATGGAAATGTAGCTGTAAACATTTTAATTTCTTGTTGCATGTTCACCTTGCGTTTGTATAGGTTTCATCTGGGTTCTCCAGTTTTCTCCCATGCCAGTTAAGTTAATTGAGGATCAGATTTCTAAGTGTGAAAACGATATGGTGCCCAATGATAAGCTGGCATCTGATCCAGATATATTCCCAGCATTCCTGAGCTTTAGCGCCCCTGACCTGGATAAGGAGATTAGCCCACTGAAGATGAATGAATAAATATTTCACTAACAGCGCAGACACCAGGTTTCAGATTTTGTCAAGGAAAAGCAGGGTAATTGCACTTTCTCTGACATAGTGGAGAAATAACTCTCCTGAGTAAATTCCTACCATCAGAGCTATGGTTTATGCAAAACAAGGGATGTTGGGAGTCGAATCAGCAGCTAAACCAGACATAATCATGTTTCTAGGACATGTCTATTGTAAGGGTTGTATTCATGTCTGAAATGTCACCTTCTGTACAAGTATCTTACAGTTACTTCAGTTTTTTTTTTCTCTGTGTCCTCCTTATTGATAACCCTTGTTGTGGAACAAATTTCACATGTATGAGAGCTTTTGTCGGTGTTTATTGCACCCTTCTCTTAGACAGAGTGTGAGAGCTGAGGATGCATTTTCTCTGAATATTGATGACTAGGAATAGTCATGCCGTTGCCTCTCACAGAATGGAGAGGGCTGTGCTTGATGCGTCAAGAAGATGGATGAATCACTACACCTCTGTGTTTTTCTAAAGATTATTATACATCCTGCACTATTTAGAATGCTATTTTTGGTCTGGGTAATAGAATCACTCTCGGTCTGTAGTTTGTGGGGTACAGTCATGCATTTTCTCATATTTTTTGCCTGGTACATTCCAGAACTCAATATTAAGAATTTCTGGAGGTGTTCCACTTAGAACCGCCTTTAAGCAGAACTTCCAAATGGCACACCATAGTCGTGAAATGTGGCTTGGATGGTTGTCCCAAGTCCTGTCCGGTGTACGTGCGTGCCCATCATAGGAAACTCAACAAGGTTTATACTGATTGGCTGTTATGTAACGCTCACTTGCATGACAATGGGCAGAAATGAAAAACAGCAACAGATGTATTAATTATAACGAAACTGAAACCCAAAAAAAAAATAGAAGCTGATTCACCACTGCTCATACACACAGAGAATAAAAATCAGGCGGACATTTGTTGTAAATAAATGTTCATGGAGCAAATGCCGAAATCAAAAGCTTGACCGAACATTATGTCATGTCATGTCATTTTCTGAACCGCTTAATCCTAATTAGGGTCGCGGGGAGGCTGGCGCCCATCTCAGCCGACTCTGGGCAAGGGCAGAGTACACCCCGGACAGCTCGCCAGGCAATCGCAGGGCAGAAACACGCTGACGGCTATGCAGGCTACTCTTGACGAACATCAGCAATGGTTCTTTTACATGCCTCCCACCATAGACAGTGAGAGACAACCGAACATTATCTGTTTAAATAAATATATCAGGTAATTGGGTATTAATACTGTATTGTTATTTTACAGATATATTAACAGATCCTGTTTTGCCTACTTTTTGATCTTTAAAGATCTATACACTTTTAGAAAATGGGACTGTCGCCCCAACCCCCGTCCCCCACCCCCCTTTATTTTTTTTTTTGTATTTTAATTAATTTTTTACATTTTTTAATTTTCACTCTGAACCATTTCTGATAATGCAGCCCAACATTTTTGGCTTCCATGTAGAATACATGTAGAATTTTTGTAGTGTTTCCCTTGTGGGGTAAACCGAATAAACATATAGGATACTAAAATACATTTTTACTTTTGTCTTTTTCAATTAACATATACTTGCTCTGGTTACAGTCAGTGCATAGCTTCATAATTACAGTCAGCTTTAACACTAAGTTGTCTGTAGATGTACCCCCAGTGTAGCATTGCATCACTATTGTGAATTCTAGAATGCCATCAAGCTGGAATCATTTTAAATTAACCGGACACTGGACGTCCATATTTCCTTATCTGTATTTCATTTAGCCCAATATGTGTGCTATCTATCGATCAGCTACAGGAAGAGAAAAATATATCAGTTTCTGTAATATTTTAAAGCCACTTGTTAGTGAAAACTTATGAGTACAGATTAATGAAAGTTTATACATATTACATATTATTTTTTTTTTGCGCAGATCCACCATATCATCAAAAAGTTTTGACCACTGATGGGTGAGGTGAATAACATTTGATTATCCTGTTACACTGGTTCCTGCTGAGGAGTAGGATGTATTAGGCAGGAAGTGAACAGTCAGTTCTCAAAAATGAGCAAATGAGCAAACACAAGGATCTGAATAACTAACAAGGGCAACATTGTGATGGTAAATGACTGGGTCTATTCATCTCCAAAACGGCAGGTCATGTGAGGTGTTTCTGGTATGCAGTGGTAAGTACCTACCAATGGTGATCCAACTAAGGACAGCTAGTGAACTGGCGAGAGTGTCATGGTTGCCTAAGGCTAAGGAAAGTATGCCAGGTCCGAACCTACAGAAACTACTGAAACTGTTAATGCTGGCTTTGAAAGAAAGACGCCATAACCCACAGTGCATTGCAGCTTGCTGAGCATGGGGCTGCCTAACCATAGACCAGTCAGGTGGTTTTAATATGTTTGACGTTCAGCGTATACCACAGTAATGATGGATTTTTGACTCTGATTGGTCAGAACATGCTGATTTATTATCTTGTTTAAATCAGCAGTTTGAATTAATAGACTTGTTTCCATATTTATTTTATATTTATATCTATCGTGAAATATTTATTTAGCATTTACGGAATGAGTCTGTAGTGTCGGCACTTTGTAACCGTCTGAGCAAAAAGCTGTACCCTTTAACTTTTGTTCCGACATGAAAGGGTTTTCAGGAGGAGTTTACACTTTCCAGTTAACATGTCAAGCTACAGTTTTTCTCTGATTAAATTGAGGAGACCGAATAAGCGAGGGAAGGGACTGTTAGGCTACAGCTGTTAATAAGGTAAGTGATAACAGGAGAACGTCCCACAACAGAAAATATAACAGTAAACAGCGAAAAAGCACACTGTTTAGTTCTTCAGTGAATAAATTAAAAATTGTTGGAAAATGCTGTGGTATAAGAGGAATAAAAGTCATACTGTAAGATATTCTGTAATTCAGAATACTATAATTTATTAGTAGGCGTAATTATGTAATCATTATTATGAGGGCGGCACGGTAGCATAGTGGTTAGCACATTCTCCTTACAGCAAGATGGTCTTGGGTTCGAAACCTGGGCTCAGGTTTGACTGTGTGGGTTGCATGAGTTTGCATGTTCTCCCTGTGCTTGCGTGGGTTTTCTCCGGGTACTCAGTTTCTTCCCATCGTCCAAAGGCATGCACATTCGGCTAACTGGTTGTTCTAAATCGCCTGTAGGTGTGATATGAGTGGATGTTGCCCTGCGATGGTCTGGCGAACTGTTAAGGGGGTGCCTCGCCATCACCCAGTGTTGGCTGATATAGGCTCCATGTGACCCTAATAGTAGGATCAAGTGGTTCAACAAATGAGTGAGAGAGAGTGAGAACTTATTGGAATAAATAACGAATTTACTTTAACTCTAGTGTACTAACCTTTAAATATATTTTGGAATTCCCCTTGGGTCACATCACTCTGCTGTTGATTGTTTTCCCATAACAGCACACCCCAGAATGTTCCTTCTGAAGGTGGAAAAGTTAGAGCAAAAAGATCTTTACCCTGGAGATATAAAACCGATGAGTATACAGTATGATTCACTTACAGTCCATCAGGAAATCCACTTCCCTCTTCAGTGACAGATACCTTCATGCCGAGGAGGATGTGAGGGATGATGTTTCATAGCTTAATGCGTGAGTGAAGTGCGGGAATGTCTGTTTGTTTCACTCAGCGTATAGTGATGGACTGTAAACTTAGTTGAATTAATGTGCTTGCAGCCATGTAATATGTCCATCTAGGCATAAACTTTTGACTTATTCAATGTGAATATTTCACACAGTAAGATATTAATTTAAGGTATATTTCACAACTATGATTCATGTCTATACTGACATTAGAGCATAAAAAAAAAGTAATTCTACCATTTACTCACCCATGTTCTAAGTGCTAATCTCACACACATCTTCATGCTTGCTCATTGTACCATCCTGCTCCCGTTATATGCACCATAAGTTATTTCAGGGCTTGCTAATTAATCAGCGTGAAGTCATCTGGCTGCCTCGTGTTTATTAATAAACTCCTCTCCCACAGGAGACAAAGGGACTCTCGTGGGATCAATAACACTTACCTGCTGTGGAGAAGTAGAACAGAATGGCTTAGTATTTGATGAATGCGTCCTTTACTTCCGTCTGTTCGGATTTTCCAGTTGTGTGAAAGAACAAACCTCACTCTGATGGCATTTAATAGAATATATAAGGCTTGCTGTGGTATTTCAACAAGATATCACAGGATTTCAGTGTAGGCACACGGTTATTTTGATTTATATGCTAATATGCTTTGCGTTATAAACAGACGACAGAAGAAAGGGATTGTTTTAATAGTCTGTTGTCCAGCTGAAGACACGTCAACTGAAAAGCTGTTTTTGCTGAAAACCATACCATACCTATAACATATAATCATAACACACACATATACACACACACACACACACACACACACACACACACACACACACATCCATATTCTGAGTTAGCCAGTTGTTTCACTGCACATCCAACATGTATGGATGGGGTGAACGAAACATTTATGATTACATTATCCTACGTTATTCAGTCTTTCTTTGAAACATCAGACTTTTATCATTGATTATGTATTATATCTTAATGAGAACAAGTGATCATGTAAGCGCAATGCATTTTAATGCATCTGCCTCTAATCTGAGCCTGCTAGACATCTTACCTTGAAAAAAAAAAAGCTGTGTCTGAGCTAGCAAAGCGGCGAATGCCAAACCACTGCTCCATAGAAAGCATCTTAATTTGTGCTTCTCATCACCTGGAGGATCTTCTCTCTGAAAGAGATCAATCAACTCCTCAAGGATCTGGAGCTGAAGATTATTCACAGGATCGTATCATCAGAGGATGTCAGAAAAATTGCTTCATTCAAACAACCAGCCTATCTCAGACACTGGCCTTTTTTTTTTTTTTTTCTTTTTTTTTTTTACATTTGGCATTTCTAAAACTGAACAGGCCATGCTCAAAGGCCCGACAGTGGCAATGTGGCAGCACTGGCTTGAATACCCAACCTACTAATCTGCACTGCACTAGTAGTAGCGGCTACAGAATAGCTATAAAGTTCTTTCCAGCATAGCAACCGTGCATATTTGCCTGGTTTCCCCATCACAGGACCAAACCAAATACTTTGTTGTATGCCCTGGAGGCCTAACAAAAGTCAATCTTCAGCTCTATAGCTAACGGTTCATTGGAACTTCTTCTTCTGAGATACGGGTGCAGCTTTATGAAAATCTTAGCAACAGTATGGATAGTAGAAGTGATTTAGCTGGCTAAGATTCTACCGGAAGTACGTCAGCACCGCGGTATGCATATAGTCCATTAGTATCAATGGATTACAGACATTTTTTTTCCAACATTAGGAGCAGTGAGGTAGATAGAAAGACTGACGAATAGTTTAGTAGAAAAACCATCATATAACTCTTATTATATGTCGTCACTATGTGGTTAAATGTTGAGAAAAATAAAGTTGTGAGTAAGTTGCTCTGGATAAGAGCATCTACCAAATGCTAATCAAAGACTATGCTAAAACATTGGCTATAACTTGCTGACTTTCTGTCAAAGGTGCACACACAGTGTGCTACTAGCCCTTTTGCATGAAGTATTGAATTAGCAATTCTTAGGGTTAGTAACAAGTTTTCTGGGTAACTAAAATGGCAGTGGCTGGCAGGTTAATGTATAATCTGTCCATCTCTTCAACCCAACTTTGATTTAAGGATGCAACACTCCTCTCCTAAATATTTGTGAAACCTGAGAACTAAAGTGGATTTTATTGAATTATTTTATTTTTCTTATCTTTGAAGCAATTGTCCTTTAAGCTGCTGTGATTGATTTTAAGAAGTTTCTTTACCTCCTGATAGCCTGATAAGTAGATGTTGGCAGAAAATAATAATGTCTCTCGGACTGTCCTTGACGAGTCACCAAGGACTGATCTTCTTTGCATGTCTATACAAGAGTAGCCTACAAATTAAGAAGACGCAGCACAGTGGCTTGATGGCATATCAAATATCCTTTCAGTATGGTGGTGGTAGTTGATGGATTTTCTGGAACAAGCAGAAGGGCCAAAAATGTTGGCCCAAGAGTTTGCTTCCAGTGTTTGTAGCAGCAAATTGTAAAACAAAATGGTAGAATTAAAAAGTACATAATTACAACATTACCATAAGTGGCAAATTTATATAATTGCACTTTTTCTAATACATTTTCATTCCTATAATAACCACTTATTCACAGGGACTTGATGCAAGCGTTTAAAAGCTGGCATGAAACAAATGCACTGCAGCTGTCTTTTCTTCCCATTGCCCTGTTTGTCTATGTATTTGGAAGCAAAGCCTTTTTCTAAGAATTTTGCTATGAAAATTAGCTTAATGGTTTGCATTAAACAGTAAAATCATTAGACACAGATGAAAAATGGTTAATGGAAACTATTCAACCAATTCTCATTATGAAGCATATTTGTTTAGCTGAAAGTAGTTAATGAAAAACGAAAAACAAGCTCTTTTTTTTGGGTTAGGTTTGGTAGAAGTTGCCAAGAACTGCTAATATCACTCACGCCAGCTTAAACTGTGGCAGCTATCAGGATTTAGAAATTAAACCAGCAGTGTGAATGGCTCCTGAGGTGAAATAGCTTTTTTTTGTAATGAAGTGAAGACAATCACTGTGCTTTTTATTCATATGCACCCTACCACCAACTACAAATAATGCTTCACGATTAACTCAATCCCCAGCTTTCTGGACAAAAGAAATACATTTTTCCCCCAACAGAGTCGAACATGTACACATATAATACACTTATGTGTTTCAATCATTTCTGAATACCTCTAGGGAATGGTTTCCAAGAACACCAAGTATCAAGAATGACAAATAAAAACCCTACTGTGCAGTAATAGTAAACTTGACCCCATGGCAAGGCATCATGTGGCACTGACTTTATTTCCTGGCATGTTTTAATGCGTTACATTGTAAAAAAATCCAATTTTATTTCAGTTTTATATTTTATAGAACGTAAGTTATGGCAACGCAACATCGGTTTCATCATATCATGACTGAGACAATTTTCACTTGGATATTCCTGAGATCTTTAACTGTAGCTGGGTAAGCAAAAGAAAACAGGCACAAATCAAAAACCATATGCTGGTACATTACTAGGAGATCACAAGTTTGAGTCCGGGATGATGCACATATCCATTCACGGCCAGTAGCACATGGAAGCTAATTGGCCAAGCTGTCTGGTAGGGAAAGGGTGAGAGGGAAGTGATGGGTGAATATGCACACTTCATGACACTTAAAGCGATCAGTAGCATCTCTGAGCTCATGAATACAAGGGGATGGATAGACCTTCCCTCTGAAGTTTGCTATGCTGCCCCAACTCGAAAAAATGTGGCCAGCTGGCAGCATGTGTCTTGGAGGAAGCACACGCTTGCCTTTCCTTATTAGTGGTGGTCATGTGACAGGGAGGCATACTTCACAGATGAGAATTGACTGTGATTAAGTATGGGGCGGGGGGAGGGGGGGTTATTACAAGCGCATTGATGAAAAGTAGATCCAAAAATATTTATTTTCCCTAATTGGCTGAATTAAAAATGAATTGCGTGGCGGCATAGTGGTTAGCAAGCCCACCTCACAGCAAAAAGGGTCCCAGAGCTGGCTGACGTGGGCTCCAACCTCCCCCAACTCTGGCAGGATAAAACGGTTCAGCAAATGAATGAATAAATGAGTGAAAAACAAATTACAAACTAAAATGGGTCAAAGATGACTCAACAGCATGGATTGTTAAAGAATTGGATTTTGTTTATTGGATGACTATATGAGTTAAAAAAAATCAGGAAATTAATCATTTGCAAGATTGATTGATTGATTGATTGATTGATTGATTGATTGATTGATTGCTGGTTAATGTGTAATAAGAGGTGCCACTTTGTATATAGTTTCCATGATGACCTATTTGTTGTATAGCATTCAGGAGGAACATCAATTGTTCTGAAGTAAAGAAACATAATTCTGGATGCAAATACACTGTTTGGTCAAAAGTTTGTGACCATTTGACTTTAATCGTTATATGTGCTTGTAGAATGTCCCATTAGAGATTTAGTCCCCTCTTTACTGCTATAATAACATTCATATGTCAGGAAAAGCTAGATTTTTAAGCATGACTGTGGGGATTTGCATGCATTCAGCTACAAGAATGTCAGTGGGTGGGTTTTCAGTTTAGTGAGATCAGGCACTGATATTGGTTAAGGAGGCCTGAGGTGTAGTTGGTGTTCCAGTTCATCCTAAAAGTGGTCAGTAGGGTTCAGGTCAGGGCTCTGTGCAGGCCAGTTGGGTTCTCCCACACTAATCTAGACAAACAGTGTCCACATGGAGCTTGACAGTTATGTGCCTCAAACTTTATGGCAACAATTCGAAAAAGGTATGCATATGGGTTTAATCATCAGGTGTCTACATAGTTTTGGTTATGTATTGTTGAATATCTAAGGCTGGCATGGCAGGGATGAGTTATGGACCAGGTCCACTGACACATGGCAGGTTCTTGACAAGTGCTGATTTAAAATCTGATTGGCTTTAGTGCTGCCATACACAATACGCTGCAATGAATGTAAAGTCACCGAATCTGGAATAAGTTTGGATAGTATTGGCATTTACATCTGAATGTCTAACTAGTGAGTGATAAGTTGGGTCCTGAGAGTTTTACCATTCATTTTAACTTGTGAAATCATAACAAAATGAGTGTGTTGATAAAAAGAAAACCTAAAAACAAAGATGCCAGAGAGCCTTCATTTTCCCCTCATGAATAGATTAAAAATAAACTCCAACTGAATTAAAATGGACCAAAGAAGACTCAACATGCTGTTACTGCTGGCCTCGTTAAAAAGTGAGACTTTCATGGCTTTCAGCTTTTAAGGGGGAAAAAAAAAAAGCAAGCCACTTGCCTTTGGTAAGGCTGCTTATCTGAGTATCTGTAAAACTATTCCATTTCTCAGAATAGATGTCTAAGGTATTAACGTGGGCCGCACGGTGGTGCAGTGGTCAGCATGTCCGCCTCACAACAAGGAGGTCCTGTGCTCGATTCCTGGGCTAGGGCGTTTCTGTGTGGAGTTTGCATGTTCTCCCCATGCTTGTGTGGGTTCTCTCCTGGTACTCCCACAGTCCCCAAACATGCACAGTAGGCTAATTCGCTGTTCCAAATTGCCCTTAGGTGTGAAAGTGAGAGCTGTCCAGGGTGTACCCCGCCCTTGCCCAGAGTCGTCTGAGATGGGTGCCAGACTCCCCACAACCGTGATTAAGATTAAGCAGCTTAGAAAATGACTGAATGATTGAATCTATTAATGTATTTTTTTTTTTCGTTTTTTTTTTTTTTGCATATATGAGTTAGCCAAGTGGTCAGGGCTTTCTATACGGCATGTATAATTCACTGTTATCTTGATTTGAGCTGATTGTGGATGAGTGTGAAATCTGGCCGTTTCCAGCTGATGGACAGCTATCGCTCTTGTGATGCTGTGTTTATATATTTCATTGTGATATATGTTATATGTTATAATATTTCGTTGGAGTGTGAAAAACGAATCAGACTGAGCATGCATAGCAGGACTTTTGGGAGAATTATTGCATGACATGCCTTTTATTTACTTAATATTAACTAATAAACTTCAGTAAACAATCATAAACTAATATACAAACACAGTATGAGATTATTGCACATAGTGGAGATCTGTTTAAAGTCCATATTCTAAGATATAGCTCAGTGCTGATGAATTCTTGATTCTGATTGGTCAGAAGGTGTTGATTAACTTTCTTTAACAGTACAAATATGACACAATGTCAGCTATATAAAGGCAAATCACAGCATTCGAATATGGGTTCTTTTTAATAGTAATGACTTACACTGTTTATTTAACTTTATTATTATTATTATTATTATTATTATTATTATTATTCATTCATTCATTCATTTTCTAAACCGCTTAATCCTAATTAGGGTCGCGGGCAGGCTGGCACCCATCTCAGCCGGCTCTGTGCAAGGGCAGACTCCACCCTGGACAGCTCGCCAGGCCATCGCAGGGCAGAAATGGCTTTGTTTCAACAAATTTATTTCTATCCTGAAGCTGTGTGACAGTGACAGTGGGAAAATTGAACCACTCCATACAGTCTTCTCCAGCACATCCCAGAGAATTTTTATCGGGTTAAGGTCAGGACTCTGTGGTGCCAGTTCATATGTGCGAATGATCCTTCATGCTCCCTGAAGCATTTTTTCACTAGTTGTGCTTTAATTTTATATTTGTGCCATCAGAAAAGAAAAAGTCAACTGATGAGATAACCTGCCTGTTCAATACATTCAGGTTGTCAACCAACTTTATTTTATTACCACATAATGTTGCTGAGCCTTGACCATGACCAACTGAAGCCACAATGCTATGGCAATTTCCTGCTGTAATCAAGACTAAAGGCAGTGCAAAAAAAAAAAAAAAAAAAAAATGCACATATGTGACTTTTTAAAAATATTTTACTAAAGATTTTAATATTTTGAATAAAATATTTTTAAGCACTATTGGCCCAACAGTAGACTGGGATTGGCTTCAGCTTCCCTGTAACCATAAACATGACAAGCGGCATTGATAATAAATGAACAAAAGACAAAGTGTTACAGGATGGCCAATTTGTTTTGATTTAGTTTTTAAGAAGTTAAATATCAACATAATGTATCGTTTAAATACATTAAATTAACCCTAAAGCAGGTAGAAGTGCTGTCCCTGAAACCAGTAACATGAACCTGAATTAGAGTTCCAACTTTAAGCTGCTTTATTTATCCAAACCCATAACTTTTGCGATAAGACACTCAGTAAAAATATCTGTCTTTTAGGACCAATCAATGTGAGCAGAAGCTTGAGGGGTTGTTGGATCTGATTTCCATCTATAAGCACCACTTTATCTCTCAAGCAGTGATGGAGAACAGCATGTGGTTCCTTCAAGAGCGAATGCAGTAGTGGAGAGCAGACATGTCTAAACCAGCGTCGTTATTACAGAGTGCCACATGTGTTTGTGTGCAGTATACCACAGGGGAGCATAAACACAGCTGGAACATGCTCTACAGCAGTTCACCCTCTGTAATGTGGCTCAGGCTGTTGGCTCTGAAGGATTTGCTCATTAGGGCATTTAAACTCTGCAGCTTGTACTGCACAGACTTTCTGTACCAGGTCTTTTAACTGAATATGATAAGGTTAGTTCACACTTGTTAATTTGGTGTCTATCATTCGGAGATAAGAGTATTAACATTTTTGACTTAAATAAAACCCCCAAAAAACACAGTTTAAAAGAATACAGTTAAAAAAATACAAAATGTTGCAGAAATCCTTCCAAGTCAGGCAATGTTATCTCGGGAGATAAATGCAAAAATATTAAATACAGATATTCATACAGAAGTTCTTCCTAGACACAGACAACTATTCACACTTGCAGATAATTTTGAGTAGCCAGTTAGCCTAATGTGCATATCTTTGTACTGTGAGAGTACCCAGAGGAAACCCATGCAAGGCAAGGAGAACATGCAAACTCCACAAAGAAATGCCTGAGACTGGGACCTTCATGCTCACAGCATGGACATTCTAATCACTACACCACCATGCCGGCCAACATGGGGGCAGGCGGGGCCTAATGGTTAGTGAAGCGGGTTTGGGACCTAAAGGTCGCTGGTTCGATTCCTGAACCAGCAGGAAAATGTGTGGCGGTGAGGGGAGTGAGCTGCACCTTCCCTTCCTCCACCTTCATGGCTGAAGTGCCCTTGAGCAAGGCACCTTACCCCTAACTGCTCTCTGAGTGCCCCAGTGTGTGTCAGCCTACTGCTCCAAGTATGTGTGCTCACTGTTTATGTGTGTGTGTGCTCACTTTGGGTGGGTTAAATTCAGAGGCAATAATTTCCCTTCCCTTACTATATATATATATATATATATATAATAAACTCCCCACAAAAACACGTATGGGAGATTTGTATTACATTTACCAGTGATTGGCTACTGGGAGCAATGCTGATCAATGAATAGTCAGTATAAAAACAGATTTGATCAATGATTGGTTATAAAGAACAGTGGTCAGTAGTGACTGATATTTGTAAACAGTGCTGATCAGTAATTGGTTTTTGGGCTCAATACTGATTATTACTACTTGTAACTTTTACCAAGGGTGGTACTGTGGCATAGTGATAATCAGGTACAATCCAAAATGCACAATAGGGGTTCGAGTCCTGGGCTCACGTGTTTCTGTGTTAGCGTGGGTTTCCTCCGGGTTCTCCGGTTTCCTCCCATACTCCAAAGATATAGCTAATTGGCTGTTTCAAATTGCCCCCAGGTGTGAGTGTGAAAGGCTGTGTGTATTGGCCCTGCAACAGTCTGGAAAGTTGTTTAGGGTGTACCCTGCCTTCGTCCAGAGTCGGTTGAGATAAGCGCCAGCCACCCTATGACTCTATTAAAGAATAAAACAGTTTAGAAAATGAAAAATGATGAGCTCTTTAAATAATGAAGAAAAAAAATGTGTGGGTGGGATAAACAGTCATGATCTGTGATTGGTTGTTGATAAAAATGGTGATCAATGATGGCCCATTGAACAATGCTAATTAGTGCTTGGGTGTTGATATGAATCATCATTAGCGATTGATTGTTAGAAACAACAGTGAGCTGTGGTTGGCTGTTAGGAACACTGGGTGATTAGTGATTGGTCTGTGGGAACAAGAGTGTACAGTGGTTGGTTGTCAGATTTAACTTAACCTATTCTTTCAATTCATAACAAGCAGCTGTGATATCAGCAGGATAGCTGTACCAATACAGCACAGATACCACTGTCTGCTCAAAAAGTTTCTACTTTTTGTTTTGTTTCACTTTTTGTAAGTTTTTAATTGGCCACCGAATCTAATGAAGTAAAGACGTTTATAACGCTGCTAGAAATAAACTTTTTATACCTGCTTTGTACTGAATTCATAATGAGAAATTAAATACATTAGATATTCATCACTAGCATATAATTCTTGCTATGAAAGTGAACATTTTAATAAACAGGACACAATCTGGTGATTTTATAGCCATTCATTTGGTCCTTATTGTGCTATTTGATGAAGCATAATTTTTTATAGTTATAGTGCACAATTTCTGCTTCAGCCAACTGTCAGGCCTAGGAAAAAATAAAAAAACAGTGAAAAGTTAAAGGGTAATAATATCCAGACATTGTTCCTGTAGTCATTAAACCAGGACCAGTGGCTTAATAGAATCTATTATTGAACTAATCCATATAAGGTACTGAGGCACAATTGTAAACAAGTGTGGAAGAAAATCACATCTCTTTATCTTTCCCTCCTACTAAAACTAAATCTAAAACTTTTATTAGCCATGATGAGTCCATTACTCTTAGTATGTCATTCATTCATTCATTCATTTATATATTCATTTGCAAAACTCCTTAATTCTGTTTGGGTCGTGTGATCTCATCCAACTCTGGGTGAGGCAGGGTAAACCATAAACCAGTCTACTGCAGAACCAACACACACACACACACACATCCATTTACACTCACACCTAGGGGCAATTTGAAACGACCAATTAGCCTAATGTGCATGTCTTTTTACTGTGGGAGGAAACCAGAGTACACAGAGGAAACCCACACAGGCATAGAGAGAACATACAAATTCCACACTTAAACCCAAGCCCAGGACTCAAACCAAAGACCTTCTTGTTGTGAGGTGGACGTGTTAACCACTACGCCACTGAGCCACCCCATCATACATTACGTCTCGTACATTCAGATTTTCTCCATATCGGTTGTAGGAAATTTTGATGATAGGATTGGCTTACCTAAAGGACTGACAATATGGCCAGACTGACTGTTCGTTGAAGTCTATGGATTTGTACCCAGAGCACATGGCAGATAAGGGAAGGAGCTAAAATTTAGATGCTAATAGATTAAGGGAACGGAAGCGGCTCACTACACAACTTGGACAGCTGTCATCTGGGACCATGGACACCAAAATAATTTTTGGACACCAATTAGTACCAGCATTCTAGAATACAACGAGCTGTCAGTTTATCAGCTTGGGACATATTAGTCCAAAACTAGCATCCTAATCAAGGACACAGAGAGAACTGCCTCTATAGCACTCACTCCATTTTGCCGCTGTCAAATGTTAAAAGCTCATCGCAATTTTCTTGGAAAATGAGGTAAATCTCCTGAGGCATCCATTTTAGTTGAGCAATGCAATCGGGGGGAAAAAAATCCCAAATGGTTTTCCAAGTGGTTGTTTTCTTTAAACCAGGGTCTAAAGGCAAGACAACTTGCTATCTAGTCATGTAGAAAGACAATTACACAAGAATACCCACAAAATACACAGAACACAAGATGATGGGGGCTTGGTTCTCAGTGGAGACAATATATTATTACTGGGAAATATGAGTGTGTGTGTGTGTGTGTGTGTGTGTGTGTGTGTGTGTTTGTGTGTGTGTGTGTGTGTGTGTGTGTTTCAACTAACTAAAGCTCCCCTTTCATTAAAAACTTTTCATCTCTGGTGGTTTGTGTGAATCTAATTTGCAAGTCCCAAAGGGGTGGGGGTGGGGGGTGGGGTAAAATCATGTTCCTGCTACACACTTAGCGGCAAGGGTTATATATATATATATAAACAGCTCTGGCAAGTCGAAATTTGAACCCCAAAGACCTTCTGTAGGTGTTCTGTGGTATCTGCCACCATGCCATGCAGCTTCTTTAGGTCTTGTACATTTTCAGGTGGTTCATTCATGGATCTGACCTCTCTCTCCAATTCATTCTACAGATGCTCAATAAGGTTAAGATCTATAGAATTTGGAGGCTGCGTCAATACCTTAAACTCTTTGTCCTTCATGTTCCTCAAAGCGTTCCTAAATTATTTTGTTAATGTACAAGAGGGCATTATCCTACTAAGAGCCGACACTCCAATGTTGGATTACTCTTGCCATAAACATGTGTTCCTGGTCTGAAACAATGTTTAGTTTGGTGGTACGTATTTGAGCAACGTCCACATGAATGCCAGGACCCTAGTTTTACCAACAGAACATTGTCTTGAGCATCTCACCACCTCTGCCGGCTTGCCCTCTTCTCATAGTGCATCATGGTGTCATGTCTTCCTCAGGTCCTAGTAATCAGAGTCAGAATCAGAATACTTTACTGATCCCAGAGAAAATTGTGTACCCATCATACACATGATGTAAAGGAAAACATGATTCATCAGACCAAGTGATCTTCTTTCATTGGTCCATGGTCAAGTCCCGATGTTCATTTGCCCATTGTAGTCACTTTAGCTGGTGGACAGGGCCCAGTATGGACACTCTGACTGGTACGCTCTGGCTACGCAGCCCCATATACTGCAAGCTGTAATGAACATTTATGTTTGTTTGAATTCCTTTCTATCATTGCCATCATTAAGTTTTTCAGCAGTTTGTGCCCCAGTAGCTTTTCTGTAGGAACAGAGTAGACCTACTAACCTTCGCTTCCCACAAGCATCAGTGAGCCTTAGGCGCCCATGTCTCTGCTGTTGGTTGACTGGATATCCTTCTAATCATTTCATACCAGGAACCATACAAGACCTGTCATCCTGTTGATGCTCAGAATCAGTCATCCAGCCTTCAAAAGGTGGCCATTGTTAAAGTCGCTCAGATACTTACCAACACATCAACTTCCATCCCATCAACTCTGTCAACTGTTCAGTAGTTGCCTAATATGCATATCCCTCCCCTTGACAGGAACCAGTGCAAAAAAGATAATTCATGTCATTCACTTCACCTGTCAGTGGTTTTAATTTTATGGCTGATAGGTGTATATAGTTGCAATTCACAGTATATTGGACTACTTTTTTTTTTTTGCATTCTTGTAAGAAAAATCTGTAATGAAAAGGTAAATTTAAAGGCTTTTTATTTTAAACAACAGTCTGTGGCATGGATGGACAATTCAGCACCACAGGAGTGGTGGAATTATTATTATGTTTATAATTCATAGCTTCATCAACCAAAGAACGTTACCCTTCCTTAAACAAATGCTTCGATTAGACGTGAATGTCTGAATGTGATGCCTTTATGGTGGTGTGATGCATCACAAGCTTCCACATTGGACATGCTTGATCATTGACCTCATTAGTTGAGATGCAGTCTGTTTTCTGCAAGAAAGATTTTTACTGATTGGTTAATTTAGCATGCATGGGTGACTCTTTTTTCAGAAACACACAGGTATATAGATATACTGACGAAACTGTACAGCATAAGGTTTGATGCCAAGTTGCCTAGCATTCATAAATGTAATTTTCCAAATAATTGATTCATCCATTCATTTTCCAAACCACTCTATTCTTTACTAGGGTCACCAGGAGGCTAGAGCCCATCCCTGCTGACTTTGGGCAAGGGCAGCTTGCCAGACCATTGCAGTGCCAACACAGACACTCAACCATTCACAATAATAACTCACATCTAAGGGCAATCAGGAATATCCAATTAGCCTAATGTGTATGTCTTAGGACGATAGAATGGGACCAGAGTACAAGGAAAAAACCCATACAAGCTCAGAGAGAACATGCAAGACACGCCCTTGCCGAACACAAAGCTTGAACCCAGGACCTTTCTGGTGGTCACAAGCACAATGTGCTAGATTGGAATTTGGTAGATCATGCTGTTCATGTAGTCATTTGTTATTCTGAAGCATAGGGGAGAGTTTGAGCTTTTCAAGTAGGAATCACACCAGAATTTTGAGACTTCTGTTTATTTTACACTGACAGGCTGCAGTCCGGCTTGAGTTTGAGGTACCTGTTCGGCTGTTGCTCCTACACTCTATACAATCATGGTCTAGTTACCACGCAGACCAATTTATTCACTCATTTGCCAAAATCCTTAATCCGACTAGGGTTGCATATTTTTGCAGCTTTTCCTTTGGCATTTTAAATAAGAACAAATACAGAAAAATTCAGAGTGCACAGGTATGTAGTAAGGATGCAGGAAGGCTGGAGCCAAACTCTGGGCGAAAATAGGGTACACCCTGAACGGCTCACTAGTCCATACACATTCCATTCACACTCACGTTTACAACTAGAGGCAATTTGGAGCAAGCAGTTAGCTGAATGTGCATGCCTTTAGACTTTGGGAGGAAACCGGAGGACCCAGAGGAAACCCTTGGAAACACAGGGAAAACACCATGCAGACGTGTCAACCATTTTCTTGAGATCTAACTACAAATCTTAGAGAACATTTGCACCTAGCTGTATATAATCATGGTTTCCCCTGCAACACATATTTCTTGTAAGAGAATGTGTGTGTTTTGAATGTCTTGTTTCTCTGAACGATGAAAATGGTGACAGATAGAAAGTAGAAGTTGAATAGTTTGCTTTTGACAGCCTGAAGCATGTGAAAGATCTCCCTGTGCTCACTTTAGTAAGCATTTATCATCTCAAACCTGCTAATGAAGTCGTACTCTTCAAGCTAATTCGCACTGTCCTGATGCACAATGTATGTGAAATATGTATTTGTACAATGTACTGCCTGCAGGACTGGTGCTCACTTTTTTACTCCATACTGTTTACACTCCCAGAAATGCCATGTGTGAAAATCTCAGGAATTCAGCAGTTTCTGAAACACTATAATCAGCACATCTGCCACCACCTACTATGTATGACATGAACATACCTACCTATAACTGACCTACATCTGCCTGATTTTAGTCTCAAGATCGGCTGCTTCTACATGTGTATGTAATAGTCTGTATTTTACCAGACTACAGGATTTAACTGAGATATGCATGACTTTTTCACTGCATAGATGCAGTGCAATAAAATCACTTTAGCTCCATGAATGTAGTGGATTTAACAATAGACATTTTCATAAAGCAGCGTTATAGAAATATACACTGATCAGCCATAATACTAACAGCTCCTGACTGGTGTGTAACATGCAGCCCCATACACAGCAAGCTGCAATGCAGTGTGGGTTCTGACACATTTCTGTTATAGCCAGCCTTAACAGTTTTTCTGTAGCAGTTTGTGCTACAGAAGCTTTTGGTAGGTACTTACCACTGCATACCAAGAACACCCCCACAAAACCTGCTGTTTTGGAGATGAATAGATCGAGTCGTTTAGATGTCGCAATGTGGCACTTGTCAAAGTCACTCAGATCCTTACACTTGCTCATTTTTCCTGCTTCCAATACATCAATTTTGGGAACTGCCTAATACATCCCACTCTATGGCAGGCACTACTACTACTGTGTGTGTGTGTGTGTGTGTGTGTATTGACATACCTGTCCAATATATTGCCTATTTTAAACTGTCAAATGTGGCGCGGTGGTGTAGGGGTTAGCACATACGCCTCACATCCTCCAAAGACATGAGGAACTGTCCGTTCCGATTTTATTTTATTTTTTTACATCTTACATGTACATCATTTGGCCTTATCCAGAGTGCTCACATGTGTAATTTTTTATACAACTGAGCAATGGAGGGTAGCTTGAGTTTTGCTCAAGGTACCAAAGGTGACACCTTGGTGGTACTGGGGCTTGAACCCCTGATCAGTGGTGCCTGACTGATCAGTAATCCAGAGCCTTCTGTATTTGTGAGCCACCAATGCCCCTGGGTGTGAGGGTAAGTGTGAATGCTTGTGTTTGTTGCCCTGTGATTTGATATTGATTTTGTGGTGTGGCAGAGTGGTGTGGCTGGTACAGTAAGTTCTGGCTCAGGTCCAAGTGTGTGTGTGTGTGTGTGTGTGTGTGTGTGTGTGTGTGTGTGTGTGTGTGTGTGTGTGTGTGTGTGGGTCCTTTGATGGTCAGGTGAGTACCCCGCATTTACCTGGAGTCATATGGGATGGGCTCCACCATTCCCACGACCGAAATAAAGGTCAAAGTTAAATTAGAAAAATTAAATTAAATATTGGTTTTGTGAAATTCACTACATTTATTCCTTCTACAAAGAGATATCAAACAGTGCTGTTGGCTAAAAATTTTTTTTTTTTTTTTCTTATCTGTTTTTTATCTTAGCTTATTCTTATCTGAAGTGACATCTGATGGGTTTCCCAGAATGCCAAATATCTGCTTTGTTAGGCATCGAACAGACAACAGTTCTGCCAGTGTAATGCTCTTACTGATACACTGTAATGCTTATCATTACTCTCCACTGCAAACCACAAAGCATCAGTGCTTTTGTAAAGCTATTTTCCACACCACAGCTAATCCACTGCAACTGTCCATATTATGTATTATATGATCTATATTACAAGGTGGGCTTTATGCGCTTTTTGTGGAGTGTGGACCTCTGTGTAATGCAGGGATGAGTGGTCTTACATAGGAGCTAGCATAATCCAAGGCGACTGATGTTGCTTTCAGGGATTTGGTCCTTGCCCAGCTCTAATTTACAGAGCAGCTGGAGCTTGACCATTTTAAATTTTTATTTATTTATTTATTTATTTTTTGCATGATGCTGTGATTTTTAAGCACAGTTGACTTGGATGCTGCTTTGCTTTCTTTGAGAGTTTCAGAGTTGTTCAGTATTTATAGCACATCTGATGCATTTCGCAGATAGTTTAAGATTTCAGGTTTTATCAGTACAGTGCCATGCTACCTGCCAGATGCTGTTATCATATCAGTGTGCAGTAGAGCTTGGTTTTCAAGAGCACGAGAGGTCACTCCTCAAGCTTGGAGTTGTGCTGCAGCTATAATTACAGAACTTTTTTTTGCGATGCTTTTTGACCTGCTCTTGTAAACCCTATGTCATGTAAATCTGTACACCATGGAGAAGCGAACTCCTGCTGCATATGTTACCTCTCACATTAGGCTGTGCAGGTCTGAGGAAGCAGCTGTGTGTGTGTTAAAATATTGTTGACATATGAAGACTCGATCATCCTAATAATAAAATCTCTCCAAAAGCTCTATATTTTTATCTGATGGTAAGCCACCCTACACTTAAGGCATTTGTGTCATCGATGCAATAATATAAATGGATGCCACTATATCACTGTGCTCTGAAAAATGGTATTTCATCTGTCTCTTGTTCCTACATGTATTTTGTCCATGCTCACATATACAGCCTTTTCCGGTTTCTCCTGTGATTTTTTTCATCTGCACATCCATCTAGCGAGCACAACAGTCCATTTTCCAAATTCAGGAACATGTTAGTGATAACATGAAAAAATACATGTAGCAGCAGAGTAGACATTTAATACATATCACATCTAATTCATGATTCGGAGTGCACTCTGAGTTTTTAATTCTATTTTTAAAAAATATTATTTGTTCGTTTCATGACAAATGTTGTGTTTTTTTCTCCCACAAACGTCCGCCTTGAATGATTTGTTCAGTACAGAGGCTGCATTTGTTTTGTTTTAGTTAAATTAAGGGAATATACTTTATGTGTTTACAACAAGGGAATGGCGTGTTCTGATTGGTCCACTATCTCATACTCATACGGATACTTGGAGAAGGCGGTGTCATCATTATCATGCTTTAAAATTTAAAAATAAGCCATACAAAATCTTGATTTAGTTTAATTTTCTTGCGTTTTCCCATGGTGCTTCTTCCACGAGGCATGTACTCTGAAGTCACATTTGGTAGGGGAGTGGGATCTTGGGGGAAAGAACAAAAGTTTAAATCCTAATGCTGTTGCTTTTTGTTTAATAAGTTTTGAATTAATGGTATAACTGGCCGGCTTAGGTTAGCATTCTAGCCTAATGCTAATCTTAAGCAGCTGGGATAGAAGGGAGCCTGGGCTGGTTGCTGCATTTATGCTTGGTGTACGCTTAAGGATGGCTTCTTCCCCCACCACCAACAACGAGACCATGATATTTGGAGGCCTGATGAGGGGGCACTGGTGGCTCAGTGTATAAATCTCTGGGGTACTAATCAGAAAGATGGGGCTTCAAGCACTCGTGCCATCAAGCTGCCACTGTTGGGCCCTTGAGCAAGGCATCTAATCCTCAACTACTCAAGTTTATAAAGGTGGTTACAAATTGTAAGTCGCTCTGGATATGGGCGTGTGCCAAATGCACTAAATGTTAATGTAAATGGGCTGTTTCTCTGAGCATGCCGATAAAGTCACGTGTGGTGAAAATATCTTGCCAAATTCTTATAAATAAAACAAATATATTCTTACCATGAAGTAGTTCCACTCCTAAAGTTGTTGTTTTTTGTGGGATAACTTAGAATGGACTGCGATGGCCTGGCGAGCTGTCCAGGGTGTACTCTGCCCTCGCCCGGAGTTGGCTGAGATGGGCGCCAGCCTCCCCCGCGACCCTAATTACAAATAAGCGGTTCAGATGAATGAATGAATGAACTTAGAATGGAAACACCATCTCTCTATGTTCAGCATTTAGCCTAGAGTCGGGTGAGTGCACACAGAGCTCACCTATCTGTATTACTTGTCTGTCATTGTTAAAGCATGTGAGAGAAAAAAAATCACTATACTTTTTTGAGCTTATGTTCCTGTAAAATCTATACCTTAAGACTTATTTGCCTTCGGCTTAGTGGATGTCGCTGAATAATTAGAGTACACTGTTTTTTGCATTATTGTAAAATATAGTGTACACATACTGTATGTTTCACGTGTATGAAGAAAAAGTCTTTCTAGATTAAAATACCATAATGCCTAGTGGCAAAATCTGGCATTGTATCGTAATCCTTTGTGTTTTTGCTTTATTTTTGGCATTCCACACTTCCTGTTTGAGGGCAATGATTGCTTGATGATGCCGATAGTGGAGACATCAAAGCATTT
This sequence comes from Neosilurus mollespiculum, assembly GCA_030014195.1. NCBI lineage: Eukaryota > Metazoa > Chordata > Actinopteri > Siluriformes > Plotosidae > Neosilurus > Neosilurus mollespiculum. Next base: position 6,984,902 of record JAQMYF010000015.1, read on the forward strand.
ATCGGATAAAGAAAAATAACCACTGTGGCAGTTGTTGATAATGACACGGAAAAGGATGAAGAATGATCAGCTCTCCTGTGGCTGGAAATGATCCATAAAGATAAAGATAGAGGGCCTGTTAATGAGTTTACCATAGAAAACAATGTGCTGCAAACGTATTCACACTACTGTGTTCATCTTCAAGTGATAATGTTACATAATTCTAAAATCTAGCTTATTACATTAGCATTTTAGAAAATTTCCAGTTCAATTGGGAAACATTTATATAAGTATTTATATCTCTTTAATGGATCATCAGCAAACCTTTTCTCACCCATGTGTGATTACTTTCACACTATAAAAGGACTCATTCAGGTTTATTCATGCTCTTTGCAAAGTATTGCTGTGTTTATTGCCGGCCGTCCCCAAGCCACAATTTTTGATATTGTCGTTCATGTGTATGATCCTGTTTTTGTCTTTTACCCCGATTATCTGCTCTGCCTCTGATTCCCTACGTGAACTCTGCCTGTTTGTCTGAACATGCTCTCTGGATTTACTCTGCTGCGTGGTTTGCCTCTTTGATTTACCTTTGCCTGTCTCAAGTTCATGAGTTTGGATTTGGTAATGGAATCATCTGCCTCAGTGTTTCATTAAAACATCTTGATGTGCATTTTGCATTTGTTGAACTCTTTGACTCAAAGAGGTGTGACAAAACATTTAAAGGCAGCTTACAGACAACAAGTTTGTTACCTTACATTGTTACAAGGGTAATTCTTGTAACATACGTCTCATAAACTTGGTTATGCAAATTAACAGCAGATCTAACATTCAGGTGTGCAACGTCACACTAGGCGTTATCTGAGCTACAAGTATGGAAGACCAGAAGATGTCCGAGGTGTTATCGGTTATAGAGAGAAAGTTAAAAATCAACCTGCTTTGATTTTTCAAAAATGACAATCAATTTTCCTAATTTACTGTTTTGCACACAACTTCCCACCAACCTCATACCCCTCCTGCAGTCCTAGGCAACACTTACTGTATAATCATGCCATCAACATTTCAGTTCCATTTCTGTAATGAGAATGGTCCACCACTCTAATATTATTTGTCAGTGATGGTCCCATGATGGGCTCTTTCTACTAATGGATGGAGTAGAGGGTGTTTGGCAAAGTGTATGTAGCAGCAGATGAGTTATTACTGACAAATTGAACTAATACACTGAAAGCATAGTTCTTGTAACAAATATATTGTGCTGTAGGTGGTGTAATACATAAGTGATGGGAATCTTTAGATCCACATATCAGTCATATACCTGGTGGCGATTTTACTGTGTGATTACTGTTTACTTTTAAAGCATAAAGTATAAAACTGTATTTCTGGTCAATGATACTGGGGAAAATGTACATTATGAGCAATTTGGGACCTCATATCTTTTGCGATTTCAATTAACTTGCTTTAACTTTTTATGCAGAAGCCTTGCCACTTTCTTGAGGGCTCTCAGCCTAGCAGAAGACCCTTTCCCCCTAGCTCTGGCAAGAATTGTGTGTTAGGAAGTTAATCTGATCTTGTTAAGCTTCACCAGAAAAAAAATTACCACTAGATGGTTATTAAGTAAAGCTCCTTTCACAAACAACCTGTTTTTTGTGTGTGTTTGGATATAGTCACGCCTCAACAGAAGGCACTGACATAGGTTTGAGTGAGGTAGAATTGAAAGCTGTGTAGTTGTGTTCAAATATAAAATATGTATGGAAATTTGTATGGGGAAAATAGGTCGGGTCTGTAAGTCAAATTGTATGATGTTTATGAGGCATGTACAGAAGTTCATACGGAACTAATATCATTCCTGTTGTACTAGTTTGTCGTACAACTCAGCCTAAGACTGTGGTCAAAATGTACAATACACCTGAGTTTATGAGTAAAAATGTACAGTACACCTGAGTATACTTTTACATAGTACAATCGTAGGACTATTATAAGAAAACCATATGATACTGAGCACAGCAGATGACTCAAACAGCGTATGAAATTTGTATGTCTGTTGTAAAACCACCATAGGACATCATAGGGCATTTCACAACAGACCTAGGATATGGACTTGACATGGCGAATTACGAGAAAAGTTGTTGAACATGTTCAAAGCTGGGAAGTGGCAGCTCCGTGGTAGGGTGCTGGCTTACTGATCCGAAGGTCTGGGGTTCAAGCCCCTTGATTATCACTGATTTGTCACTGCTCTCCCCCTAGTGCAGCTATCTGGGTTGTCAGAGGCCAGCCGTGTCTCACTGCTGACTTTCGTAAACCGTAGGCCATTGGGTTGCTGTCAGCATGTTTCTGCCCTGGGATGGCCTGGTGAGCTGTCCGGGGTGTACTCTGCTCTGGCCCAGAGTCAGCTGAGATGGGCGCCAGCCTCCCTGCGACCCTAATTAGGATTAAGTGGTTCAGAAAATGAATGAATGAATGAATGTTCAAAGCTCCACGATAAGGGTCTACAACATCATTCTCTGTCACATGACTGGTGAGTAATGCGAGGTACACCAACACCTATCCTAGGAATTTGGCCAATTTTCTGTTATGGACCTGCTGTATACCTATTATGCAGGGTGAATGATAGGGGCTTAGGGGATAATGGTAGTAGTCTGTTTTACTTACCACCTATCTGTTATAAAGAAATAATAGATTGCTGAATACCATTATCAGCCAATCAGGATCAAGCATTCAAACAAGCTGTATAATAAGGGTTAACAATTTGACATTTCTCTTGAAGAATACACCCGTGTATGGTAGTGTACAGTACCACATGATGGACAGAGGATAACATATAATGTATGGGAAACTTAGTAACCACTGACCCATAATTCAAGCTCACTCAATGAATCCCCACTTTCAGACAGGAAAGAAATTGAGGATCCTAATCAGTTTGGGAGGTTCAAAGAAAGCCACGGCTCTTCAGCAGAGCTATCCATCTCCTCAATGAACCATTTTCTCTTCAAAGCGCACCACACTTTATTTAACTTTACATCAAATGCCAAGGTGAGGTGAATCTGTGACTTGAGGCTTCTCTCTGCGACTCTGCTCTCTTTGTGAACCTGACACCTTACTTTCACCTCCCTGAATAAGTAATCATGGCCACCGTAGTGTAGTCTTCACTCTGGTGTCAGTGCAGTTGACCTTCACTTTGCTTCTGCTCCCCCTGCTTTCTGTGTCAGTTCATATTGCTCTCACTTTCCTGCTGACACATAAAGGTTCAAATAAAATAAAATCCGTCCCTTCATCCGTCCCTAAAAAAATCTCTTTACATTTCTTGATTTTCGTAAATAATACAGTTGCCCCAGTTAAGTTATTTAGCTACAATACCACTGATTTCATAACATACAAATCAGTGTCAATACTGTAAGAAATAAGCAAAAAAATTAGAATGATATCAGTGACCTGATTACTCACTTAAATTGATTAAGTCAATTGCAAAAAAAAATAAATAAATTATTGATGCAAATTCTTTGCATTGAAGCTTTCTTTAATCCATACATCTATCAACCACCCACTCTGTTCCACATGAAGGATGAGTTACTCTCAAGACAGCATGATTTGATGGCGTGGACCAGTGAGGCCATGACGCTGTTGGTGCCAACAGTGAAATTAAGACGAGCAGTAATAACGAATGGCTGAAGTTGTCCGAAAGTTGGTTACATTTCAGGTTAAAAAAAATTCTGTATGCTGTTTGTGCACGGTGTACCACATCAGAACAACGTCAGTGATTCATCGTCTGTCTGTCCAGTCCACAGTGTGGGCCAACTAATGCATTAATTATCTATGTGTCAAAATATGGTCCTGTGACCTCCAAGTGGTTTGGTGCTAAAGGGTCAGATGTTATAAATGTGTAAGTAAGTAAACAAACAAACATCATTTAAGACATCCAAAACTTTTACTAGTCCACAGAGAACCATTAAATTCGATATTTTAAAAAGGTCGTAATTTTTACAGTAGGTAATATTTTGGACCTTAAAATGACCCACCGACGTGGCATAGTAGTTAGCACGTTTATCTCACAGCAAAAAGGTATTGGGGTGCAGTCCTGGGCTCGACAAGAGCATTTCTGTATGGAATTTGCCTGGTGCTTGTGTGGGTTTCATCTGGGTACTTCAGTTACATCCTACTGTCCATTGACATGCACATACGGCTGGTTGGCTATTCCGAATTTGCTCCAAGGTGTGTGCATGTGTTGGCCCTGTGATGGACTGGTGAGCTGATCCCTGCGACCCGAGCAATATTGAGTGGCTCAATTGAGTATTTCAATTAAAGCACTGCACTGTATAATAACAAGTAAAACAATTTTCCAATATTTAAAATTTTAAACATTTATTCAAGTTACTGTATTTAAGAAATCTTCCAGTGAATAAAGAAAATGTGTAATTCGAAGGCTTTTTGATTACTAAGAACTTAACTCCCAACTTAACTTTAACTTAACTACCAACTAAACTTTGTTTTCAACCTTCCAAAATTTTCCCACACCACTCCCCTGCTACGATCTCTCCATTGGCTTCCTGTAGCTGCTCGC